>CAJHNH020006556.1:814403-881903 GCA_905116865.2 Candidula unifasciata | reverse complement strand
ACATAGGTTTTGTCACTTTCTAAGGGGATTGTGTGTTAGATCCAGTATCTAAATGTGTTGGAAGTGGTAAAAGCTCTGGCATGTTGAAATATACAACACGCTGTATGAGTGCGAGTGCGGAATACCCCCGTGACCTTGTGTGAAATTCGGATCGCTCGAGACTGACCTATCAGAAGTAAGGTGGTCAGTAAGTCGTCCAATCAGAAGCGAGCTATTGTGTAGCGGTGTGTAAATGAGGAGACAAGCGTAACATTTACCCCTGTCTGTACTCAGGTTTCTAATTG
The DNA here is from genome assembly GCA_905116865.2 of Candidula unifasciata. Lineage (NCBI taxonomy): Eukaryota > Metazoa > Mollusca > Gastropoda > Stylommatophora > Geomitridae > Candidula > Candidula unifasciata. The sequence continues at coordinate 881,619 of CAJHNH020006556.1, read as the reverse complement.
CAGTGTGTATTTGTGTATATTTGTGTGTGTGTGTGTGTGTGTGTGTGTGTGTGTGTGTGTGTATATATATATATATATATATATATATATATATATATGCGTGTGTGTTTCTGAAGACATATTTATGTTGTGTGTGTATGTGAATCTCTGTCTCTCTCCCCACACCCCCCCCCCTTCTCTCTTTCTCTCTTTCTCCCTCTGTTTGTGCATTAGTGTGTGTGTCCCCCGTCCATAATGACGTAAACTTACACTTGCCTCAGTTGTTGCTTTGTATCCCTTTTGGGTTCGGAGGCCATTTTTTAGGGAAAACAGGAATAGAACCACTGCCTACACAAAAGCATGTCGTAAGAGCCGACTAATTGGGAGCTTCCTTCAATGCCGGAGTGCATCTGTCTGAGAGGCAAGAAACCAGCAATCTGCATACAAATGTGTCAGATCTGTAAAACGGATGCACACACAACACTCATGTTCTGGAACAGGACTGCAGTCCAGAAGTGTGTGAACAACCAGAACTTTCCACCAAGGTTTACAGCTGGTGAACTCGAAGAAGAAGAAGAAGAAGAAGAATATCCCTTTTTATCGTGGTATTACTGTTGTATCTGCTTCAGGCGCAAACACATATTCGTTATAAATAATGCATTCATACGTTATAAAGGAGAAATACTGACCTCTTGGGAGATCTGAACATCAAGGAAGATTGGTTAATAAACAGCATCTTGTCTCAAAAGCTGAAATATTTTGGTCATATCAAGCGCCACGACGGATTGGAAAAAAATTATAGCAGAAGGCATAGTACCAGCAAGTATGGGCAGGGGCCGACCGACACGAAGATGGGCACAGGAAATAAGTGACTCCTTGAGTGTGAAAGTGCATGAGGCGGGAGAGCTGGTGAGAGACCGAGTTTCTTTCATGCAGACCGTGATGATAGCCAGGTTCTGCAAAGGATCTGCTACATGATGATGATGATAGGTTATAATGCGATTAAGTAGCACCCACCTTTGGACTCAAAGAGTTTATACGTGTGTAGGACATGACGGGATGTGTGGATGGGTAGTTAGTTGGTTGGGTTGTTAGATCGATAACAGACTATTGGATGGATGAGTGGATAATTAGTTGGATGGGTCGGTGGGTGAGCAGATAAATAAGCGATTAGTGAGTGAGTGTGTGAGTGAGTAACTGAGTGAGTGAGCGAGCCAGTGAGTGAGTGATCGACCCAGTGAGTGAGTGAGTGAGTGAGCGGAAAAGATGGGGGGGGGGGAGGCAGAAATAGATAGGTACATTAAAACACGAACAACAGACAGACGTCTAAATAATCAGATAAGTAAGCAAGTAAGTGGCTGGATTACCAGAAAGTTAAATTGACTTAACATTTCGATAACTAGGCGAGTTGGCAAGTACAAGGGCGCAAGGATACGCCAAGCCGCATTGAAACATAGCAAGACAGGTAGAGAGCAGTACTGAGAACACGAAAGGTAGAACCCCCCCCCCCTTTCCTCCCCTTCCCCCCCCCCACACACACTCACACAAATTCACTCACACATATACACTCACACACACGCACAGATTATTAGCTTCAATTAACTGTGTGTCGAGATCCCCCCCCCCATGTCTCTGTATACACATGTCATATTGTTTCACTGCATTATTATATTTATTTACCCTTCAACACAGCAAGGAGCCACCGTTGTGTAGTGGTTCAACGCTAGCCTGCGGACTCGAAAGTCGGGAGTTCGTGTTCTGACGGAGCCAGACTCATTTTTTTTTAAACCTACCTTGGCTCCCAGTTCGACCAAGCTGGACCTTTTTTAAACCTACCTTGGATCCCAGTTCGACCAAGCTGGACCAGGTATAGCTTCCTGGGAATTAGAGGCGGCCGGCGTGATGTTGAACGTATCACCCACAGAGTGCCGATTGGTCTGTAAACATCTAGGTCTATCCCTTTATGCCCAATTCGTCAGGAAGCGTGGAAAGGGGTTCTTTACTGTTATTTAATTGGGTACAATATTATTATTATTATACCCTTAAACTAAGATTTGGTGTCTATGAGCTCCCGCTTGCCCTGCTTGCTAGCGTAGTTGGTTAAACCTGACTTCGCGGCGACCTGGTGACGAACTCTTGGTGGTCCGGGTTCACGCCCGGGGGTATCTATCATGGGTACCGAGCCAAAGGGTTAACAACTCGTAGTTTCTGGGTATATGTTTGTTTTAGTATCCAGAAGCCATGAGTTGTTAACCCTTAGGCTCGGTATTATGGATATCGCAACCTTTCGCCCTTGATTCCATTGTAAATACCGTAAATCTGGGAGAAATGTGGCTTTTCTGCCTACCCCCGGGCGTGAACCCGAACCGCAAGAAGCTCGTCACCCGGTCACCGCGCAATCCGGTTTAGCCAACTACGCTAGAGAGCCGGGCTCTGGATTTATAAAATGAGCTACCGCTTCTATCTAAAAAATATGGCGACAATGGTATCTGTGTGTCGGCAGGCCTGAACACAAGTATGTAGAAGGAAGGAAAGAACGGCTTTCATGCCAGGGGTACATCAGATAGATAGTGAATGACTTCTGTTGTGTATTTGATACACTCGTGGTAGGGCCACAGTCACGTAGGTCCACTTCACCTCCCATGATATTTCCTGGTATCCACGTTACCCTGAAGCGACCTGGGAGCCAAGGTCAGATATTGAAAATTTGAAAATATACTCCGGTGCAGATTTGAAGCCAAGCCCTTCAGGTCGGCAGGAAAGCGTCTAGCTAGCTCCCCTACCATAACAGACGTGGTAACTGTTGATAGACTGGAAAATCGGGATCCCTCGGGTTGTCACTGGAGCCTCGGAGTTCTGGCCTTGTGCGATGCTCTCGGCAGGACTCTAGCCATTCTGCGAACGGAGGCCGAGTCGTATAGCATTGAAACCTGTTGTAATTAAATCAGTTTGATGAGAAAGGCAAAAAGCGGCTGACCGACCGGTAAAGAACGCAAGGCTGACATGCGGGTCTCCCAGGTTCAAATCCTTTGTAAGTTTATAAATTATTGTTGTTACTACCTGGTGCAATAATAGAATCCTAATCTGTGCAGTGCATGGCGACTAGCCACGCAGCCCTAAATCCTTAGACTACCTGCATCCCACACCACCCCCCCCCCCCACCACCCCCCCCCCCCCCCCCCCCCCCCCCCCCATTTTTTTCCCTCTTACTGTAGAAGTTGTCCTTTTCACGTTTCCAGGGCCGTCTACACACTACCTGACCTTTCATTCATGCCTTCTTAGACGTCAGAGGGTTGTCACGTTGTCTCGCCTCCAATAACATCAGCACCGATGTCGCATGTTCTATACTACACAACGACACAGCCTTAACGATTTTAGAGCATCTAGAATTGGCCCTAACCGTAACCCGCCTACCCACAGCCTCAGCCTAGGTCACACGAGAGACTCTTTAAAAAAAATTAGTACGACTTGAGACCCCTCTGACCTAGATCAAACTGAGAAAGTGTGTAGATGGGCCGAGAAACGTGAACATGTCCGAAGTTGTACATGCAGGCAGTAATAGTAACTGTTTGGCAGACGAGCAAGGCGCCCAGGCGTGATGGACTGAATTCCATCCGAGCAGTTAAAACAGTTGCACAAGATGGAATATAATGGAGGAAAAGACTGCCAGCCGCTTTGGGAGAGAACTAGGTCAGCTCCAATAGACCAAGAGGTGAAGAAAAGACGCTGGCGTTGGATAGGACACACATTGAGAAAACCGGAGAACAATGTATCTAAAATGTCTTTGCATCGGAACCCACAGGGGCATAGGAATAAAGGAAGGCCACAATTAACTCGTGGAGAAGGGAGCTGGAGAATGAAGTTAGCAAGATGGGGAGGACGTGGGGAAAGCTGGATGCTATAGCAAAGGATAGAACAACTTGGCGTGAGTTGGTTGAGGGCAGAAAGGCAGAAGAAGAAGAAGAAGAAGAAGAAGAAGAAGAAGAAGAAGAAGAAGAAGAAGAAGAAGAAGAAGAAGAAGAAGAAGAGAAAGAAGAAGAAGACTGTCATCCCTATGTGACGTATAACAGCGCAAAGGATGGTGGTGATGGTGAATTCAATCGATGCTCTGGATATTAAACTATAGAGATAGAAAAAAAAATATATATATAATTCGACCCAGCAACCCACAAGGGGGAGTTGCTAAGCAAACATAACCGAAAGGAAAATTGTCGAGAGTCAGTACGTATGTGTGTCTGTATGTGTATATTTGTGTGTGTATGAGAGAGAGAGAGAGAGAGAGAGAGAGAGAGAGAGAGAGAGAGAGAGAGAGAGAGAGAGAGAGAGAGAGGGGGGGGGGAGTTGAAGTAAGAATAGCTCGTGTATGGATTCACCGGAGCGAGGTAGAAAGCAAACACCGTGATCGATGATTTTAATCACATTTGGATAATGAAAGACATTAATGTGCGCTGCAGAACAGAAGCAAAGACAAGTCCGTGAGACAGGGAGGGAAGATGGTGTGTACAGTGTGTGTGTTGTATGTATGCGTGTGTGTGTGTGTGTGTGTCTTGTTTGCCCGCGCCTATTTGTGTGTGTGTGTATGTGTTTGTGTGTATGTATGAGTGTGTGTGTGTGTGTGTGGTTCATATATAATGTGTATCTCTTGTATATGCGTGTGTGCGCGCGTTTATATATGTAAAGAATCTGTTTTATGGGTGTATGTGTGGGTGCAGAACATGAATGTAGGTGTGTGTTGAGACGTATACTCTCTCTCTCTCACACACACACACACACACATTTTATATATATATATATAATGTGTGTATGTGTATGTGTGTGTTGGACATTCATTTTCTGCACCCACACATACACCCATAAAAACGCATATACAAGAGATACACATTCTGTATGAAACACACACACACACACACACACACACACATATATATATATATATATATATATATATATATATATATATATATATATATATATATATATTTATATTTCACGTGTTTCTCTATGTGCGTGTATGTATGATGGTATATATATGCGCGCGCGCAGACGATATTCCTCACATACCGCCCCGGAAGTCCACCAGAGCGATGGTGACAAAACCAAACTCTGTCTATCGATCTTCTGCAGTCCCCATGGAAGCCCGTGATTACAAGGGCTGACAAATGTAAATAATTGCATCTAGTCCTCTTTGCCATGCATCAGAGAATTTTTTTTTTTTTTTCAAACCCCGGGAAGAATGTTTCCATGCTTTGACCTAGCGTCCTGGCAGTTGGTTTAAGAATCGACATCTAAGCACTGGTGGCATTCCCATAAACGCTCCGTTCCCACCTTCAGCAGCAAGCCGGGAGTTCCCAATTCAGATGGTACCAGTAACTGTCTGTACATCCGTCTCACCTTTCCCTTGAGCGTCGGACAGATCCCCTGGTAACTCCTCGCAGCGCTATTCTCCTTAGACTCTAATAATCTATTTGCGCCTCTGCACTGTTCACTGACAGTTGGTAATGTGGGCCTGGTCGTTGGGCCCCGACAGCCTAATACTGTGGGATTTAGTCTCGCTCTAGAGTCGGGGCTTCGAAGGCTGGAAGTTCAAATCCGCATGGTGAGTATATAAAGGACCATTTTTTACCCCTTCAGGGGTATTGGTCATATAGGGCTAGACCTAAATTGTATAGAGCAGTCGACACTCGGTTTATGATGTGGTCAGCATCACACCGGTAGCCTTTACTTCCCAATACTTTACGAGGTACCCATTTAAGGCTGGGTCGACCTAAAGGCAAGTCCAGTAATCAAGCTGAAGCCCGGTCTTTTGGGAACGAAGTTTGTGTGTGGGGAAGGGGGGGGGCGTCAGACATAACCTTGGCTCCCAGGACGACCCCATATCAAGTAAAGGCCTGGGGAGTAAAAACGGCTGGCGTCATGTTGACCACACCACCCCCGAGGTATTGTACTGGTCTGTACAAATTATATGAGTCTCGCCTCATGCTTCTGATAGGCCAGTGGCGTTTGGATTTATTGCCTGTTGCTGATGCCTTGTAGCTGCCTCAGCTCACTAAGTCCCGCGGAATGTGGCGGAGCCTGAAATCACCTGCCAAGTCCCCTCCCCCCCCCCCCCCCCACCCTCACCCTCATGCCCCCTTCTTTTGTGTTTGCCTCTTTAAAGGGCGACTATGTTGTGGTTTACAACTACCCTGCGATATTTTCGCCTTTCAGCCCAACATATTCGATTTAAACACCCCTAACTTGTCCCCTTTTAGGATATGCATGTTATAGGACAGTGGGTGTAGTTTTCGTGTCCTCGTTCTGTGAATGTAGATCTTCGTTATGTGTATGTAGACCGTGACTCATACCCTCGATCTTCACTCATACCCTCGTTATATGAATGTAGATCTTCACTCACACCCTCGTTATGCGAATGTAGATCTTCACTCATGCCCTGGTTATGTAAATGTAGATCTTCACTCGTATCCTCGTTATGTGAATGTAGATCTTCACTCACACCCTCGTTATGTGAATGTAAATCTTCACTCACACCCTTGTTATGTGAATGTAGATCTTCATTTATATCCTAGTTATGTGAATGTAGATCTTCACTCATGCTCTCGTTGTGTGAATGTAGATCTTTACTCCTGCCCTCGTTATATGAATGTAGATCTTCACTCATGCCCTCGTTATGTTAATGTAGATCTTCACTCATGCCCTCGTTATGTAAATGTAGATCTTCTCATGCCCTAGTTATGTGAATGTAGATCTTCACTCATGTCGTCGTTATGTGAATGTAGATCTCCACTCACACCCTCGTTATGTGAATGTAAATTTTCACTTATTCCCTCGTTATGCGAATCTAGATCTCCACTCCCGCCCTAGTTATGTGAATATAGATTGCCACTTATGTCTTCCTAATGTGAATATAGATTTCCACTCCCGCCCTCGTTATGTGAATATAGATCGCCACTCCCGCCCTCGTTATGTGAATATAGATCGCCACTCCCGCCCTCGTTATGTGAATATAGATCGCCACCCCCGCCCTCGTTATGTGAATATAGATCGCCACTCCCGCCCTCGTTATTTGAATATAGATCGGCACTCCCGCCCTCGTTATGTGAATATAGATCTTCACTCATGCCCTCATTATGTGAATGTAAATTTCCACTTATTCTCTTGTGGGGGTCTCCATGGCAGAGCGACCAAGCTGTTTGTCTCGCACTCTAAACGTCGTGGGTTTGCTTCACTAGTGCATTTTACAGCCATCGCTATGCATCGTCTCTGTAGCTGCAGGATATGTGCTTTGTGCTGCTGTACTACTCTTTGGAGAGAGACCGAGCCACATGGAATGAAATGTTGTTCAGTGAAGTCGATCCTCTCGACTTTAAACCATTTATTATCCTACGGTAGATTTATATTTTAGCGCTTTATTTCTGCTTTCAGTTGCGCACACCATTGTCGTAAATATGTGAACATATTGAGTTACCGCTTTTGCACATACTTTGGGCGCGTTGTTCCCTGTGTGCTTAAAGACAAGCGTGGGTGGACAAGCGCAGATCCATATGTTGTTTATTTATTTATTCATTTCCCCACAAAATATTTCTTAGTCGCGCCATCTATCTGTCCCTGACACCACCCCCACCCTTATCATGTCTCTGGCCTCTTTGCCTTTCCCGCGTCTCCGTATCTTTTACTCTGTGTCTATCTTTCATCAGTTCCGTCTTTCTCTTTTCTCTCTCCGTTCTGTTTGTATTGGAACTCATGCCTCTATGGTTTCTCTGCCTCTCATTCTTTTATGTGTATTCTGCCTGTCTTCTCTCTCTCTCTCTCTCTCTCTCTCTCTCTCTCTCTCTCTCTCTCTCTCTCTCTCTCCCTCTTTCTCTCCACCTCTCGCCCCCCCCCCCCAAATCTGTCTATACATCTTGTGTGCGTGTTATACCGCGCCCTACTGGCAGACGTAATTTTTGTTGCTTTTAAATCCCCACCTGGGTTGAACATGGTTTCTGGGACTTGTGCCCGGGTGATCCTCATCCGAGTGGTGGCACTTTGCGTCACCGGATGTTTATCGCTGGGTGTGCTGTACTGGTGGGTAAACGCCAGTCAGTCATCGCTTGCTCCAGTTTCCTCTTCTCACGTGGGGCAGAGAGGCGCAGACACAGATAATTTTGTGTTTGGGGGGGGGGGAGAGAAAATGGGTGGGCGGGGCAGTTCTCCTATATTTTTATAGGGAGCCGTAGCCTGAAAGGGGCTTGGGCTTTTTTAAGCGTGCAATAATAATAGTAATAATGACAATAATTATAATAATGCCATGATTGGCAGATAAATATAATGTTTTATGGAAATAATGAGAAATGTATAAAGAAATCATTAAAAATAGAACGTCAATTCAGGGTCAAGGGAGCACTCAGCCTCGTTGCAAATGTTCTGCATTGAAAAAAAGCACAGGGAGGGACCCTCAGCCACTGTAACATTATGTTGCGGGAGGGAAGGGGGGAGGGATTTAGGGTTCCTGAAGTGACCCTCCCCCCCCCTCCCCCTGGTCCGGCGCCTCTCGTGCACACACGTTACGCACTACAAGAAGAGACACACAGCGGCGTCAAGACTTGAACATGTCTTTGGTTGAACTACCTGCAAATGTCAGATTGCGTGGTTTCACCGAGAATTCATCCTGAGAAAAACAGTCACTTACCTTCTGGGAGACTTTGTGATGCCACGGACAGGTGATGATTTCGTGGTGTCGGGTATTTGGGAGGGGAAGGGAGAGGGGTGGTTTTGTATGAAGATTAGAAGGTGAATGCCTGTGTATGGATGGATGGGTGGATGGATGGATGGATGGATGGATGGATGGATGGATGGATGGATGGATGGATGGATGGATGGATGGATGGATGGATGGGTGGATAGATGGATGGGTGGATGGATGGATGGATGGATGGGTGGGTGGGTGGGTGGGTGGGTGGATAGATGGATGGGTGGATGGATGGATGGAAAGCAGGAGAGCAAGGACGAGATATGTATATTGATGAGGAGATGGCTGGCTGGACGCGAGGATACATGCACGAAGGAAGGGAAGACGAGGTGTTTGGATGGATGGGTAGATAGATGGATGGGTTGATAACAAGAATGAATGGATTGATGAGTGGATACTGAATGGAAAGATGTGTGGATGGGTGAGTGCCTGACTGGCTGGCTGTTTTAGTGTTTGGGTGTGTGGATGACTAGAGAGGTTGGGGGGGAGAGACGGAGGAGAAAGAGAGAGAGCGAGAGAGAGAGAGAGAGAGAGAGAGAGAGAGAGAGAGAGAGAAGGAAAAGAGAAAAGAACACAAAAAGAAAACGCAGTCAGAAGAAAACTTGCAGACTCACACAGGTGTATTCTGACAAAGAACGATAGGATCGTCTCTGGGTTTCCGCCAGAACTACACCTGCAGTTGATACCTGCAATCACCTGATATCCGCACATTTGTCCCAGTGCACTTGTCGGCACCTGGGCGCACTTACACACTGAGACGATTACTCACCCACTGGCCGCATGACTCCCGTCTGCGTGTATACCTTGGCGTGCACGGGCGGTAATACCACGACCGGCTCCACCTGACGGGCCGTACTGTGTTAACGCAGCGGTTCCTAAACTGGGTGCTGGGGCACCCTGTGGTACCGTGAGCTTATGCCAGGGGTGCCGCGGCAGTAATAAAAATAAAAGTCGGCTAAAAATTGTGAAATTATTAAAGAAAGCATGTAGATAACTAAAAGTTAAAATTTAAGTTGTCTTCCCTCGCCACTGTGGAAAATAGTTTATTTCTTGTCTGAGATCTGCTGCGTTACCACATCGTTAGTCCAACCGTCAGCAGCACGGCCCGTCAGCAGGAGCCGGTCTCGGTAATAATGTACACCAGAGGTTTTCAGTTAGCTCAGACTTGCGACCCCTGATGTTTTCGAAGGTCTGCAGCTGACTTGACTCAACACTTTTTGATTGTCATACTGAAGATCTTCTTTACCACCAATCAGCAGGCTGTGCACAGAAAGTCGCTCTCCCCACGACATGCCTGAAATTGTTTCTTTCTGTGGCCTATTCTCCAACCTTATGTGCTTTGATAATTAAGAAGAGTTTTGATGGAACTGAGATGTGGTTTTTGAGAATAATGTTTCCAATACCTTGGACTGTTAGATCAACTAACAGTGTTTGCCTGGAAGTTTCTAATGAAGGTAGAACATTAAATGAAACGGAGGAGACAAAGTTCTTTGGTCATATGATGAGAAAAGGAGCACGACTGAAAATGTCACTGGTAGAAGAAGCAGAGCAAGAGAAATGATGATAGATGACCTGAGTTGGTGCTTTATTAATACAGGGAAAATCCACAGGTAACGGGACAGTCTAATTTTTTGGGGTGGTAGATAGGCTGCATGCAGTCGTGGGAGCTAGGCTACATTCAGTCGTGGGACCTAGGCTGTACTCTCTCGTAGACGTAGGTGGGTTGGGGTTAGGGCGAATTGAATATGTTTTGAGGTCGTTAAAGGCATTAGAAAACCGGGGAAACCCAGTCTTACCACCCTCTAAAAGTTGGACTGTCCTGTGACGTTATCTGGGGTAGTATATTAATAAATTAACCCTGAGTTTACTAAGGAAGTCTCCATTCATCACTAGTCCCTTCTTTTTTACGGGCATGTGTCAGATACCTTTTTCTGTCACCGCTGTCGGAACTGTTTTTAACAGAGTATTAAACGGAGTCACTGGGAAAACACCTGGCCCGAAACACAAAACTACACCAGCGTATGTATACTCAGTGATTCAATGAGTATGAGAGTTCAGGCAGGTTCGGTGTGAAGACAATGGCTCGAATCATTACAGAAGTCCACTGTGCGTGGAGTCACCTTTATTTTTGTTCCGGAAAACGCAGGCGTCGATGGAAATGAAAGAGCTGATAGGTTAGCTGGATTTGCTATCACTACTGACTGTCAGCCTATGGATCATGCTGATATTATTAATGCCCTCAGAGAAATGGGAAGGATAGAGGACTTTGGGGGCAGTGAATCCACATCACTCGCCAGAATGGCAGACTTGGGAATTAAAATCGGCATAGCAAAAAACGAGACGCACACCGGACACGTCAGAAGACTTGTTAATCAACATAGAACTGGTACTATTAGCCATCGGACGTTGGGGTTCATACTGAGGGGAGGATCTGAGCACCTATGGACATGTCCGGAGTGCAATGATTTTAACCTAACTAACTAACTAACTAACTAACTAACTAACTAACTAACTAACTAACTAACTAACTAACTAACTAACTAACTAACTAACTAACTAACTAACTAACTAACTAACTAACTAACTAACTAACTAACTCTAACATTGTAGAAGTCGTCGACGTGGTCGACATTGACTTTATTAGCTACACATATCGTACACACGACAACAAAAACCTCATCTGTGTCCCTAAAAACCAAACCTCACTGTCCTTTCATTCCTGGTGGGTCTTCCTTTCCTTGCGCCATGCGTTGGTTTCGACAGTGGTATCAAGAAAGCCGACCTTCCAGAAAGCAATGGCAAACTACTAGACGTAAATTTGCCTAGAAAAACCAACTAGGGTTGGTTTTGCAACGTCTTGTAAAGGATACGCAATTAACCATTACATCACCATTTCCACCTATTACCAGATGTTCGCTGTTATTTATATCAGTAATTGTATCACTATTCCTACATTTAACCAGAAGTCACTATTATTTGTATCAGTAATTATACCACAATTCCCACATTTTACTAAACATTCAGTATTATTTATGTCAGCGATTATATCAGCGTTCCTACCTATCACCGAACGTCCACTATAGTTTATCTGAGTGATTATATCAGCAGACATTCACTAACGGACGTGTTTGTCTCTTTGATCTAGCTAATCACAACGTCACGCAACATCATCGTGTGCGCTGAGTCGCGCCGAGATATGGAAGAATGGATTAACGCACTTAAAATGGCAGCTAACAAAGAATACTACGAGGTATGTACACCGTGTCCGTTCTCTGTTCTTTCGACAGTCTTCTATCGTTTCTCTCTCGTAAGTCGACCGTGTTGTCGTAGTTTTGTAGTTTTCTCATTCTCATGTATGCTGGTCATCTCGGCCTCCCTCATCATCATCATCTTCATCTATCAGCAGCAGTATCAACACATCGGTACCCAGTGACGAGAAGTACATGTTTTTCATTGCCAAAAGCAAGTAATTGTTCTTGACTATTTATTACAAATGCGCCACTCGGTCAACGAACGACTTGAAAACAGCAAAAACAAAGCTCGCTGCATGCTTACACCATCCAGAAACTGTAACAAGTAAAAGCTTCTATTTACTAGTACTATACAGCTATATGCCCACATATTTCTTAGCAGCGAAGTGACGAGAAGGAAAATATCACGTGATACCCTCTCCAGTGTAGTCGTTACCTGCTATCGCTTACACAAGCAAATTGATCACGCCTCGCCACTGTCGGTACAGCCATTATTATGTGCCTGTCTGCTCCCAGTGAAGCATAAGCCAGCTCACGCCCTGTCTAGACTTGTTAATGGTTGGTTGGGTTTTGTAGCAAAATCTTAATGTCTTTTCAATCCAGCACAGTTGCCTTCTCTCATCAACGTTAACCTCAGTTTTCCTGATATCTGGTCCCCCTAGTCACGCCTTGCTGTCAGTACCTTTCGACATCTAGTCTGTGAGTCTCTCATGTCTTTTATAAGGATAGAAAGAAGTAGAAAGATAAAAGGACACACTAGACAACATACATATCGAAAGCTACAGTTACCGTGCCGGGAATCTAACCTGTCATCTCGAAATGGCTTGTGCGCCTCACTACGGAAACAGGTGTACTAAGAACATGACCAACTGGGCACTAGGTTTCGATTTTTATGTTGTCTTGTGTGTCTTTCAGTGTTTCTACTTCTTTCTGTGAGTGCCGATCAAACACTGTCTGTTTGTTCATTATATGCATAATGCTTTCAAGGCCTCAAGTGTTTCCCTTTCTCTTTATTTGTGTGTACTTCGATAAGGACACATATAATTTCATCATCAGTTGGTGTTGTGGCTGTTTCTTGCCACTACCATTACCTGTCACTTTCAGTGCATGTTTATTCAAAAACATCACGTTAATTCCACCATCTAGTCTGTTATTTATTTAATGTCTTGCCGTGTCAGTGACTTTGGGAAATCTTGCATCTCTGAAGGTAAGAACAGGAACCTTAGTTTACTGGGAAATACGAGAAGACGCTGATCCCCAGGTAGATGTGAGTACTTGTTTTGTTTGTTTAATAATAGCTGAACATAATAGTGGCTTTGTGTGAACACTGATCGACGGTGGCCATCACTAGAGCCCTACCCATGACAATTGTGTGATAAAAGCGGCAGTGGTAAGTGCTAACCAGTAGTGGCCCTCAGCTTATGGTAACTTCTAGTCAACAAAGATATGTGGTCAACGTTAACTTCTAGTCAACAAAGGTCTGTGTTCAACGGTAACTTCTAGTCAACAAAGGTATGTGTTCAACGGTAACTTATAGCCAACAAAGGTCTGTGTTCAACGGTAACTTCTAGTCAGCAAAGGTTTGTGGTCGACGGTAACTTCAAGTCAACAAAGGTATGTGGTGAACGTTAACTTCTATTCAACAAAAATCTGTGGTCAGCTGTAACTTCTAGTCAACAATGATATGTGGTCCACGGTAACTTCTGGTCAACAAAGATCTGTGGTCTACCGTAGCTTCTAGTCAACAAAGATATTTGACCCACAGTAACTTCTAGTCAACAAAGATATTTGACCCACTGTAACTTCTAGTCAACAAAGATCTGTGGTCCACGGTAACTTCTAGTCAACAAACATTTGTGTTCATTGGTAACTTCTAGTCAACAAAGATATGTGGTCCACGGTAACTTCTAGCCAACAAAGATCTGTGGTCCACGGTAACTTCTAGTCAACAAAGATCTGTGGCCCACTGTAACTTCTAGTCAACAAAGATATGTCGCCCACTGTAACTTCTAGTCAACAAAGATATGTGGCCCACGGTAACTTCTAGTTAACAAAGATCTGTGGCCTACTGTAACTTCTAGTCAATAAAGATCTGTGGCCCACTGTAACTTCTAATCAACAAAGATCTGTGGCCCACTGTAACTTCTAGTCAACAAAGATCTGTGGCCCACTGCAACTTCTAGTCAACAAAGATCTGTGGCGCATGGTAACTTTCAGTCAACAGAGACCGTAGTCCACGATAACTTCTAGTCAATAAAGATCTATGGTCAACTGTAACTTCTAGTCAACAAAGATATTTGACCCACTGTAACTTCTAGTCAACAAAGATCTGTGGCGCATGGTAACTTCTAGTCAACAAAGATCTGTGGTCCACGGTAACTTCTAGTCAACAAAGATCTGTGGCCCACTGTAACTTCTAGTCAACGAAGATCTGTGGCCTACTGTAACTTGTCTGTGGCGCATGGTAACTTCTAGTCAACAGAGACCGTGGTCCACGGTAACTTCTAGTCACCAAAGACCTGTGTGTCCCGGAAACTTCTAGTCGGCAGAGACCTTTGACCCACTGTGACTTCGTCGACGACGTCACTATTGATGATGACAAGGATAGCGTCAAATCCACAGCTTTCCTGGACAGCTTTTTCTCTAAACCATCAGTGATATCTTAGCACAGTAAGGTTCGGTCAAGAATGTCTCGGGCACCCGCGAACATGTATATCCTATCGTGACTAGCAAAACATTACCGTCTGGATTTAGTGCTTTTTATGAAAAATACGGTCTCTTTGCTCTTGTTTTTTCTTGGCGTTGAGTGAGGGGCCAGAGAGTGTAAAAATATAGTAAGGGAAGACGGGAAAGAACGAAGAAAAAAGGTCAGTCCCCCCCCCCCCCCCCCGCAGGAAAGGTATTGTGGGAAAGCCCCCTTGTCATTTAAGCGCTTATGGCTTAAGCGTTGCGAATCCGACTCGTAATTCCAACATACCGTGATCGAAACCCAGTGCTGGCTGCGTGGATTTTTATCATGGTATGGGGCGTCGCAGGTCGACCCAGCCTAAAATGGGTACCAGGATGCATGTCCTAGGGAAGAAAAGAGGTCGATGTAATGCTGACAATATTACCCACCTAGTGCCAGTTGGGTCTGTAATAATATAGGTGATCTTCTTAAATGCCCGATGTGCCTAAGGCGAAAAGAGGATCTTTACTTTTTTAGTTTGTTTTACTTATGCAGAGAAGCGTGGGGTGTATTGTAGTGTTTTACTTAAGCAGAGAAGCGTTGGGTGTATTGTAGTGTTTTACTTATGCAGAAAAGCGTGGGGTGTATTGTAGTGTTTTACTTATGCAGAGAAGCGTGGGGTGTATTGTAGTGTTTTACTTATGCAGAAAAGCGTAGGGTGTATTGTAGTGTTTTACTTATGCAAAGAAGCGTGGAGGGTATTGTAGCAAAGAGTGAGCGAAAAGTTTGAAATGACAGAATCGCGAATAGTTGCCTCGGGAGAGAATTCTCACTTTAGAGGGAGACCACTGCGGTAATCATCAACTCTGACTAGTTGTCTGTCCTGATAACGCCTTTGTTGTCACCCCTTGTAAATAATATACATTTATTGTTTGGGTACTATTCACGTTCCCCGGCCCATCTACACACTTTCCCAGTCTGGTCTAGGTCAGAGGGGTGTCACGTTGTACTGTTTTCTTCAAAAAGAGTCTCTCGTGGGACCTAGGCTAGGGCTTTGACATGGAAAGTTTGGGTTAGGGCCAGTTCTAGATGTTTTGGGGTCGTTAAAAGCTGTGTCGTCGTGTAGTATAGAACACGCGACATCGGCGCTGATGTAATTGGAGGCAAGACGGAGTGACACCCCACTGACGTAGAACAGTCTAAGAAAACATGAATGAAAGGTCAGCCAGTGTCTAGATGGGCTGGGAAACGTGAATAGGACCATTCTTTTGGTGGAGGAGTGTGGAGACTAGGGGTCCGGACTTAAACAGATGCGCGCGTTTGTGTGGGTGTGTGCATATATGTGTGTGTATATATGAGTGTGTGTTTCGTGTGTGTCTGTGTGTGTGTGTGTGTCGCTTTGGGAAAAGTATGAGGGGACACTTATACTAATATAATATTTTTCCTGGGGTATGGGGGTAGTGTAGGGCCGAATTTAGACTTGATGAGGCCCTTAGATATTTAAAGCTTTGAGGCCCCTACCTGTTTAATCACCCCCAGCTAATCTCAGAAAACATTAAAATATACACAATATTTTAAAAATGTAATATAACTTCATAACTTTAGTGAATATTTGTTTTCTGAGGTCTTAGGTGGCCCCTGCAAAGGGGTCGCGACCCACAGGTTGAGAACCGCTGCTCTAAAAAGTTCTAAATTACAACTTTAATTATTTGTAAATTTAACATCTAATAAAGGAGAAATGAATTTAAAATATAATAATGGAAAATTTTGAAGAAAGAGTCAGGAGCTGGTTTTGTTGTTGTTGTTGCTTGTAGCTAAATCCAGTACCACGGTGGGGCTCTCAAGACCTTTGAAGTTCAGGCGCCCGGTATCAATATGATCAAAGTTTGTGGTGAGATCAAAATACACAACTGAGAGGTGTTTGTCAATAGATTACAGTAGATTCTCTATCTGTCTGTCTATCTATCTATCTATCTATCTATCTATCTATCTATCTATCTATCTATCTATCTATCTATCTATCTATCTATCTATCTATCTATCTATCTATCTATCTATCTATCTATCTATCTATCTATCTATCTATCTATCTATCTATCTATCTATCTATCTATCTATCTATCTATCTATCTATCTATCTATCTATCTATCTATCTATCTATCTATCTATCTATCTATCTATCTATCTATCTATCTATCTATCTATCTATCTATCTATCTATCTATCTATCTATCTATCTATCTATCTATCTATCTATCTATCTACCTACCTACCTACCTACCTACCTACCTACCTACCTACCTACCTACCTACCTAACCTACCTACCTACCTACCTACCTACCTACCTACCTACCTACCTACCTACCTACCTACCTACCTACCTACCTACCTACCTACCTACCTACCTACCTACCTACCTACCTACCTACCTACCTACCTACCTACCTACCTACCTACCTACCTACCTACCTACCTACCTACCTGTCCGTCCGTCCGTCCGTCCGTCCGTCCGTCCGTCCGTCCGTCCGTCCGTCCGTCCGTCCGTCCTGTCTGTCTGTCTGTCTGTCTGTCTGTCTGTCTGTCTGTCTGTCTGTCTGTCTGTCTGTCTGTCTGTCTGTCTGTCTGTCTGCCTGCCTGTCTCTGATTGATTATCTGCTCACTTCTATCTCTCACCCTGTCTGTCTCTGACTGTCTCCTTTTCTTATTCTCCCTCTACATGTTCCCCCCACCCCCTTTTCCTTTCTGTCTTTGTCTCCTCTCTCTCTCTCCATGTCTCTTCCCCTCCCCTCTACTTTCTATCCCTACCTATTTGTCTACCCCCTCACTCTCTCTTAATTAACTGTCTTTTTATATATATCCATGTCTGTCCCCCGCCCCGCTCCCCACCACCCCGTATGTGTGTCCCCGACTCTCTCTCTCTATCTATTTCCCGCTCTCGGTATTATTTTTTCTCTATGTCTTTCTCCCTGTCTGTCTTTCCCTTTCTAGCCCTAACTATATGTCTTTGTCTCTGTAACTCTCCATGTCAGTCTGTCTCCCTGTCATTAGCTCCCCCCTTGGTTGTCTTTCGCTGCCCATCGCTTTCCCATGTGTCTCTGTTACCACGGCTTTCTCTCCTGTCTATCCTATCTCTTTCTCCCTTCCTGTTGGTCTTTCTGCCAGCGATTCTTTGTCTATACATTCCCTCTCTCTATATGTACCTCCCTCTCAGACTGTCTGCATATCTCTCTCTCCCTGTTTCTCTCTCCATGTCTCCTATACATATTATCCTATGAATATAAGATGCTTTATTGATAAAATACAACTGCTGTGTGAAAGACGGGTGTTTGAAAAGGCTGAATGTAACTCGAGCCTGCTTGCCAAATTTGTGACCCTTTGGAAATAAAGTTCGTTCGTTTGTTCCTTTTCTGTCGCCATATTTTTACGTCTGTCTGTCTATCTTCCACTGTCTCACTTTTTTCTCTTACTCTTTCTCGCTCCCCGTATGCCTCTCCTTCCAAGTCTGTCTCGCTCCTTGTTTTCCCCCTTTCCCACTCTCTTTCTCTTCTTGTCTCTTTGCCTGTCGGACTGTTTGTGTTAGCACTTCGGATGGCTACCGTATGCTTTAATGCATGGGTATGCTAGATATGCTGAGACAGCAGTCTGTCAATCCTTCCATAGGGGCCTGTGATAAACATTCTGTGTGTCTTTCGTTGCCACAGGAGCGGAGCAAAGATGGGGTGACCCGTTTGCTATGAAGCTGAAACTAAGACTACCAGACTGCCTGTCTCTCAGTTTGTCTTTCTTTCTGTTTATTTGTCTCTTGTGTCTTTCCGACTGTTGGCCATCTCTCTGTCTCTCAGCTCCCCTACTCCGTCAGTCAACGCGGGCCTAATTGCTACGTGAAACGGGCCGCAGCCGACCCGCAGACCTAGTGTTAACAAAGGCGCTGCAAAGTTGCAACACGTGGAACACAATCTGCGCCACCGGTTGGATACAATGTAGATAAGTGTAACAAGGCGTGAAATCCATCGCCTGCTGCCGCAAGGTGTCGCCACCTCAATCACCATCCCCCGCAACGACATATAATCACGTTGGACTATTGTGACCTGGGCTGAAGAGGTGGTGGTGGTGGTGTGGGAGATCTGTTTTATAGACCACACTTCAACACCCACGATATAAGACCGTATGTTTCTGTGTGTGTGTGTGTGCGTGTATCTGTATGTGTTTATCTTTCTAGGCCAGTACGATTGAGGCGCTAAGCCTTATTTCCTTCGGTGGTGGGCTAGGGGCGTGTGTGTGTATGTTATAAATAAATATATATATATATATATGCGTTTGTGCGCGTCTGTCTACGCAAACACACACCCACACGCACACACAAGGGCTAGACAAGCGATGAGGAGTCCCAGTCGCGATCTGACAGTCTACCTGGATGGTGTGTGTTATGCGGGCTTGTCGATGTGTGGGATTTTTGCATATGAGAACAACGACTAGACTAGAGGTGGTTGGTTGGTTGGTGGTGGCGGCGGCGAGTTAGTCCACGAGGACGGCTCAGTGTGTCGGAAATGTGTTGTTATCTGGTGAAGCACTCCAACTCCCAGTGTTGTTGTAGAACAACTGTAGGTGTGCTGTGTCTGCCGCGACGCGCTAATTACTGTCCTCGGAGTTTGTGCGGATTTTATAGTGTTTCTTTTTGAAGTTTGGGTGTTGAAACCTGAATTCGTATATTTGTTCACTGATACGGTGGAGTTCGTAAGTTCTTGTTCTTGACACTAAAATATTTTTTTTTAGTTGTGTTGTAGCGCTTAAGGTGCAATCAAACGGGAATGAAATTTGAAGCTGACTAACTAGTTTGTAGTCTATTGTTGTTATTACTATATTATTATTTAAATGTGGCGTATAAACTGAATTCTTGTTGTTCTTCACCGAAGGAGTATTAAGAATTAAGTACTTGATTATATTTTACTTGTGTTGACACTGGTGCTGTTAAAAATGTCGCAGTTGCCGCGTCGTGAGATGGGGATTAACCCGGATTAAATTGAAATTCCAATTTGTTGACTTGTGTTAGGCGTTGCCAGCGCCCTTTCTAATGCCTGCTTCGATCCCAGCTGCAGGCGATTTGGTAGCAGACCGCCTTGCCTTGGTTTCGACAATGGTATCTAGAGCTGACCGTTCAGTCAGTGGCTGAACTACTGAACGTAAAATTTGCCTAGAAAAACCGCAAGGGCCAAATAAATGCCGGGGTTGCTGTTATAAAATCGGAAGAGTGCCTAAAATCCTTGTTCCCGTGTGGGATGCAATATTACTTTTTTTTTCAAAGTCACAGCCTGGTTGTTGCCGGGGGCCCCTAACAAAACCAAATAGTTTAACCGGGTTTCTGGGACCTCTCCAGGGAAGATCCTCCTCCGAATGGTGCACTTTGTGTCACCGAGTGTTTATCGCTCTGTGTGATGTCCTGGTGGGGTAAAACTTACTGCAACATCCTGTAAAGTGTAAAGGCTACACAACTGACTGACTTGTGTACCGGTGGCAGGCCGTCAGTTGTTGGTATTTTAAGTTTGTCGTTTATAATACTGAACTCTGTTAGCTTTTCACTGTTTGATTATATAACTAATTAGTCTCAGGAACCACATTTTTTTAACACGGGGAGCGACAAAGGCCAGATTCCCAGCGTAAAAAGATAATTAATAAATACTATACAGCTGGCGATTATCCGCAGGCCACCATCTAGGGTTCCGCGGGCCGCCAGTTAAATAACCGTTATGAAGTTGATTGTTGCCTACGTAAGAATTGTGTTTAGTGCTTTGAACTTGGAATGCATTGAAACGGGCGAATTACATTCCAACCTGACTACTCTTATGTACAGGTGGCATGGGAGCCGTCGTGGTGTAGCGACTAGACGCTCGCCTGCGGATCCCAATGTTGTGGGTTCAGATCCGAACGGACGTGGACCTTTTTCTCTCTCTCTAAATGACCTATGCTCCTAGGTCGGCCCAGCTTTAAATGGTTGCCAGGTAAAAGACATTAGAAGTATAGAAGGCCGTTGTGATGCTGTCCATGTCTCTCCCCCCCCCCCCACCCTGAGTGCCAGTTGGTATATAAAATATAGGTTTAGCCCTATGTGCCCAGAAAAGGGTCCCTTTACAGGTGGCCTGCCGCCTGTTATATTAAAAGTAGAATAGCTAAGGACTCCTTTTTCTCGCCTTCAGTCGTATTGGGCAAATAAGACTAGACCTAGATTTTATAGACCAATTTTCGCTTAGTTGGTGATGTGGTTATCATCACGCCGGCCGGCTTTACTTCCTAGACCGTAGCTGATACCCACCAAAGACCGGATCGACCTGGGAGAAAAGGTAATTTTTTGAAGGAAAAAAAAGTCCCGAACCCAGGATCTTCCCATCCGCAGGCGAACGTCTAGCTGCTGTACCCGGCGGGTCCCTGTGGTTATATTATTTATTATTGTAGTTTTGGGTTTGTGTTGTTTACTGACGGAGCATGGAAACGTCTGTTGTTATATATATATATATATATATATATATATGACACCTTGTTGTATTCGCGCTGTTCAGTTTGGCGTACTTGGGGTTTAGTCGAGCGGGAATTAAATTAGAACTTGTTGGCCAATGTGTACATGTGGTCGTATGTTGTTGTTGTTGGTGATGATAGTGGTAGTGTTGTTGTTATTTTTAACTTCTTCAGACCGGTGTTACTGTCACACGCCCTACCCTAAGAAGTTCTTACTATCACTAATTCGTGTGTGGTTCTTATTGTTTTTAAATGATAAACACTTGGGATAGATGGTAAAGAAAGGATTAATGAAACCACTCATCAGCGTCCCACAACACTGCGTGCGTGTCGTTGGGTCACCAGTTGCTGTTGACTGATCAGCTTCCTCCACAATTGACGGTTAGATGCACTCGATGGTTTGCGGTTTGAACAACGGATTAACATCATGGCACACGGGTAGTAACCCATAAGTGCTCCGTTCTTCTTCTAACTCAGGTCTGAGTCCTAAGAAGCTCAGCACAGTGCACAGTCTCTGTAGCACCGGCGAGGATCCTAAAATACGTTGGGTTTATTTTTAACTCTAAATTTTTCCCGGGCAGCGCCGTTAGGCTACTCTTGTCGATTTCCAACTGCCATGGGATTTTTTTCGTGGGTAACAATACACACGGCTGTGCGATCTCACTACCCAGAGACCGGGGGGGGGGGGGGGGATTACTAGAAGTCCAAGTCCACGTGAAAAAATCCTAGCACTAACCGGGGATTGAACCCGGAACATATAGCACTCGAGGCGGACACCATGCCTCGAGACCACGCGGCTCACTAGATGCAATGAACTTCATGCCTAAGATCTGCCCAGTCAGTCAGTCCTGTATCCAGATCTTTGTTGGCATCCCTCTACCGAGCCCTTTCGTATTTTGTGAGATAAAACCACTGGGGGAGGGGGGGGGGGAGATAACAAGAATAGTATAACGCATAAGCAGAAAACGCATGTAGCAATACTTAGTACTGCATGAGTAAAGTAGGGTTTCTGCCTGAGTGCCAATTACTGTATTTAATATACACTTTTGCGGTGAAGGCAGTGTGTGGTTCTTTAAGCCTGAGGATTGACGGCCGCATGGCTAGTGCTGTCGCCACGACTGTGCAGGTGTAGGTTTTATTTTGCCCCCGACAGGAAAAATCCCCAGCCTTACCAAGGATCCAAACCCGCGTCTCCTGCTTGAGAGCCCATCATTCTAACCGTTCAACAAGCCGCTTGTCAAAGTAAGGTTTCACTATGTCGAATTTGCTGAATATAGAAATAGAAGCTCATGTCGAGCGGTAGCTTATTGATTCCATCGAACTGTATAAATCGTAGGAAGATGGTCAGACGTTGTTACTGAAATGAATTCATTCAGTTGAGCTTGTATATATATTGTACTCACATTCTCTTGAATATGATATTCCCCGTGTGGGTTCTGGGGCCCCATTGTGGGGGAGAACACGAAGAGACCCACTGCCTGCCCAAAAAGCATGTCGTAGGAGTCGACTAATTGGGAGCTTTCTTCAAAGTTGGAGTACATCTGCCTCAGAGGCAAGGAACCAGCAGTCTGCCTGCAAATAAGTTAGACCTATGAAACGGATGTGCACGCAACACTGAGTTTCTGGAATAGAACTAGAGTTCAGAAGTGGACGAGCAACCATAACTTTCTGCCGGAGTTTAAAGCCGGTGAACGTGAACAATAAGAATCAGATAAAGAAAGGCGATATAGTATGTAAGTAAAGGACCATGATTCGCGCCTTCGGGTGTATTAGGCATATAGGGCTAGACCTATATTTTATAGACAGCATCACCCCGGAAGGCGACATAAATCATGTATTATTGAGTTCACTGAATCCATCATCACGCCATGTTGTGCCATTACGTCACACACAGAGCTCATGGTCTCTTCCTGCAATGAGTTCTACATCCTAGGCAGTATGCTTCACTAACGTCCAGATCTTTTGGCCTCTTACAATCATGTGGTTTAAGGGTTTTTTGTGTGTTTGTTGGGAGCAGGGTGAGGACCTGGTTTACTGATCCCAGCTGTGCCCAATTTATCCTACGTGTTAGCTGACAGATTAAAAGAGTAATGGGGATATCTGGAAACAAACTAACACAGGATTAGAACTGATTGCCCACATCAGAAAGAGACAATATTTGATCGTGTGATTAGAGGGAGAAAACTGGAGTAGATTGTGCCAGTAGAAAAGTTAGAGGGGAGGAGAGGCAGAGAGAGACCCAGAGAAAAGATGCTGGACAGTTTGACATCATGGTATGGAGGATCATCTGTGTCAGAGTTGATTAAAAGTACACAGGATAGAAGGTTGTGGACAGACATGACTACCAACACCACATGGCATTGACTTTACAAAGAAGTTAGGTGATTCTACGCTTGGGGTGCACAGTATATCGTAATTGTTGTATATCGTAAATGCGTAGAGACGAATGTTTTTTTTTTCCTTTCGTTTGTTGACTCATTCACTACCAATCGGCTCTCCATTTGTTCATTGGTAACTCCATACACATTATGTTTTTCTCATCTTCACCTCGTCATGTTCTTACATTATTTATCTTCATTTGCCCTTCTTGTTACCACAACTCTTGCTGTCCGGTATAGTTATTTGAAAGTTGTTTGAACTCCTTAAGACTCACTAGGTATCTAAAAAGTAAAGTCGGGAGATGTGAACCAGAAGTATTTCCTAATAGCCCATTTATTTATCTTCAAAATAATAATTCATTCAATAACACATGTTGCAAAAAAATTAAACTGTAGTTCAATTTGTGTATTAATCTACTCCATAACAATTGTTTACACCGACCGGCCACGCCATTCTTACAAAAACAGGAACTCGCGTTTGAGCTGTACGGCCTCATATCTGGAGCTGGCTGTGGGGGAGAAACAATCAAGAGCTGGCAGACAAAAGAAAGAAGTCCACGTTTCATTTCGCAAACCAAACATTTTCAAGGGGCGTCGTTGTTGTTGTTGGTAAAAGTTACATCTCTTCAGATAAAGCTCTCTTTTCGCTGGCCATTCAGTAGTGGCCCCCTAGCAGTGTACGGATCTCTTGATGTCCGTGATCAATGGCTCTACTTCTTTGAGAGTAGGGTACCGATCCAGATTTCGGCGCCTGTAAAGTATCATTGGCTTACACAAAGCGTGCTGTGATGTTGATGCGTGTTTGATGTCAGAGAGATGTGCTGGGAGAACCAGAGGTACAGACTTAAAGAACACGTGAGAGTGGAGACCGATGTGTGTTTGATGTCAGAGAGATGTGCTGGGAGAACCAGAGGTACAGACTCAAAGAACATGTGAGAGTGGAGACCGATGTGTGTTTGATGTCAGAGAGATGTGCTGGGAGAACCAGAGGGACAGACTCAAAGAAAACGTAAGAGTTTAGACCGATGTGTGTTTGATGTCAGAGAGATGTACTTGGAGAATCAGAGGGACAGACTCAAAGAACATGTGAGAGTGGAGACCGATGTGTGTTTGATGTCAGAGAGATGTGCTGGGAGAACCAGACTCAAAGAAAACGTAAGAGTGGAGACCGATGCGTGTTTGATGTCAGAGAGATGTGCTTGAGAACCAGAGGGACAGACTCAAAGAAAACGTAAGAGTGGAGACCTATGTATGTTTGATGTCAGAGAGATGTGCTTGGAGAACCAGAGGGACAGACTCAAAGAAAACGTGAGAGTGAAGACCGACCCAAGCTTTGTTTAAGTATACAGTAATAACTTTGTAAACGATACCTTTTCACGCCTTCCATGCGTATTGGGCATATAGATCTAAACCTATATTTTATACACCAATCGACACTTAGTGGATGGTTTGGTCAGCATCACGCCGGCTGCCTTCACTTCCCTGGTCTGCACCTGGTAGCCACTCAAAGCTGGGTCGACCTGGGAATATTTAAAAAAAAAGTAAAAGTAAAGGACTCTTTTCCACGCCTTTCAGGCGTATTGGGTATATAGGGCTAGACCTATATTTTATAGACCAAAGGCACTTGGTGCGTAATGTGGTCAGCATCACGCCGGTCGCCTTTACTTCCCAGGACTGCACCTGGTACCAACTCAAGGCTAGGTCGACCTGGGAGCCTAGGTCATTTTTGAAAAAAAGTCCGACCCCGTCTTTAACCGAACCCCACGACCTTCCGATTCGTAGGCGAGCGTCAAGCCGCTAGACCACGTCGGCTCCCTGGGAATATACTAATAATAAAAGTAATAACCTACAGTAATAATAAACTGAGTGGCAGGTAAATATCTGAAACATAATGGTATGTGCAAGCAGACTTAGCGAGGGAACCTTTATACGTCGTTGCGGGGCACGGGCAGCTGCGTCGACGTCAAATGTGGTGCCTATAGTTAACAGCAGTGTTCTTCAACCTTTTTATTTCCACAGAACAGTGAAACTGGTTTCTTGGACCATCTAATATAGCGGTTCTCAGCCTGTGGATATCTCTAGCCTGCCTGCGCTGTTCGGTTGCCATTTTTCTAGGTGCCTCGCATGTTGCATCAACTCTTCGGATAGACGTTCACCATTCTGTCCAGTCTTGTGCAGCAGTCTCCCAAGAGTATCGCC
The DNA here is from genome assembly GCA_905116865.2 of Candidula unifasciata. Taxonomy (NCBI): domain Eukaryota; kingdom Metazoa; phylum Mollusca; class Gastropoda; order Stylommatophora; family Geomitridae; genus Candidula; species Candidula unifasciata. Next base: position 855,907 of record CAJHNH020006556.1, on the reverse strand, counting down.
ATTCCTACGTATCTCCAGACGTTCCCTTTTATTTATATCAGTGATTATATCACCATTCCTACCTATCACCAGATGTCAACTGTTATTTATATTAATAATTACAACTCTTCGGATAGACGTTCACCATTCTGTCCAGTTTTGTGCAGCAGCCTCACAAGCGTTTGGGTTTATACTGAAGACTTTACGTGATGCCTTTAGCGTGCCCTTGATGCGTTTTTGTTTGTTTGGCCACCATGAGATCGTCTACCTTCTTATGTCTCACCACACCAGATAATTTTTGGGGAATCGATGGTCTGACGTCGTGACCTGACCATTGCTCATTTAAAGGTCATCATTATCGGACAGTACCATAAGTGCTCCAAATTCCTCCTGAGTATGTCTGCAAGCGAACTAAGCAAGCTCCAGTTGACCAAGAGGTGAGGAAAAGACGCTTGCGTTAGATAGGACACTTCGAGGGCCGCGTTAGTGCAGTCGATGGGAGACTCGCTTTCAAATCCAGCTGAGACTCGGTGCAGTCCACGGCCGGTGTTCGAAACCGGGCGGTTCCCAGGGTTGACCCAGCCTCTAGGTAATGGGTACCAGAAGTAACATTCTTGGGTAAATTGAGGAATGTCGCTGTAGCTACGGAGTTGCGTGCGGACGGTGACACAGGCGGACAGTTTCTTATCAGCTGTCCGTGCTGGTGGCAGAGCACTTATGGTTTTAATAACCGTGTGCAATGACTCTGGTTCACATCTCTCGACTTTACCTTTTTTTTTTTTTTTTTACACATTGAGAAAACCAGAGAACAGCATAACTAGAATGTCTTTGCATTGGAACCCACAGGGTCAAAGGAATAGAGGAAGGCCAAAAAACACATGGAGAATGGAGCTGGAGAATGAAGTTAGAAAGACGGAGAGTACATGGGAGAGCTTCATGCGATAGCAAAGGATAGAACAACTTGGCATGAGCTGGTTGAGAGCCTATGCTCCATTTGGAGGCTAGGAAAGGCAGAAGAAGAAGTCTCCAAGTAGTTTTAGGCTAACAATTCTCATTCTGTTCTGGTTGCTGTGACGACGGGTGGCTCCGGCATGGTTTTCCATTCTGGCTGCTCCAGTTGGTTCATTCAGTGTATGCTGTTGCTGCAGTTAGAGTTAGACTTGTAATGCCGTTGGTAATACGTTTATTTGTCCTGGATATAGAAACGTATCGGGCACTCAGTATTACATACTATATGTCTACATTCTCCCCGTTACAGTCGCCATCGTGTCATTTATGTTTAGATGCCCTGCTAATCCCTATAATTTATGTTTATATTCGCCCATTGCAGCCAGTGTAGTAATTAATGTCTGGTTTTATGTATGTTAATTAACGGCTTATTTTACTTAATGTCATTAATGTCTGGTTTTATTGATTGTCTAATCCCACGTGAGCCTCACTTCAAGACCGCAGGTGTTCCACAACAGTCATGTTCAACGCTAGTCTACTGCATGCTTACAAACATATGTTTGTTAAAATATTGAAAGCATCCTTTAAACTTTTTTCCTCCTTTCTGCTTTAAGTGCTAATCAGCAGCCATGCATTTATTTATGTCTGTTACCCGCTGCTGTGTGGCTTAGAAAAAGGTGCCTTTTTTCTGGCGGTAAGCACCTTCTTTGGTGCACTTCTCTTTCCCCCAGTGCTTCTGTCATGCACATTTTATTTTCAGTACTGCCACCTTTTTTAGATAGACTTTGTTGTGATTACTGGCACCTTTGTTTCTGTTTAGAGGGGGGGGGGGGAGAGACATAGCTTGGCTGCCTAACGTCTTATTTCTATAGACATGATTCTATCTGCAGTCAGTTTGTTTTAAGGCATGGTTGCTCTGTTGTTGTTGTTGTGTTTTTTTTTTTTCTTAAGGTTGGGCTGTTTTTACCTGTATAGTTTGTAAGGTCCCAATCTGTAGTTTATTTAGCTTATACCGATACCCGGCACTGAATTAGGTCTTCATCACATAATATCATCAAAGACAACAGTGGGTGCCCTAAAGCTAACCTTGATTGTGAAGACGGCACCAGTATGTTGAGGTACACCGCACATGTCGTTGTAACTTAGGGCATATAACATGTAATGCTGTAGTTCCTCAGGTCACAAACGTATTTGGTTTTTTGATTCCGTTCGCAAGGCGGAAAAATGTCTCTTGCTTCAATCAGTGTCAATCCGCTGGCAAGCCCTGAAACATTGCATAATGTGACTTTTTACAAAATGGATTTATGCGTGATAAAATAGTATTTAATAAAATATGTGGTATAGCGTTTTGGCTGATAGTTGCTGGCGCAGGTAAGATGGTAGAGGGGCAGCAAGAAGACTACTCAGTAACAGCAAGAACTCAGGGACACCAAGAAGACTACTCAGGGACAGCAGGAAGACTACTCAGGGACATCAGGAAGACTACTCAGGGACATCAGGAAGACTACTCAGGGACAACAGGAAGACTACTCAGAGACAGCAGGAAGAATACTCAGGGACAGCAGGAAGACTTCTCAGGGACATCAGGAAGACTACTCAGGGACATCAGGAAGACTACTCAGGGGCAGCAAGAAGACTTCTCGGGGGCAGCAAGAAGACTACTCAGGGGCAGCAAGAAGACTACTCAGGGGCAGCAAGAAGACTACTCAGGGACAGCAAGAAGACTACTCAGGGACAGCAAGAAGACTACTCAGGGACAGCAAGAAGACTACTCAGGGACAGCAAGAAGACTACTCAGGGACAGCAAGAAGACTACTCGGGGATAGCAGGAAGACTACTCAGGGACAGCAGGAAGACTACTCAGGGACAGCAGGAAGACTACTCAGGGACAGCAGGAAGACTACTCAGGTACAGCAAGAAGACTACTTAGGGTGGCAGCAAGAAGACTACTCAGGGGCAGCAAGAACTTGGGGGCAGCAAGAACTCAGAGACAAGAAGACTACTCAGGGACAGCAAGAACAGGGGCAGCAAGAAGACTACTCAGGGGCAGCAAGAAGACTACTTAGGATCAGCAAGATGACTTCTCAGGGGCGGCAAGATGACTACTCCTTCAATGAAGAGTCTTATTCCGTAATAACGTCTGACATATTTCTGGTATTTGTTTCTCTCTCTCTTCTTTGTTATTCTGGAAAGTTCCATTGCTGTCCGGGTGGCTAACGATAATTTTTCTACTTCTTCTAAAACTTGAGACCTTTGCTTCATGTTTGTTTGTTTGTTTTAGTATCCAGAAGCCTTGAGTTGTTAACCCTTAGGCTCGGTATTATGGATATCGCAACCTTTCGGCCTTGATTCCATTGTAAATACCGTAAATCTGGGAGAAAATGTGGCTTTTCTGCCTACCCCCGGGAGTGAACCCGGACCACAAGGAGTTCGTCACCCGCTCACCTCGCAATCCGGTTTAGCCAACTACGCTAGAGAGCCGGGCACCTTTGTTTCATAAATATATTCATTCGTTTAACCACAGCAGCCGTTTTTGGCACAGCTTTACTCTTTAAGATACTACAGATCATAGATTTAGCCATGTTGAACTGCTTGGCAATATCAGAAACTGAAGCAATTCTCATGTTTAGTTATTATTTCCTTTGTCTCTACTGTAATATACTTAGGCTTGATTAGACCTCTGTCGCTATAACACTTTTCATTTTTTGGCGAGAATTAGTTAGGGTTAGTATCATGCAGACAGAAATCCCCCCTCCCACCCTGAAAAAAATAATTGTATTAAGAACGCAAAGACACTGTTTACAGCACGCAAAACTGAATGCACCCGATGCTGTTCGTATGTGTTAGCGTTTGTGAGTCTGTGGATGTGTGTCTCTGTGTGTATGAATGTATGCGTATGCTTCTGCGTGTGTATGTCTGTGTGTGTATGTGTCTGCGTGAGCATCAGCGCGCGCGTGTGTGCGCGTGTCTCCGAATGTGTCTGTGTGCGTGCATCTGTGTGTCTTCGTGTATGTAAGTGCTTGTGTGTGTCCACGTGTGTGTATGCAGGTTTGTGTGTGCGTATCGCATGTGTGTGTCTGTGTGTGTTCGGGACTGTGCGCGTGTGCCTGTTTGTGTATGTGTGTCTGCGTGTGTGTCTGCATTTGTTTCCATGGATGTGTCTGTGTGTGCATGTGTATATATGTATGTATGTGTGTGGAATGTGCGTGTCTGTGTGGATAGGTAGGTATGAATGTGGGTGAATGGGGTGTGTTTAAGTGAGTGGATGTGTGTGTGTGCATGTATTTTACCACCCATGTTTTTTTGTTGTTTTCTTTTTTTTTTCTTCATATTTATAATATGCATATTATCTTATGAATGTAATGTAATACGTTTTTGTGTGTGTGTGTGTGTGGTAAAATACAGCTGCAGTGTGAAAGACGGGTGTTTGGAAGGGCCTAATGTAAAACGGGTCTGCGTGCTCAATTTGTGATGATCCTTTGAAAATAAAGTTCATTCGTTCGTTAACCGCAAACATGGCGCCAAAGCCATATTTGTGCGTTTCTGAAGAATTGTTCGTTGGTCGAGTTAATCTTTGTTCGGAAATCTATTAGTGGGCCGATTTGTTCGTGACCCGATCTACGACTCTTTTTGACCCCGAAGACGTCACACCAGCTGGGGCGGGAAACCTAGCAGTCGTGTGTAACATTTGCAAAATACTTAGGCCCATCATTCCTTGTCGCCCTCTATCTAGAGCGGAATTTTCGAAATTTATAGGTGGGAGCAGTTTGCGGTTTCCGCCGGCCCCCCCCCCCCCGCTTTTATCCCTGCAGCAAGGATGTCCTCCGGGTGGTCAGGATTGTCAAATTACGGGAGTTGGTTGTCCGTCAATGGAAGAATTGTTTTCTGACGGTGGTTTTCAGGCTCCGGGAGGGAGGCGATGAGACCCTGCGACTTATTAACCTTCAGATACCCTCTCTACTTCTAACGCGCTCGTGCACACACACATAAGATAACGGAGCTAAACTCCCACCCCCGTTGCAGTCATACAAATGACTTTACTTTTCAGCCTATTAATATCATTATTATTATTCTTAAGCAATTAAACAAGGGTAATCTTTTAAAAACCTTCCCATGGTTTTCGAAACGTACTACTGGGGTCTATAGTAGGCATCAGGTCAGAATTGTTAACTAAAAATTGACAAAATCGGTCAAAAACTGGCTAAAAAGGTCTTTTCTTTTGTCCATCGCGTCGCAGATTCACATTTGACCGGTTTCCGAGCATGCTCGGTTGCGCGGTATGCCGTGATGTTGTGGAGTCTCAAGATATAAGTGACTCCTTCAATCCGTCTTCTTCTTTGTCGGTCCCCATCTCTTGGGTTGAATATAATGTTAGGCGTTGTCATAATAGTTATGGTAATTTCATCTTTTCTCACATATCTTCTACTTTTGTTCACTGCCTTTCACAGGCATCTCATTTCCGAGATTGTTTTCTTTCATGTTCTTTAGATAATGTCTGAGTCTGACACTGATAGCACAAGGTTGGTATGGAGATTGTATTTATAATTTGCCTTGTGTACTTTGATAGCCGGGAGTTTCAAAATTGGGGTAATTTCATACGTGACATTATTGTTGGCTGCTTGTTTAAATCTCTCTGTCTGTTCAACCATCATGTGTAAAGATGTTCCTAAATATTTACAATATTTAGCTAGTAAGGGCATTTACGCACTCAAAACCGCCACAATTTGTAAGAGAAGCACTATCTATTATACAAAATGACAAGGGTACTTTTGCTGTCATTAGGAGTTTGTACATCTACCGTTAAACGTCTCATTAATATGATAACACGTACATTTAATTATAGACTAAGAACACATTCTGGCCAAAACGTAACTCCATACTTTATGTTTCACTTATTGTGGAATCTGTTATCATCATCTTTTTAATCACATTTGTGTTGGGGGAGGGGGTTGTCTTTCATTGTATTTAAAGGGGTCGTGGGATCTTGCCAGGGGAGGGGGCAGGCGAGGGGGTCTTGCTATTTAACTCAGAGGGAAGGGCCTCTCAAAAGTTGAAAGCCACTTACGTATTTAGTATTGACTCATTTTGCTCTTAAGAATTACACATATTTTCAGAGTAAGTCACAAATCAGCCAAAAGTCCAGTTGTTGTTGAGCCAACCACTTTCTGGAATCTGGCCTTTAAAAAAAAAACCTGGCACAGATAATAACCGTAAGAATATAACATATCCAAATCTTCCTGACTTGTAAACGCCGTGCTAACGTTCCAGAGATAAGGCTTTAAAACAATGTAAAATTAGGCGACCCTACCAGAAATAGTGTTCTTTCCCGAGTACATGTGTTTATATGCTTGTCTTACTAGTCGTGTCAATTTCGAGCAGTGTTTATTCTAGATAAGATGCTACCGACGGTTGCAAGTGTCAGAGTGTTGTGTTTGGCACAAGTTGTTTTCCCCCATTCAGGACGTAATGTTTGTATCAGGTGGTATATTGTTTGTGTAAATGCATCGGCAATAAACCGCACGATAGCTGCATTCTGATAATGGGAGGTAAACACACACTGGGGCTGGCGTTTTCTTGATTGGATGCATTGACTTGAGTTGCATTTTACAGGGAGTCCCGTCATATTCCTTACGTAGGGGAAAAATAAGCATGTTTTAATGAAAACTATTTTTATTTATGTAATAAAAAGTAAAGGACCCTTTTCCACGCCTTTCAGGCGTATTGGGTATATAGGGCTAGACTTACATTTTATAGACCAAAGGATAATTGGTGGGTTATGTTGTCAGCATCATGTCCGTCGTCTTTACTTCCTAGGACTGCACCTGGTACCCACTCAAGGCTAGGTCGACCTGCGATACCGACCCCCGTCAGCAACCGAACCCAGGACCTTCCGATCCACAGGCGAGCGTCTAGCCGCTAGACCGCAGCGGCTCCTTTTATGTATATAATATATTATTTAATTTAAATTGGGATACTGAGACAAAGTCTTATTCTTCCGACCTCTACCTCATCTTGGTCTAGACAGCTGCCCTGCATGTAGGCCTAGAGGAAACAGGGGTCTCACTAAAACCCTTTATTTAATATCTGGTCTTCTACTTTCTCTTTGTCTCCATCGCTGCCGTATCTTTAGTCATTGCCTCTAAGTGCACCCGAGGCATCCCCTGTGATACTAACACCAGTATTCAATGGTTTGAGAGACAAATGTATTGTGACACGCATAGATATGCGTTTTCACTGAAGATAACTAAATAAGGAAATAACAGAATAAGATCATGTCTGGATTATATTGACAGACAAAGAAGGAAATGGTTCAGCCATCTAGTTAGAATGCAGCCAGACCAGACTGTATATGATATTTTTTACAATACAACGTCTGAGAGGAAGGCGAGAGGAAGACCAAGAAGGATATGGCTGAATGATGTAGATGAAACCTGCAAAAAGTCGAATAAATCCATCACTCAAGCCACCCGAAAAGCGCAAGACATATACAGAAAGAAGCGACAAAAGAAGAAAAATGAAGATAACAGCAAAATATAATGTTTAACCTGTTCATCTTTTGCCTTGAGATATAGGAATTTCTCAACGACTTAGTTGTTCCGACTGTATATCATTCACAGTGTCGGATTCTTTTTTCGATTTCTGTTGTTCTGTACTCTATTTTTTTTTTTTTTTGGCGCAGATTGACTGTGATTCTTTTTCTGCTTCGTCGTGTTCACCGGCTGTAAACTTGGACGGAAAGTTCTGGTTGTTCATCCACGACTGGACTTTGCAATTAATAAATCCTGTCCTTTAAATTGTTTTACCTTGTAATTAAAAAAAAAAAAATAGAACAAATATGAGGCTGACAGGTGGCAAAGCATAAACAAATACACACATAATGAACTTTTTTTTCTTTAAAAAAATAGTTACCCATTTTAATTTTAAATGGTCTAATTCGATGTGAAAAAAACCTGATGTAATGGTATGGAGCGTTGTTTCTTAAAGATGGAACATTTCAGTCACCTCTGTTTTATTTCTACTGTAGCCGCTACATGATCGGGCGGCCATTTTTGACGGACCTCCGCTAAATGTCCGCTAAGCGACACAGGTTCACTGACCACATGATGCAGCTAACAGCTTTCATTATGTCCATTAGCAGCCGGACTCAGCAGATCCTGATTTATGTGTGGTCGCCAGTAATCTTCAGCGTTTATGTTTCACAGGGGAGAAGAGATCACGTCTGACGTGAGAGCAATAACCGCTGTATTTTGTCTTGTATTAATATTATAGCAATAATCTCAAGGTCTGCTTTATATAATATATATAAACGGTGCTATCCTCTAGGATTATTCGCCTACTTATATGTAGAGCATAACATTGGCTGTCACCCAAAAATAACAATAAATGATGAAGAAATTGAAAATGTCACAAACTTTGAATATCTAGGCTCTATAATAAACAGCAATGAAGATTGTTTGACAGAAATTAAAAGGAGGATGTCCATAGCAATGCAAAGATTGAACAGCCTTAAAAGTCATAGTATGGTTAAGCATCAATCAGCAAGGAGATCAAAATTACAATTTGAGAGCATGCATCTTCCCTGTGGCTACATACGAATGTGCGTCGTGGACTATCTCTCATCCCTTAAGAAAGAGAATATGGGCTTTTGAGCTGAAATGCTATAGAAAGCTTCTCAGAATATCTCGGACAAAGAAGAGGAGAAATACTGACATTTTGAAAGATCTGAACATCAAGGAAAAACAGCATCCTGTCTCGAAAGCTGAAATATTTTGGTCATATCTAACGCCACGACGGATTGGAAAAAAATTATAGCAGAAGGCATGGTACCAGGAAAGAGGCGCAGGGGCCGACCAACACGAAGATGGACACAGAATATAAGTGACTCCTTGAATATGAAAATACATGGGGCGGAAGAACTGGCGAAAGACCGGGTTTTTTTTTTCAGGATGAGAGCGACGTTCTGCATAGGACCTGCTTCATGATGATGATGATATGTAGAGCTGTACTGAATAGGTGATTATCAATATTCGGTCGAATACGAATAACGGGACCAACTTTTCGGCCGAATACGAATGCAAATAGTGTGTAGTGTATAAAATAGATCTTAAAAAAAAAAAAAAACCATTCAAATCACGTTGTGATATCTCAGTTGAAAGAAAAATACTTAACCGAGTCAATAAATTTAAATATCTGGGAACAATCATATCATAGGATGGAAAATTTGTGATAGAGATTGAAAGCAAAATAGGTCAAGCGAAAGCTGCATTTCAGGAAATGAAAAATATCTTATGCAATAAATCGCTGTCATTTAATATCAGAAAGAGGGTGCTATAATATTACATAGAACCTGTTCTGTTGTATGGCGGCGAGTCTTTGAATGTCACTGAACAAATTAAGAAGAATTTGGAAGCAACAGAGATGTGGTTTCTGAGACGAATGTTATTAATACTTTGGACGGCCAGAGTAACTAATAACGATTGCTTGAAAGAGGCTAATGAAAGTAGATCTCTATGTACAACAATAAGAAAGAGACAAACCCTGTTCTTTGGCCACATAATGGAAAGAGAGACATTGGAGAACATCGTGACAACTGGGAAGATCAGTGGCAAGAGGGTTAGAGGCAGACCAAGAGAGATAATGCTGGATGGGCTAAAACGATGGCATGGAGGGATGTCATCAGGAGAGCTGTTCCAGTCAACCAGGGCACATGATGATGATGATGATGAATGCCAAATGAACGCTGAACTTTTACTTCACAAAATGTAGGACAAATAGTACTGGCCTCCATTCATCTCTCTTGTTGGCCTTCTCTTTCCAGTTGGTGACACCAAGTGTTTGCTGGTCTGTCTGGGCATTGTCTCTCCATCGCCTTCTTGGTCTGTCTCGTGGTCTACGACCATTAATCTACTTTGTGTATACAGTTTTTGCTTCTCTGTCATCTGACATTCTTTCAATATTGTGACGTGACGCGTGGTTTAAATGTTTATGTTGTTGAGTAGGGATCTTCCTTTCAACACATTCTCTCCACTAGATAAACCGAACTAAAATCTGAGCTATGTTGCTCTCAGACAAAGTCCTGGATATCCAAGAAAACAGCCATATTGGCTCGTTAAGTATATTAACATTAGCTGAACTTGGTACCCACAAGAGAAGGCAAGGAATTTTAGATGTCTATCATACTTAATGTTAATGAATTATTAGACAGGGCAAGTGATTCCTCCGTCATCTACCTTCTCCCGGTGTTATTATTAATAATTAAAGAATTATTATATTATTTGAGCCCCCACCAAATGGTAATCTATCTTAACAGTTTAATTAAACATGTAAGAACAGACATTTGGAATTTAACAAACTATGTAGTTTAAAACTTGACATACAGCTTTATTTACTACAATGAAATTCCCAGTTTGTTGATTTACACAAACAGTGACTGGTTAACTTGATGATGGTGGTAAGCTTCAGCGAGAAAAACAGCTCGGGGGTTAGAGTGGTATGATAATGATGATAATAGGTTAACATAAAGGGGTTAACTCAACTTATAAGCCTCTGACAGCCGTGAGGAACTGTCAAGCTTGTCCAACTCTTCCTTGCCTGTTGTCTGCCTGTTTCAGCTTATTCTCCACTTCATCCCCACCTCGTTCTCCACCTCGTTCTCCACCTCGTCCTCCACCTCGTCCTCCACCTCGTCCCCAGCTGGCCGAGTCTAACACAATGTAGGCTACTTCATGGACTGATCGTCACATGGGCGCTGTAATCATGGAAACAAAACACATACGTGTAGTATCTTGACTTACACTAAGAATACATGTATCAATTAATACAACATATAATAATAAGATATAGCCCATCACTCCTCCTCATATTCCACATCCTCTCCAGTCTAGTCTGAAGGTCTTTTGTCTTACATGGGCGTCACATATCCTGCCTTCCCTCAAATGCTATGTCATGATAGTTGACTTTCTAAGTCTGTTGTCCGTCATCACTCAGACTTCCAACAACTGGCTGACATAGATTTGACATACACATGTGGCGCAGGTTATGTGCTGAAAACGCAAACAATTTATATGTGCACGCTGTCCTGAATATTATCTTTCAGTGACAGTGAATTCTATACACCCATCATTCTTCCCCTGAGGTTATAAATCCCCTGTTCAGGTGAACCCATTAAGTGAGCACATGGTGGGCACACAAAACGTAGCAACATCCCTGCACATATTTGGGCATCATTTCCCACAGTCCAAACTCATATTTTGGCTGATCGTGAAAACAATATAATTACATTTCATTATAGCAAACGTCATTGTTCACATCTTATTTTATACACATGAAAACATACAATGAAAAACATGTGACACAAACATACAAGAAATAGGAATAGTTTAGCAGTTCCCTAACTGAGATACTGAACATTCACAAAGAACTATTTCAAGCAGAATGTGCAGACAAATTAGGAAAAGGTAGTATAGACTAAAAGCTTAACTCCCTAACCTAAGTATACAAGATTAAAATTAATATTTTCTCTTACCTGGGAACTTTCCATTAATCGCCAAAACAGAATGCGACCGTAAAATTTACCTTTTAGGTCGATCTGTGTTGTTTGCCGGCAGGCTGCGATTAATGACGGAAATTCCACAGGCTCGAAGTATAAGTATCAATCTATTGTCCAAATTAAACTCCTCCCTTTCCTTAGTTTTTACCCAACCCTCAAGATGATGGCTTAAGCACCGCCCCTGAGGTAACTATCAGATCACTTGGCTAACCAGTGACCTGTCACTCAATTCTGGACTGACATCCCTAGAGCAAACATTCTTAAGTGACCCAATCTAGTTTACAACGAATCTAACTGGCAGGTGTTAAAAGACGTTCAGTGAAGCCATTGTGTTTCCTACTTGACCCAGATCAAACAGTCCTAATTGCCACACAACTGTTCTCCCCCGAATTACACTGACGTGTGAAACTCTGACCTCTGGGCTCCACAATGTCTAGCGTCCACTCAATTTACCTGGTCAAAAGGGCCCCCCTCAGTCTCTACAGTCTGGTCAGGAGATAACATTCTGACACTGGCGTGAGAATGCAATCTAACATCCCTAGTCTGAACCAGCGGGCTATATTACGTAGTGTTGGGTAATTTTAAACAAAGCGCAGTGGCTTGTCTCGAAGAAGGACTGGTAACAATTTAAATCCGTGCGGTTTAAAGCAATATTAGGATAAAGCGCAGAGTAAATATAATTCTGTCTCTTTAGAACCAGAAGAACTTATTACAAGTACTAACTTCTGGAATCACTGAGATCGTCTCGTGACAAATATGCCCCAACCATTTCAGTCTATTAGCTCTCATGATGCCAGTGATTAATGGTGATTTAAACAGATTATGAATTGCGTTGTTGCTTATCTTTCTCCATTCCCCACTATTTGCATCTTTGATGGGTCCAAAGATTCGTCGTAAGACTTTGTTTTCGAAAACCTCTAATAAGGCGTCGTCGTCTCTTTTAACTGTGCTCCAAGTTTCAGAGCCATATATATAACACTACTAGTCTTATCAAAGTTTTTTTTATATATTTTGATCTTGGTTTTGCGAGACAGACACTTTGATTTTAGCAGATGCTGAAAGGCATAGTATACTTTATTTTCAGATTGTATTTTAGATTGTATTTCTTCTCTCAGCATGTTGGAGCAATGGAAGTTTACACCCAAGTACTTTTAATGTTTCTGTTCGTTTGATTTTCATATTATCATCTGTTATATGACCGGAGTTAATATTCTTTTCCTGTTTAGTTAGAGTTCGTACAGAATAGTTAAAAAAAAGTAAAAGTAAAGATCCCTTTCACGCCTGTAGGCGTATCGGGCATATGGGCAGAGCGTCCCATATTTTTACAGACCGTCAGCACTCGGTGGGTAATGCGGTCAGCATTACGCCGGCTGTCTTTACTTTCCCAGGACAGCCATCCTGGTACCCATTTGAGGCTGGGTCGACCTACGACGTCCCATCTATATATATATAAAAATCAATGTTTGTGTGTTTGTTTCACCCCTATAGACTCGGAAACTACTGAACCAATTTAGCTGAAATTTTCAGGATATGTTTGTTGTGATACCGGATTTTGAACTGTCGTGGTTTGAAATTCAACCTGTCACTGTTAGAGATAGGTGACCACAATTAATGCCAAAATATACGCAACTAATATTTATAACTTTAGTGATTTCTAATTATAGCCACGTTAGTAATTGCGCATGCGCCGTATTTACCATTCGCCGGCGAGTTACGTGCAGCTAACGCCTTCTCTAATACTAATACATAGAGTAGGTCGTGGTACAGCAAACAAGACTATCTCTATATTTGCCACAATAACCATATTAAACACGATTTCTATTTTCTGTTTTTTTTTTCAAACAACCTTCGATGGGGGGGGGGGGGGGGGGCAATCAAGGACTATCTTGACGTCGGCGCAGACAGTGACTGCGACATTAACTTCATTAACCGTGTTAGACAAGTGCGATTTCTATTTCATTAATATATCTGGAGTATCTGTCTACGAGAAAACAATTGCCTGCGGTTTTGAATTGTGTTTTAATCGCGACACAGTAGAAGGGACTCACATGTCTAATAGTTGAGTTCTCTTTTCGTTGTTCCGATTAAGTGGCTGCTTGGTCGAATGGTTAGAACACTGGGTTCATGTGCGGTAGACCTGGGTTCGAATCCGCAGTCGTTACATTTTTTTTGTGTGCCCCGGACTAAAATAATATCCTCATCTGCTCTGTCGTGGTGACAGCACTAGCCATGTTGCCTTAATATAAAAAAAAAAAAAAACAAGTAAATGGGTAAACCATTTGATAATTAAATTTGACCATTTCGCATACTTATGATTGCATTTTTAAACTTTCCGATTGCATGGTTACGCTGAAATTTTATAGATTTTCATTTATTTTCATTTAGATTTAGTTATTTCATCTGTGTTGGAATTTTAAGCTGTGCTGTTTACAATGGCGTTCATTTCCTAATTATGGTGTTTTTTTCCTGTGTTCGTTTGCTTTTCAAGTGTTTTTTATTTTCTTTCCCAACTACTTCAATGAGGGAAAGAGTTGCCGGTGAATTTAGGGGGAGGGGGGGGGGCAAACTATTAACTGAGAGAGCTTTAAGTCACAGTAACTGCTTTACCCACTTAAAGTAGCAGCAGCAGTAATAGTTGTTACACCAGGGCTGTTACACCATAGTGATCTTATGTGAAGACCGCCGGTAAGGTTATGGCGTTCTTCTGTCGGCAAGTGAAATTATACATCCTAACCTGACCAGTCTGTGGCGACAGCACTAGCCATGCGGAACCAAATCTTCTGGCTCACGACTCTCTGTCTACTCCGATGGTAACACAGATAGCAGTGACATTATTTTAGTAGTTGTACTGGTACTTGAAGGATGATGTGGTAAATATTACACTTGCCCCATTCACTACCTATTACAATTCCTGCTCCCCATTTTAGTCCAGATGGACAGGGATGTCAATGTCAGTTACAGCAACAACAAAATATCGCCAGGTAATGATTTTCAAATATTTCGAAGAGGGAGAAAGCAGTAGTCGGTGGAAGAGGGGAGGGGGGGGGGTGGTTATGACATAAATTTGATAAGGGGGAGGGTAGTAGGTGGATTTAGTTGGGGGGGGGGGTAGGGTGCGGATAAAAGACTATCTCTATATCTGAGCAGACAATGATTGTATTAGACACGTGCGATTTCTATTTTCTTTCATTTCCATTTAGCCAAACAATGCCACAGCAACGCGTGGCCGGGTACAGCTAGTACCACGATAAAAATCCACGCAGTCCGCAGTGGGTTTCGATCGCGGTACGTTGGATTACGAATCGGACTCGCAACGCCTTTTGCATCCTTCAGTCAGTCTGTGGTAATGAAAGTATTTTAGGTATTATAACGAGTAACTAAACTTGGAAATTGTCACTGACAGCTTAGTTATTGGATGAAAGCTGCATTAGCTTTCAACAAAACCAATATTTCCATGTTGCCAGCATTAAGGCTGTGTTTGCAGAAGCGGGTGTAAGGTAACCACTATTCGTACTCGGCCCGACCGCAAGTATTCGACCGAATACCGAATAGTTATTAGATCCACTATTCGACCCCGAAGCGAATACGAAGCGAATGTTCGGTACAGCTCTACTTATATGTATGTGTGTGTGCGTAAATATATATATATATATATATATATACACACGTGCGTACATACATACTCACGCTCGTGCACACACACATACAAAATCAGCTACTTTATATGCTCTTTTCCCTCTCTCTCGCCATATATATGTGTGTGTGTGTGGCTTATTTGTATAGACGGTTTTTCACATCTTGGGCAAACCGACCCTAATTTGTCGTCTCTTACAACATGCTTGTAATGGGGCAACGGGTCTGTCAACTTTATTAACATTGGTGTCTGGATCCAGACCGCTGCTTCTCTCTCTCTCTCTCTCTCTCTCTCTCTCTCTCTCTCTCTCTCTCTCTCTCTCTCTCTCTCTCTCTCTCTCTCTCTCTCTCTCTGTGTGTGTGTGATGCGATATTAACATTGTTGGCCTCTAGCTCTAGCCCTTTACTTTCAAAGTCTCCCCAGTGAATCCCACTGATACAACGCCCAGGATCCAACAAGTAGATGCGCCAGCACGTGCGTCAGCGCACGTGGAGCCCACAAAGCTCTGTGTCTGAGGCCTCCTAGAGTCAGGATTGAGACTTTGCGTGTGTCTCCTAGACTCATTCGGCTTGACGGCTGGGAGATGCGACAAGCTGGCTGCCAATCTCACGGCCGCAGCTGGGCTTCGCCAGCCCGTGCCCACGATAAAGGAATGGGTGTTAAGTTAAGCTGTCCCTATCCGTCCACGCGAGAGCCCGGTATTAGGGAGAAACTAGAGATAGTCCCCTAATGATAGTTTATCCTGTCTGGCTGGTTTTTGTTTTCTGAAGTTTAAGTGCTCGATTCGTTTATTTAGTAACACTCAGTCGACACCCGTATGTAGCCGTGCACGCAGTTTGACTTATCGTGCCCCCCCCCCTTTTTTTTTTAAATTTGTATTTATCCTCTCTAGAGGGCTGCGTGGTCTCGAGGCATGGAGTCCGCCTCGAGTGCTAGAGGTTCCGGGTTCAGCCCCTTTAAAGGCTTGGACTTTTTCACGTGGAATTGGACTTATAGTAATTCCCCCTAGTCTTTGGGTAGTGAGATCGGACGCCCGTGTGTATTGTTGCAGTTGGAAATCGAAAAGAGTTGCATAACGGCTCTGTCCTGGCAAATATGGAGTTAAAAGTCTACCCAGAGTATTTTAGAATCCTCGCCGGTGCTACAGAACCTGTGCACTGTGCTGAGCTTCTTCGGACAGACTTCAGTTAAAGGAAGAACGGCGCACTTATGGGTTACTACCCGTGTGCCATGATGTTGATCCGTTGTTCAAACCACTGATTGTTTAGTGCTACATGTAATAAACTAAAAGGCATGTTCTGATATGGCGCTCACAGAAATAAGTAGATGGATGCACTAGAACCGTGTTCTTTAACCGCGGGACCGAGACCCGCTGGCGAGCTTCCCATTCTTTTTTTTTTCAGCGGTGTTAAACAGTAAAATTGTGGCACTCGACGGTTTTATCGACTGCCAGATAGACTGTTTCATCAGCTGCCGGATAGACTGTTGTTATATAAGGTGCCAGATGGACTGTTTTATCAGGTGCCAGATGGACTGTTTTATCAGGTGCCAGATGGACTGTTTTATCAGCTGCCAGATGGACTGTTTTATCAGGTGCCAGATGGAATGTTATATCAGGTGCCAGATGGACTGTTTTATCAGCTGCCAGATGGACTGTTATATCAGATGCCAGATGGACTCTTTTATCAGGTGCCAGATGGACTGTTTTATCAGCTGCCAGATGGACTATTTTATCAGCTGCCAGATGGACTCTTTTATCAGGTGCCAGATGGACTCTTTTATCAGATGCCAGGTGGACTCTTTTATCAGATGCCAGATGGACTCTTCTATCAGATGCCAGATGGACTCTTTTATCAGCTGCCAGATGGACTGTTTTATCAGATGCCAGATGGACTCTTTTATCAGGTGCCAGATGGACTCTTTTATCAGATGACAGATGGACTTTTTTATCAGATGCCAGATGGACTCTTTTATCAGATGCCAGACGGAATCTTTTATCAGATGCCAGATGGACTCCTTTATCAGCTGCCAGATGGACTGTTTTATCAGCTGCTAGATGGACTGTTATATCAGCTGCCAGATGGACTGTTTTATCAGCTGCTAGATGGACTGTTATATCAGGTGCCAGATGGACTTTTTTTTATTTTTTTTTTAATTTTTATCAGCTGCCAGATGGACTATTTCATCAGCGGCCAGATGGACTATTTCATCAGCTGCCAGATTGACTATTTCATCAGCTGCCAGATAGACTATTTCATCAGCTGCCAGATAGACTATTTCATCAGCTGCCAGATGGACTATTTCATCAGCTGCTAGATAGACTGTTTCATGAGCTGCCAGATAGAATGTTTTGTCAGCTGCTAAACAATTCCCCCTGTTTTAGGGGGCTGCGGAATTAAAAGGGTTGAAGAACACTGCTCTAGACCGCATACAAATCAAAAGCTATAAGTACAGTGACAGGCATCGAACCTGTCACCTCTAAATGGCGAGATCCTCTCGCTGCCGGAACAGGTGCCCTAAGTCGCATGATCAACTAGCACCCCTGACTCTCTGTTGCTCGGCCAGCCAGGTACCGTCTCCACAACTAAGGTTGGCTACGTTGGATCGCCAACACGTTGAGTCTCTACTTTTGGCTATACTCGTCTTGACTGTTCTCTTTCTGGGACCACTCTTCTTTTGTTCCTCAATGTCTCCCGCCGTTTAAATCGCTGTCCACTTCTTGCTCGTTATCTTTAACATTTCCCACCTGTATACTCTTTAAATAGTCGGCTCTGTGGCTAAGTCGATGCGAACGCTTCGTAATGAAGGGATGTCGGGTTCGATCCCAGCTGCGGGCCATGCGCCTTGCGTTGGTTTCCACAGTGGTATCAAGAAAGCTGACCGTACAGAAAGCAATGACAAACTACAACACGAAAATTTGCCTAGAAAAACCACACAACAGCAAGGGGCTGTTGAGGTCGGTTCTGCAACGTCCTGTAAAGGATACGCAACTAACCTTATACTCTTTAAAAACAGCCTTTTAATGTGGTCAGAATTCGCCTCTCAACAGGTCACGGGACAATCTAATATTTCAGGGGGTGGTATATAGGCTGCATGCAGTCGTGGGACCTAGGCTGCATGCAGTCGTGGGACTTAAGCTGCACTCTCTCGTTGGATGTAGGTGGGTTAGGGTTAGGGCCAGTTTTAGATATTTTGGGGTCGTTACAGGCATCCGAAAACCGGGAAACACTCTTACCACCCTCTAAAATAATGGACTGTCTTGTGACGTCATCTGGGGTAGGATATTAATGAATCAACGGTTTTTTATTTGCTTTTTTTTTTGCCCAGGTCTCAGAACCATACAATAGCATTGATTGTGCATACAATACTGGCAGACTAGTCAAAGCTAAAAATTGTACCTGGGCTTTCAGGTCAAGGCAGCCTAAAAGGTTGGAGCCACTTTCCTTCGTTAAAACTCTCAACCTTTTGTGCAGTGACGTCGATTTGAAAACATCATCATCATGTAGCAGGTCCTTTGCAGAACGTCGCTCTCGTTTCCGTCTGCCTAAAAGAAACTAGGTTTCTCGCCAGCTCTACCGCCTCATTTACTTTCATATTCAAGGAGTCACTTATATCCTGTGCCCATCTTCGTGTTGGTCGGCCCCTACCTATCTCCTGGTACCATGCAATCCTTTGTAATTTTTGTTTTGTAATCCGAATGACCAAAATATTTAAGCATCCTAGACAAGATGCTGTTTATTAGCCAATCTTCCGTGATGTTCGGATCTTTTAACATACATAACATAAACCAATTCGTCTATAAAACCAAACTGTGGTGAGAAATTGGCGGCTACTTTTATTGAAAATATAAAGTGAGATCTCGATTAATCCTTAACTAGCACTGGACTAGAGACTACATCCTGCTGGTGTGGCTGTAACTGGGCTCGCAAATATAAACTTCCTCGGTGGTTTAACTGGCTATCTGGGCTTGCCATGTTTGGTCTGCTGTCAGAGCGAGATCCTTTAATCTCGCGGTGTCAGACAATTGAGGTTCTGTTGGTCAGTCATCCAGAATGAGATCTTCTGAGTTCAATACCATGGTTACCCGCTTAGGATCCGGGGTCTCGTTGTGAGGAAAATAACAATAGACCCACTGCCTCCCCATCAAGCATGTCGTAAGAGTCGACTAATTGGGGCCTTCCTTCGAAGTCGGAGTATATTTTGCCCAAGTGGCAGGGAACGAGTTACACACACATAAGCCAGTATAACTGATGTACACCACAAAACGCAGACTCTGTTACAAAGCCAAAGTCCAAATGGACGAGCCACCAGGATTTTTCACCAGAGCTTACTGCAGGTGAATAATGAAGAAAAAGGGTCAGGCTTTTCAAGTGACATCCTGGAAATAAATAAACGGCAAGTTGAGTTGTAAATCCTATACTTGACTTCGCAACAAATCCCATTTGTTGCGTTGCGTAGTATTTCCTGTACTTGACTTCGCAACACAACCCTATTTGTTGAGTGCAAAAACTTTGCTTAACTTCGCAACACAACCCCATTTGTTCAGTTGAGTTGAGTCAAGAATTGACATCACAGCACTCGGAGCATTCCCATATTGTCTCCATCTCCCATCTTCAGCAGCCAACACAGGGTACTAATTATCATCAGGTGCCTTGCCGACTGGGGTGGGCGATCATGCGTCTACACAATCCGCGATCGCCTGCAGCATGTATAAGTTCGTGTGCTGACACACATCTACGCCATGCAACAAGACTGTCAAAAATCGTCTCTCTTTGTCTTCCTATATCCCTCCTTCCACAGATCTTTGAAGTGGTCACAACATGTTCCATTTGTACTCTTCTCATACCATGGCAGAGAAATAATGACTGTCTCCTTCTTATGTCCGTGATTAGTTGTCTTCGGGCTTCTGCCTCTTTCTAAACCTCTTGGTTGCTCGTTTTGGTTGTTCAAGGTATTTTAAGCATCCTTCTGTAAAACCAATACTTTTTCCTTTTCGCGTTGACTGGCTGTAAACTCCAGTGGACAGTTCTGCACTCCGACATCGAAGGAAGCTCCCAATTAATCCACTCTTACGACATGCTTGTTGGAGAGTCAGTGGGTCTGTTCTTGTTTTCTCGCCAATGGGACCCAAGAACCTACATGGGGAAGTACCAGTACTGATAGTGCCGGTCGTAGTCTTGTTGTATGCACGTCTAGTCTAGTGGCTATTAGCCTTCCGAATGCCGCGACCCCTCAATATGGTTCCCTCATGTTGTGGCGACCCCTAAACAATTATTTTCCTTCACAACTTCAGTGAATATGTGTTTTCAGATGTTTTTAGGCGACCCTTGTGAAAAAGTCGTTCGACCACAAAAAAGGGTCGCTACCCGCAGGTTGAGAACCTCTGGTTTGGGCTTTCCTCTGAGTGTGGTGAGCCGGCCAGACCCTCTGGTCACACCTAGGTCACCCCTGTTTGTTGACTGTAACTTAACCAAGGAGTTTCAGGCTGAGTAGTTTGCCCTTTCTCTAGAACGGCACGACGCTCATGCAATTGTAAAACTCAGTGTATCGAGGTCTGCTGTAAATCGACTCCAGCTGGCCTCGAGCACAGGTATGTCGGAGTTACGGAACCGTATTCATAGCCCTTAAACCACACACGCTCACTTGCCGATAGTACATTTAGTATTAGCCGCTCAAAAATGAAAAAAAAAAAAAACCTTTTCATCCGGACTTTATTTTTTCATTTCCTGAAATCCCCGACCGGAAATTGGGAGTTTATTTTAAACCAGACGTTTGGGAGCAGACGCATAGAAGGCGCATTGAAAGATAAGATGGGGCCATTGATTAGTTGCCGTACCGTAGGTGATTGTTTACTGAAATGGGCTTCCTTAAGATTATGTGTCGTTTACTTAACTCTGCAGATTGCTGTCACCTGTGAATTGTTGTTGTTATTGTTGTTGTTGTTGTTGTTCTTCTTCTTCTTCTTCTTCTTCTTCTTCTTCTTCTTCTTCTTCTTCTTCTTCTACTTCTTCTTCTTCTTCTTCTGCTTCTGCTTCTTCTTCCTCCTCCTCCTCTTCTCTCTCTCTCTCTCTCTCTCTCTCTCTCTCTCTCTCTCTCTCTCTCTGAAACACACACACACACCACCGAGTTTCCCTTTCCCTCTCCCTCAAACAGTTGAGAGTTTGTCCCGAGTGTTTTGAACGTGTTATCCGGTGAATAAATGACACCACTTAAACATTGTTACACTCAAACTATTGTTTTTTTTTTAATAGTCAGCGGTTCTCACATGCTCATAGCCATATTCAGCGGTTTCCGCACATCTAGGACACGAGCAGGGATTCCCAAACAGCCAGACCATAGTCCAAATTCACCACCACCCCCCCCCCCCACACAGGCTGTGCATGGTCGGAGATTCCTGTACATCTAGAACATTATCAAGGTTTGACACACCCGTGGGATATGATCCGGGTTTCAACTCATACAGGTCATGCATGGTCGGAGATTCCCGTACACTATCAACGGTTCCCATGCATTGGGGTCAAGGGCGGTGGTTCACATAATCAGTGGCATGGACAGGAGTTTCCACACCCTCAGGCCATGCATGGCCAGAGGCTGCCACACATCTGGGACACGATCAGGGGTTCCCACGCATCCGGGCCATGGTCTGGGATTTACAGATATGTGAGTCATGGTCCGCTGTTTACTACTCACAGCTTACATACAAGGCAGCCTGGTTGTGTCTTTATTTTGTCTTGTACCTATCCTTTGGCCCTTCCGCCCACAACGAGGGACTACCATAACAACGCTTCTTATTGGTTATATCTCTTGTGGCACGGGTGGAGGGTCCATTGAAACTCAAAATACGGTAAAGGTAAGGTTGGACTCCCCACGCCCCGCCTATATATGCACTAGCTCACTTCTGATTGGTAGTTCCTAAACCTGTAACCTTGGTGCAAGGTTACGGGGGTCATCCGCAATGCGGTTGATTTCGCGTGTTGTATATTTCAGCACGCCAGCGCTTTTAACACTCCAAAAACTGGGAGAAACTGGTCCTAACACAACTCCCTAGAGAGTGCTGCAACCTATGTCATCGGCATTCTCTTTCTCGGAACGAAAACAAATGCAAGACATCACAGAAAGCAAACAATAGAGCGGGACACATCCGTAAATTTCAGTAAAGCCGACCAGCCCAACAAACTTGTGAATAAAAAGTGACCTACTCTCTTTGGGGAGATTAACGTGAACATAACCCAAAACCTTCTCTAGCAGTCTATGGTAAAGGCATGATCGAGTTGGTTTCGGAAACAGCAGTGAAAGCAGAAATAGTGTTCGCTGTTAAGAAGATTAGAAAGTTGTGACATTCACACAGGAGATATTTTATTTTAGGACATTTTATGTCCAGCCGTTAACCAGAGTTTAATAACGCACATAGAAATAGAGATGAGAGAAAACGCACCCATACCAGGCAAGTCAAATTGACGGTCAGTCCAGCACCATATATATAGGTCACGTTTGTGTTTTCACGAGGGCCACACACAACTAATTGATGCATACTGTGTACTTTTGTGCGAGCTGCAAGGATGGTTGCAAATGGCTGCATGCGGCCATCTGACCGCATTTCTGACGTGCCTACACTAGATAATATAACAATTCAAGGCTATAGTGACCTGCACTAGAAATGTGACATGTTGCATTTTGTACATTTTGGGTTAAAGTGAGAGCCGCTCTCACCAAAAACATTCATCGTGAGTATATTTTTGGGTTAAAATGAGAGTCGCTCTCACCAAAAGCATACCCATGAGTATATACTGGGTTAAAATGAGAACTGCTGTCATCGAAAACATTCGCCGTGGGTATATTATGAGTCGAGGAGAACCGCTGTCACCAGGCTAATATGTCATGTGTGTTTCCTGGATTAAAATGAGAAGTACAATCACCAGATATATTCGTTAGGATTGTATTCTAGGATTAAAGATTGTATCTCTCTCCATGCTTGGGGTAATTTGCTGTAAATATCACCAGCCTTCAGTCATGATTGAATGCTGTTTTTAAATAAGAACCTGTATCGCCAGCTACATTCACCACGATTCGATCTTGGAATAAAATGAGATCCCCTATCAACGGATATGCTTACCGCGTGTGCGTCCCAAGTGGCTGCATAGCCAAGATCCGCTTTCGAGTCACCCAAAAAAGTGAAGTGCATCTGTTGACAGTTCTTTTGAAGTTAAGCTAGTGAATGTAGAGGGACAGAATTTAACGCTGTGATTCGTAAGGATTGTATATTGACGCGAATGCTTTCATTTGTAGTACTGTCGCTAATGGTTTGATGGTTTGTTTTAGTATCCAGAAGCCATGAGTTGTTAACCCTTAGGCTCGGTATTATGGATATCGCAACCTTTCGGCCTTGATTCCATTGTAAATACCGTAAATCTGGGAGAAATGTGGCTTTTCTGCCTACCCCCGGGCGTGAACCCGGACCACAAGGAGTTCGTCACCCGGTCACCGCGCAATCCGGTTTAGCCAACTACGCCAGAGAGCCGGGCGTCGCTGTTGGTTACATCATATAGTCGGTTGATGTCTGTGTATTCCGATTATATTCTTAGTTGTGTATTTAGTCGTCCGCGAAGGTGGATTTCGTAATTCGGCTATGGAAGCACGAAGGGCTCGATAAAGAGACTTTCAGGCTTTGGATGACAAGAGCGACGTTCTGTAAAGAACCCGCTGATTGATCTTCTTCGCGTTCACTGGTTGTAAACTTCAGTGGAAAGTTCTGATGGCTTGTCCACCTCTGGACTCTAATCTGGTTCCAGAACCTGACTGTGCCTGTCCGTTTTACAGAGCTAGCTTACTTGTGTGCAAACTGTTGCTTCCTTGCCTCTCGTGCAGATACACTCCAGCTCTAAAGGTTGAAAACCCCTAAATATACTCCTTTGCGGCATGCTTGTTGAAGGCACCAGATCTGTGGGGTTTTTTTTCGGCCCCATATAGAGCCGCAAAGCCTTCACTGGGAGGGGGTTAATAACCTGCATAATAATAATATAGGTCCAGAACGCTTGTCAGGCGAGTGGCGCACCGGGTGTATGAAGCTAGACTCTTTGAACGGTCACCATCACACCTGGTGCCTTTACATTGCAGAACATTTCCCGGAACATATTTTGGACTGGATCGACTTGGGTGCCAAGATCAGCTTGAAACAAACCAGTGTCGATGCGGATCTGAACCCACGACGTTCCAGACGGCAGGCGAGCGCCTACCACTCCGCTACCGCAGCTGTCGTAGCATCATATATTTTATAGACACTCGACGGGTGAAATTCACAATGTCATATTATCCATTTCTACCTCATAGATCGTTTCATGTCTCCCGTTTGAAACGGAATATTCTTAAAATCGTCTGTGAAGGATATGCGACATTTAAAGCGATGACCACCCTACCTCGTGTGTCGTAATCTAAGAAACAGTTCACTCCCCAATACAGGATCGGATTTGATGAGGCCCTAAGATATATAAAGCCATGATGTCCCTTCAAGTTTGAAGGACATCTGCTAATTTCAGAAAAGCTCAAGATCTGTACACCTCTAAGAATACAGATGATGAATAAAATTCGTTTAATCTTTAGCAAAAGAAATGATAAAGAATTTTCTGCAAAATGGCACAGATTATATTATGTAATCCTCTTAAGGGTCGTATTAAAATAACTGCATTAGTGAACCAAAAATAGGAATTTGTTGAGGCCCCTGCATGCATTTTGTGGAGCCCTAAGATGTAGCTTAGTTAGCTTACGCCTTCTTAATCCAGCACTGCGTGTATGGCAGTGCCTTAAGTGGAACTATTTAGCTTTTTTTCCCCTACACCTGGACACAGTCGCTTGTCCTGACTGGGCATGTTTAGTAAAGTTTGTGGACACAATCCATTCGTTTTGATGTATACCGTACATGCTCCCTCTTCGTCTTCTTTTTCTCCTCCTCCTGCTTTTTCTACTTCTTTGCCCATTTAAGTGGCTGCTGGCACGTTGTTTTACTATACATTAAGTATTATAAACAAACAGACAATGTATTGATCGGCATTCATAGAAGGAAGTAGAAAATACAAGGACACATCAGACAACATAAAAATTGAAAGGTATAGTTTCCGTGCCGGGAATCGAACCTGTCGCCTCCAAATAGCGTGTACCCCTCGCTATGGAAATAAGTGTACCAAGAACATGGTCAGCTAGGTTAGGTAAGTTGCGTATCCTTTATAGGACGTTGCAGAACCAACTACAACAGCACCTGGCTTTTGTGTGGGTTTTCTAAGCAAATTTACGTCCAGTAGTTTGTCATTTGGTCAACAAGACGCCCCCCCCCCCCCCCCCCCATGTCTAGCATACAGCTCGAAATCCAAAACTATGGAATACTGACAGAATTCATCTCAAACTTTTGAAATTGCACCATAGATTACACAAATTTATATTAACGTGTGTATTTTGCTAGACAATTTGTGTGTTTCGCTATATAACCTGTTTAAAACCTAGATTGTGATAGCAGTCTTTCGGCTAGACACTTCCGGTTTCAGCGTATCCTTAAATAATCGCCTTTTGCAACAAGCATGTTAGGGATAGTAGGCTATCTCTCTCTCTCTCTCTCTCTCTCTCTCTCTCTCTCTCTCTCTCTCTCTCTCTCTCTCTCTCTCTCTCTCTCTCTCTCTCTCTCTCTCTCTCTCTCTCTCTCTCTCTCTCTCTCTCTCTCTCTCTCTCTCTCTCTTTATATGCATATATACATCTATGGTTATTTTGGTGTCCCATATAGAGCAGATCATAAATTGTCATGTGTATGTCACTGATAAGTTATATATCCCTGAAACAGTAAACTTACACAGACATAAGACACATACATGCACTCGTATACGACCACATCCTTGAACTCCAACACAGTACCACACAACTCCGGCTTCAAGTAGCTGGTGGGTGCAGCACTGTCACTTTTGCGCCCATGCGTCATAGCACAAACAGAGCAGGTAGCTTCGTAGTCGAGGGTTTCTCAAACTTCCATCTCGGCCCATTTTTGAAACGACGAAATTTTTCGCCAACCCGTTTCTCTTGTTGTAAAAGCAGTAAGTAATGAGACTATGGCCGTACCCTCACTCGTTAATGTGGGTTTGCTGGTCCTCCACCAGCGTTTTGCATGCCTCTTCTTAGACCAGTCGCCTCCAAACGGGCGGAGGGGAGGAGTCAGACAGTTATGAAATAACTTGTAATAATCGGTTAAGTATTTTTGTAATAATCCGTTAAATATTCTTATAATAATCCGTTAAACATTCTTGTAATAATACGTTAATATTCTTGTAATAATCCGTTAAACATTCTTCTAATAATCCTTTATATATTCTTGTAAAAATCCGTTAAACATTCTTGTAATAATCTATATATATATAAAAATCAATGTTTGTGTGTTTGTTTGCCCCCTATAGACTCGGAAACTACTGAACCGATTTAGCTGAAATTTTCAGGATATGTTTGTTTTGATACCGGATTTTGAACCATCGTGGTTTGAAATTCAACCTGTCACTGTTAGAGATAGATGACCACAATTTATGCCATAATATTCGCAACTAATATTTATAACTTTAGTGAGTTCTAATAATAGCCACGTTAGTAATTGCGCATGCGCCGCGGTAGTCAGAACGCAAGGCTTCCGCCATTCGCCGGCGAGTTACGTGCAGCCAACGCCTTCTCTAATACATAGAGTAGGTCGTGGTACAGCAAACAAGACTATCTCTATATTTGCCACAATAACCATATTAAACACGATTTCTATTCCCCTTTTTTTTCAAACAACCTTCGATGGGGGCGGAGGGGGGGGGGCGCAATCAAGGACTATCTCGACGTCGGCGCAGACATTGACTGCAACATTAACTTCATTAACCGTGTTAGACACGTGCGATTTCTATTGTTGTGCCGTTTCATTAATATATCTTTAGTATCTGTCTACGAGAAAACAATTGCCTGCGGTTTTGAATTGTGTTTTAATCAGGACACAGAAGTAGGGACACACATCTCTAATTGTAAGTTCTCTTTTCCTTTATCCGATTATGTGGCTGCTTGGTCGAATGGTTAGAACAATGGGTTCCTGTGCGGGAGACCTGGGTTCGAATCCGCAGTAGTTAATTTTTTCTTACCCCGGACTAAAATAATATCCTCATCTGCTCTGTCGTGGTGACAGCACTAGCCATGTTGCCTTAATAAAAAAATAAAAAAAGACAAGTAAATGGGTAAACCATTTGATAATTAAATTTGACCATTTCGCATACTTATGATTGCATTATTAAACTTTCCGATTGCATGGTTACGCTGAAATTTTTATAGATTTTCATTTATTTTAATTTAGATTTAGTTATTTCATCTGCGTTGGAATTTTAAGCTGTACTGTTTACCATGGCGTTCATTTCCTAATTATGTTTTTTTTTTTTTTTTGCTGTGTTCATTTGCTTTTCAAGTGGTTTTTTTTTCTCCCAACTACTTCAATGAGGGAAAGAGTTGTCGGTGAATTGGGGGGGGGGGGGGGGGGGGGCGGGGCAAACTATTTACTGAGAGAGCTTTAAGTCACAGTAACTGCTTTACCCACTTAAAGTAGCAGCAGCAGTAATAGTTGTGGTTGGGCTGTTACACCATAGTGCTCTCATGTGAAGACCGCCGGTAAGGTTATGGCGTTCTTCTGTCGGCAAGTGAAATTATACATCCTAACCTGACCATTCTGTGGCGACAGCACTAGCCATGCGGAACCAAATCTTCTGGCTCACGACTCTCTGTCTACTCCGATGGTAACACAGATAGCAGTGACATTATTTTAGTAGTTGTACTGATACTTGAAGGATGATGTGGTAAATATTACACTAGCCCCATTCACTAACTATTACAATTCCTGCTCCCCATTTTAGTCCAGATGGACAGGGATGTCAATGTCAGTTACAGCAACAACAAAATATCGCCAGGTAATGATTTTCAAATATTTTGAAGAGGGAGAAAGCAGTAGTCGGTGGAAGAGGGGGGGGGGGGTATGACATAAATTTGATAAGGGGGTAGTAGGTGGATTTAGTTGTGGGGTGGGGATCAAAGACTATCTCTATATCTGAGCAGACAATGATTGTATTAGACACGTGCGATTTCTATTTTCTTTCATTTCCATTTAGCCAAACTATGCCACAGCAACGCGTGGCCGGGTACAGCTAGTCCTTTATATATTCTTGTAACAGTGCGTTAAATATTCTCGTAATAATCTGTTATATATTCCTTGTAATAATCCATTATATATCCTTGTAATAATCCGTTAAACTAATATTTTTAAAAAAATTTAGTTTCAAATAAAATATTTAAAAAAAAACATAAAACACCTTCCTTGAATTATAGGTTAACGACACATTCCTGGTCTTTCTGATCTACATCAACACGAATGGCTTGTCTCCACAATCTTGCTATATACTGAAGACATGGAGACGGGAGGAGCGACTTGGGAGTCTTGCCACATACTCAGGGGGGGGGGGGGGGTCTGGGTCTTGCCACATACTCAAGGGGGGAGGGTGTGGGTCTTGCCACATACTGAAGTGGAAGGGGATCTTGCCACTCATACGCAAGGGGAAGGAGGTCTTGTCACATATACTGAAGGGAAAGGGGCTCTTGTCACATATAAAAGGGGAAGGGGGTCTTGCCACATGTACTAAAGGGGAAGGGGGTCTTGCCACATATACTCAAGGGGAAGGGGGTCTTGCCACATATACGCAAGGGGAAGGAGGTCTTGTCACATATACTGAAGGGAAAGGGGCTCTTGCCACATATAAAAGGGGAAAGGGGTCTTGACACATATACTCAAGGGAAGGGGGTCTTGCCACATATACTCAAGGGAAGGGGGTCTTG
This sequence comes from Candidula unifasciata, assembly GCA_905116865.2. Taxonomy (NCBI): domain Eukaryota; kingdom Metazoa; phylum Mollusca; class Gastropoda; order Stylommatophora; family Geomitridae; genus Candidula; species Candidula unifasciata. The sequence continues at coordinate 826,931 of CAJHNH020006556.1, read as the reverse complement.
CCACATATACTCAAGGGAAGGGGGTCTTGCCACATATACGCAAGGGAAGGGGGTCTTGCCACATATACTCAAGGGAAGTGGGTCTTGCCACATATACGCAAGGGGCAGGGGGTCTTGCCACATATACTCAAGGGAAGGGGGTCTTGTCACATATACGCAAGGGGCAGGGGGTCTTGCCACATATACTCAAGGAAAGGGGGTCTTGCCACATATAAAAGGGGAAGGGGGTCTTGCCACATATACTCAAGGGAAGGGGGTCTTGCCACATATTCAAGGGGAAGTGGGTATTGCCATATATACGCACGTGGGACGTGAGGGTCTCGCTACACATTCTAGGGAAAGGGTGTCTTGTTCACTCAGGAGGTTGGGGGAGGTCTTGCTTTAAACATATCTTCTGAGGGGAGGGGGATCTTGCCACATCCTTTAGGGGGATGGGGGTTGGGGTTGGGGGTCTTGTCATATATACTGAAGATATATACATATATACGGCTGCTTGAAAAAGGTTGGAGATAATTGATTTAGACCATTATAGAGTAGCAGGTCTTACTCAGAGGACGCTACCATCACAGCACGCCTGCGAGAAACTAGGTCCCTCTCTAGCTCTTATGCGGCTTGCACTCTCCTGTCCAAGACAACTCTTATGTCGTGTGCCCATCATTATGCTGGTCAGTCCTTGCCCCTATTACTTAATACTATACCCTAATTTTCCAATCTACCGTGGCGCTAATATGGCTAAAGTATTTCAGTTTCCGATACCGTTGAAAGAATGTTTGACGTCGTTGTAAATTTCTATGAAAATAAGTTATTTTTAAAATAAAGTTAGATGTAGCCTGTTTTATCTTTTTAGGATTTGTGAGTGGGTACAGCAGTGTTGAATTAGTTAAAGAAGATTAGACGCGATTGGAGGTGTGATGACAGATATACTGTGACATGATTTTCTCTTGGGACTGCAAGATGCCGCGAACGCAATGGGTTGATTCTGGAAACGATTTGAGTGACGTTTGTCTTACCGAGGACCTAGAACCGGTGGTTTGATTGTGTTTTCCTGCCCGTGCCACCGAGGTCAGGGTTAGCCACAACCATGTTGTGTGGGCTGGGGCTCAAGCTGACGCAGTCTTTCTCTCGAGGCTCTCGTCGCCGCGATGAAAGGAAGGAGCTCAAGCGGCAGAAGAAGCGCAGGTCAAGGTCTCTGGACAGCCTGGACTATGAAATTTCTGCGGAGTTTTCCACCGTGACCGTGTACGAGGAGAAAATTGAGGTAGGTGTTTGGAAATTTCATTTATTTAAAAAAAAAGTACTTTATTAATATCCTACCCCAGATGACGTTAAGGACAGTCCAACATTTTAGAGGGTGGTAAGACGGTTTCCCGGCTTTCTGATGCTTTTAACGACCCCAAAAAATCTAGAACTAGCCCTAACCCCAACCTGCCTACGTCTCACGAGAGAGTGCAGCCTAGGTCCTACGACTGCATGCAGCCTATCTACCACCCCCTGAAATATTAGACTGTTCCGTTACCTGTGGATTTCCCCTGTTTGGGGTAGGATATTAATAAAGCACCAGAAATAATAACAGTAAGCTGTCAGTGACTGTATACAACAGGTAAGTGCTGTCGCAGAGGTAATATTACTTACTTTGCACCGGGTACTGTTGCAGAACTGCCTGTCCCCTCTCCCAGATCACAAACCAGCGAGGCTAGGGCTGAAACTTCACATCAACAGAAAAGTAATATTAGAATATCATCATGTCGTCATTCAAGGTATTATCTAGGTTGGTGATGCTGTTTGGTAACGTTTCCTCCACGGGTCTTGTCTATATCTTGTCTGTGGCTTCAAACCAAACGCCTACATAAATGAGTGCAGTCACATTTTGGTCCAGTACACAAGTCCAGTTGCATGCTGTACTAAATGGCTCACTGATAAGTTTCGTCTAAGTCATGCTTATAAATGTTTATGTGTCACACACACACACACACACACACACACACACACACAGAGAGAGAGAGAGAGAGAGAGAGAGAGGAGAGAGACTTTAACGGACGCAGTATAGGACTAAGCCATTTAGAGAAGGTAAGCGATGTCGCCGGCTATCATTGCAAACTTTATATATATATATATATATATATATATATATATATATATATATATATATATATATATATATATATATATATATATATATATATATATATATATATATAACAAATCACACACATACATATATATGCGTGTATGTTTACGTAGTAATAACTATAGCTTGAACTAGAGGATGTAAGCGTCAATGTTTCCTGACTTCTTTGTTTACAAGTGTCTACGTATTTATTATATTCTACATCCAGCGCTTGCATATGCATACAAACATACACTTACGTCCGTTCACACACGCTTGTCTGCATGAGCACACACATACGCGTACAGACATAGACGACATACACAGGCATGGCAATCCAAAGGAAGTAATTATGTGGCTATTTTTATTGTTTCTTGTGGGGGGGGGGGGCGAGGGGCAGTATGTCTGTATGTATGTAGATATATATGTTTGCACACACACAGAGAGAGAGAGAGATAGAGAGAGAGAGAGAGAGAGAGAGAGAGAGAGAGAGAGAGAGAGAGAGAGAGAAACATACATACATCGGAATCAGATACAACGTTGACCATTGCGCTGTTGATCTGTTGTCCTTGTTTTGAACAGGGTGTAAATGTATTGCATGTGTTTGCAGTTTGTGGGTTGTTTTTCCACCACTGGTAATGTCATGACAATTAGGTCCCAGTTGTAGTCAGGGGCGCCGACACAGATGGGCGAGGGAGGGAGGGGGTGGCAAACCCCATGTTATTTTGTTTTAAAAGAGGAAGGAACCCACAACTTAAATAACATCCCTGCCCCTATTACATTTTTTTTATAAGGACAATATTTGAGGGGGGGGGGGGGGGGGGGGGGGGTGAAGTAATCTAAGCCCACGTGTTTTGACGCCTCTGATTGCAGTCCCTATTCTCTTTATTTTCGACATACTGTTTACTGAAGAACTAGGTAAGCAGCTAGCTCCCAACCCCTTACCTTTTTATCATTCTCTCTGTATTTTGCTGTCTCTCTGCCTCCCTGTCTGGGTTTTTTTCCTCATCTGTCTCCTCCGTCTCCCCCCCCCTCTCTCTCTCTCTCTCTCTCTCTCTCTCTCTCTTTCTCATGCTCTCCCAACTTGATCTCTCTTTCTCATGCATATCTTCTCTCTCTTTTTTTTCTTTCTCTCTCTTTTTTTCTCTCTCTCTCCGCATACTTTCTTTTATTATTGTTATAGTATCTACGTTTTATGGCTGTGATATAAAAGTGTAGGGTTTATGTCTGCTTCTGTCTGCAGCAAGGTCAGACGAGTCACACAGAAATGATGTCCGGTCAACATAACTGGTACGCGTGCTCGCACGCGCGACCTACTTACTGCAATGTGTGTCGCGAGGCACTGTCTGGTGTCACCTCCCACGGCCTGTCCTGCGAAGGTAAGTCACAGGTAATAGATGTCCGGTAGTAGACAACTCACGACTAGGCTTTTCTCTTTAGATTATTTAGGTAGACAGCTCATGTCCAGGCCCTTCTCTCTAGATTCTCTCCTTAGACAGCTCACGCCTAGGCTCTTCTCTCTAGATTCCTTAATTAAAACAGGTCAGGTCTTGGCTTTTCTATCTAGATTCTTTAGTTTGACAGCTCACGTTAAGGCTCTTCTGTCTAGTTAAGACAGGTAATGTCTAGGCTCTTTTCTCTAGACCCTCTAGTTAAGACAGGTCACGCCTAGGCTTTTCTCTCTAGATTCTTTAGCTATGACAGGTCAGGTCTTGGCTTTTCTGTCTAGATTCTTTAGTTTGACAGCTCACGTTAAGGCTCTTCTGTCTAGTTAAGACAGGTAATGTCTAGGCTCTTTTCTCTAGACCCTCTAGTTAAGACAGGTCACGCCTAGGCTTTTCTCTCTAGATTCTTTAGCTATGACAGGTCAGGTCTTGGCTTTTCTGTCTAGATTCTTTAGTTTGACAGCTCACGTTAAGGCTCTTCTGTCTAGTTAAGACAGGTAACGTCAAGGCTCTTTTCTCTAGATTCTCTAGTTAAGACAGTTCACGCCTAGGCTCTTTTCTCTAGATTCTTTAGTTAGACAGTTCACGTCTAGTCTCTTCTGGCTAGTTTCCTTAGGCAGACATCTCACATCTGGGCTTTTCTCTCTAGATTCTCTATTAATAAAGTAACAGAAAATGTTTTGATCGGCACTCGTAGAAAGAAGTAGAAAGATAGAAGAACACAGTAGACAATATAAGAATCGAAAGCCTTAGTTACCGTGCCGGGAATCAAACCTGTCACCTCCAGACGGCGTGTGCGCCTCGCTATGGATACAAGTGCACTAAAGACATGGTCAACTAACCGCCACCCCCCCCCCCTCCCCCAGAAAAAAGTGTCTTGTTGGCTAAGTATATCGTACAGCTTGAAATCCACAACCATGGAATACTGACATAATTCATTTCGAACCATTGAAATTGCACCATAGGTTACATACATTTATATTAAAGAAGCATATGTCGAATAATAAGCACAGCAATAATTTACGAACACAGTATTCTCTAGATCCTCTAGTTAGACAGCTCACATCTGGGCCCTTCTCTCTAGATTCATTAGTTAGACAGCTTACATCTGGGCCCTTCTCTCTAGATTCTTTAGTTAGACAGCTTACATCTGGGCCCTTCTCTCTAGATTCATTAGTTAGACAGCTCAGATCTGGACTTTTCTCTCTAGATTCTCTAGCTAGACAGCTCAAGTCTGGGCTCTTCTCTGTAGATTCTCTAGCTAGACAGCTCAAGTCTGGGCTCTTCTCTGTAAATTCTCTAGCTAGACAGCTCAAGTCTGGGCTCTTCTCTGTAGATTCTCTAGCTAGACAGCTAAAGTCTGGGCTCTTCTCTGTAGATTCTCTAGCTAGACAGCTCAAGTCTGGGCTCTTCTCTGTAGATTCTCTAGCTAGACAGCTCAAGTCTGGGCTCTTCTCTCTAAACTCTCTAGCTAGACAACTTACGTCTAGGATGTTCTCTCTAAATTCTCTAGCTAGACAGCTCACGTATAGGCTGTTCTCTCTAGATTCTCTAGCTAGACAGCTCGTCTGGGCTCTTCTCTCTAAATTCTCTAGCTAGACAACTTACGTCTAGGATGTTCTCTCTAAATTCTCTAGCTAGACAGCTCACGTATAGGCTGTTCTCTCTAGATTCTCTAGCTAGACAGCTCAAGTCTGGGCTCTTCTCTGTAGATTCTCTAGCTAGACAGCTCAAGTCTGGGCTCTTCTCTGTAGACTCTCTAGCTAGACAGCTCAAGTCTGGGCTCTTCTCTCTAAATTCTCTAGCTAGACAGCTCACATCTGGACTCTTCTTCTCTCTAGATCCTTTAGTTATCTCACATCTGGCTTTTTCTTCTCTCTAGATCCTTTAGTTATCTCTAACTGGGCTCTTCTCTCTAGATTCTCTAGCTAGACAGCTCAAGTCTGGGCTCTTCTCTCTAGATTCTCTAGCTAGACAGCTCAAGTCTGGGCTCTTCTCTCTAGATTCTCTAGCTAGACAGCTCAAGTCTGGGCTCTTCTCTCAAGTGTATTTGTGACAAGCCACCTGTATCAGACCCATTTTTCTGGAACACAATTCTGCCGCTGATGTACGTTAAACGCAACCCACTTAGGTCACCAAACAGACACGCAAACCACAGTAACGCCACGACGCCAAGAAGCCATTGCACTTTCGCCTCGGAAACCTTCAGTTTCCCACAAGTAACAGTAAATAAATTTTATAATTATGGATTTTTTTTCTTTTCATACGGCTTGGATGGGAAATGCGATTGACGTCATTAGTTCTATTAACAAACGCGCGGGGAGATTACGTATGGAGTTTTAAGTGACAGGCAGTGTCAGTGCTGATGTAATGGCAGTAATGAAGGCTTTTCATTTAATTCGCTTCTTCATCTGAGGCTGTACGGTTGTGTCCAGGTAGTTAAATTTGCAGGCCTTTACCGTTTTGGTTGCTGCGCCCGTGCTTTTGGCTGGGCGTTTATGTTTTAGTTGTAAGGTAGTGTGTCGGACAGTTATACATTTTAAAGGACCCTTTTCCACGCCTGCATGTTCATTGGGCATATAGGGCTAGGCCTGTATTTTATAAACCAATCTGCGCTGGGTGGGTGATGGGATCAGCGTCACGCCGCCCGCCTTTTCACAGAACTGTACCTGCTACCCATTCAAGACTGTGTCAACCTGAGAGCCGAAGTCATCTTTTGAAGAAAAAAAAGTCTGGCTTCATCAGGATCCTTCGATCCGCAGGCCAGCATCTAGCCGTTACACCATAGCGGCTGTCAGTTATGCAGTTAGGGAAGAATTATTTGGAAGCGGGTAGTGAAGAGTACTGAAGATGTCTTGAAAGAAACTTAATCAATGAAAGAGAACTGACTGCCCAGTCAGAAGGAAGCAATCTATGCTTGTTATGAAAAGGAGTTGAGTTAAGTTGATTCAAGAACCGACATCACAACATTCGGGGCGTTTCCATCAGCACTCCGTCCCCATTTTCAGCAGCCAGTGAAGAGTTCCGATACTAATGGTCCCAGTAGCATTCTAAATAAACGTCCGTCTTGCCTTTCCATTGAGCCTCGAAGATCTGCCAGAACCTCTCGTCACTCCCCGCTGCATCAATCTCACCAGACTGTGGTGATCTGCTCCTCCGAACTGTACACGCTCTCTAATAACGCACTAACCACGTCTGCCTTATCATGCAACAGTATTCCACCACGTTGTGCAGAGCCAGCCAGTCTGTCCGCCTGTTTATTTTCCAACACACCGGCGGATTCACTCGTTTCCTCCGCAGTGAAGCATGCCACTGCAGGAACCATGCCTGTTCTGACCTTCTTCAGCATACTTTCTGAGTCAGTTACAATTACGGTGTGTGTGTGAGTATGTGTGTGTGTGTGTGTGGTCTCTAACCATCGGAAAGCTGCAGTGACTGCCTCCACCTCCATTCTTAAGCTGGATGTTGTGGTATCATATACTAGGCTCTCATGCACCAAACGGCAACCATCAACTTTTGCTAAGAAACCCCAAGCACTTCTTTTGCCTCTTGACACCGAACCGTCTGTGTAAATGATCAAATCTTCTGAGCGAGCATTATCTTGAATTAATTGCTGAATTTCTACCTCCGCGGCACCTGCTGGCCAGTCTCTGCATTCCCGGCTCGGTGTGATTGTGACCCTACACAAGTCTGACTGCTCAGATGGCACTTTGACCCACTCCTCTCCGCGTCATAAAAAGGAGAAAACGACCGAGTATATTGTGACAGTGGTAAAATTGGAAGGGAAAAGAAGCCAAGGGAGACCGAAAGAGAAGAGGCTGGGCAGTTGACAACATGGCCCTGAAGATTGTGTCAGAACTGTTTGAAAGTACAGGCGGCAGAAGGTTGTGGAGAGACATAACTACAAATGCCACACGGCATGGACTTTAAGAAAAAGAAGAAATGTATGCCCTGAACAAAAGGACATTAATTAAGGTCACAGAACCACTGATGGGGAGTTTTAGGAGCGAGGTCCGCAAATATTAGTGAATCAAAAGACATGGTCCCCGTATGGTGTCTGGGACCCCATTGTGGGTCAGGACAAGAATAGACCCACTGCCTCCCCAACAAGCATGTCGTAGGAGTCGACTAACTGGGGACATCCTTCAAAGTCGGAGTGCATCCGCACGAGCAGCAAGGAACCAGCAGTCTGCATACAAATAAAGCAGACCTGTAAAATCGATATGCACGCAACACTTAGTTTCTGAAACAAGACTTAAAATAAAGTCAGGAGGTGGACGAATAAGCAGATCTTTCCACCAGAGAAGAAGAAGAAATAAAAGAAGAAGAAGAAGAGGAGGAGGAAGAAGAAGAGGAGGAGGAGGAGACAGAAAGGCGAGGAGCGATTTGGCTTTGGATAGGACAGATATTGAGAAGATCTGATAACCAGAATGTCCCTGCCCTGAAACCTACGGGGCCGAAGGAATGAAGGCAGGCCAAAACTACATTAAAAAGAGACTAAAGATGAGGACATAAGATGAGCTGCTATCTAGAACTTGATGTGAGTTTTCGTCCGTCGTCGGCAGTGAGCAGATTAGATATAATTAATGTCAAAGCAGCACAGACAATAGTTTTATATGTCAAGATTGGCTTTGTAATGAACTTTATTTCTCACCTCAGATAACAAAAGTATATTAACTAGAATATTTATAATTATGTCTTTTTCTTCTTCTTCTTCTTCTTCTTCTTCTTCTTCTTCTTCTTCTTCTTCTTCTTCTTCTTCTTCTTCTTCTTCTTCTTCTTCTTCTTCTTCTTCTTCTTCTTCTTCTTCTTCTTCTTCTTCTTCTTCTTCTTCTTCTTCTCCTCCTCCTCCTCCTCCTCCTCCTCCTCCTCCTCCTCCTCTTCTTCTTCTTCTTCTTCTTCTTCTTCTTCTTCTTCTTCTTCTTCTTCTTCTTCTTCTTCTTCTTCTTCTTCTTCTTCTTCTTCTTCTTCTTCTTCTTCTTCTTCTTCTTCTTCTTCTTCTTTTTCTTCTTCTTTCTTCTTCTTTTTCTTCTTTTTCTTTTTTCTTCTTCTTCTTCTTTCTTCTTCTTCTTCTTCTTCTTCTTCTTCTTCTTCTTCTTCTTCTTCTTCTTCTTCTTCTTCTTCTTCTTTTTCTTCTTCTTCTTCTTCTTTTTCTTCTTCTTCTTCTTCTTCTTCCTCTTCCTCTTCTTCTTCTTCTTCCTCTTCCTCTTCTTCTTCTTCTTCTTCTTCTTCTTCTTCTTCTTCTTCTTCTTCTTCTTCTTCTTCTTCGTCTGCTGCTGCTTCATCATCATCATCATCTTCTTCTTTTTCGTCTTCTTCTGTTCGCCTCTCCTTCTGCTCCCGTGTCGTACGAGCAGTGCTAGTATATTTCTAAAAGAGTGTAGTCATTCACTCGAATCCGGTGTAATTCTTTGTGTATTCTCCGTGAATTAAATCCTATTCGGTACTGTGAAGTAAGAAAATCTCCACATGGGAGCAATCGCAACATGAGAAGCTATTGATGATAAGTAGGATGGTCGCTTGTCTCAAATTGTTTCGGCCCGATATCCTAGACAGTTTCAGAGGGCGGGCCGGCCGGGTTCATGACACCAGACCCCGGTTCTCCTGCTGCGTTTAAACGGGCATGGGCAGGGCGAAAAGGCTACTTTGTAGCAAGTGCTGTGATAATTGGTGATATATAATGTGTGTGGCTACGGTTGTAAATTGACCGTCTACTTTCACGACCAGATTGACAAGGTTTACGGTTGGTTCACCGGACAGGTGTAGACTTTGGCATTCGGCAGAGAGACTCTGGCAGACATTTCCTAGACACATCGGATTTTAAGGGATAAGAAGCTCCTTCTCACTAGGGGCTCAATCCAGTCTACCAAGACCCATCACCAACGACGCCCGGCTGCGTCAAAAGCCAGCTCGAAGCTCTTTCAGCAGCTTCGCCCAGTTGTTTTAGTGACCTTTTACGCTCGTTGCGTCTCATGCCCAGCTCTTTAGTACATTGTATGTGAGAGTGGAGATAAGAACTCTTGCGCCTACCTCGACGGCGTTGATTTTTTACTGTGTACGCTTCGTCTCTCCTCAGACTGGCTACAAGCTTCTCGTACTTTTCGAGCTTGTACGGGTGATTTTCTTTTACCTGCTACTCATACGGCACGGTCAGCTCTATGAGAACGAGCTGGCGACAGTCCCTCGCACGGTCAAGTATTGATGGAGAGTATGCGAACTTGTTGATTTTACGTTTATCAATCTGCCCAGCTTTGAGGAAGCGCACGGGGGTGACGGTAGGACTAATAATCAAATAATTTCCCATTAGCTAAACCAGTTTCGGTGTTCCAGCTTGGCAGATTCTGCCATGCGAGCTGTTGTGTAATCTCGGTGAGTTGCTCCCGTTGAAAGATTTATCTATTACTAACGATCTTTCAGACCCCGTCCTGTGATCATTCCATATATTATTGACACCCAGTGCGCGGCCTTGCACGTTCCCTTATCCCATTGTCCCCGTGGCCAGGAAGCTCTCATCTTTGTTTCAGTGGTTGTGTTGCATTGATGATGTGATGTTTGTATGCAGAAGATGTCTGTTTGCGGCTGGAGTGTAATATAGACAGACAGATCGATAGACAGACAGACAGATCGATAGACAGACAGACAGATCGATAGACAGACAGACAGACAGACAGACAGACAGACAGACAGACAGACAGACAGACAGACAGACAGACAGACAGACAGACAGACAGACAGACAGACAGACAGACAGACAGACAGACAGACAGACAGACAGACAGACAGACAGACAGACAGACAGACAGACAGACAGACAGACAGACAGACAGACAGACAGACAGACAGACAGATAGATAGATAGATAGATAGATAGATAGATAGATAGATAGATAGATAGATAGATAGATAGATAGATCGATCGATCGATGGACCGGTGGTGGGTGGGTAGCTAGACAGACAATAGAGAGATGTGTGTGTGTGTGGGGGGGGGGGAGAGAGATTGAATCTTTGGCCGTTGTACGCGCCCTATCTTCACTGAACGGTTAATTTATTTGGGGAATCTTCCCTTTCACTTGACATAATGTTCCCTGCCTTGGACTCGGGGGTCTTATGTTGGGGCATTTTAAAGAGTCAACGCAGAATAATTATAGTTAACATTAGAAAGAATTCCTTGTCTGTGATATGTTGCGAGTCTTGACAAGGTGAGGGTCTTCTCAATCAGCAACAAATTGCAGATCTACTCAGTCATTAAAGTTTGTGGATCTTCTTAATCAGTGAAGGTTGTAGGTCTTCATAGTCAGTGAAAGGGTTCATATTTTTTCAGTCAGTGAATGTTGTGGGTCTTCATAGTCAGTGAAAGGGTGCAAATCTTCGCAGTCAGTGTCAGGTTTTTGGTCTTGATATTTGGTGAAAGGGTGCACATCTTCGCAGTCAGTGAAGGTTTTTGGTCTTGATATTTGGTGAAAGGGTGCACATCTTCGCGTTCAGTTAAGGTTTTTGGTCTTGATATTTGGTGAAAGGGTGCACATCTTTGCAGTCAGTAAAGGTTTTTGGTCTTGATATTTGGTGAAAGGGTGCACATCTTCGCAGTCAGTGAAGGTTTTTGGTCTTGATATTTGGTGAAAGGGTGCACATCTTCGCAGTCAGTAAAAGTTTTTGGTCTTGATATTTGGTGAAAGGGTGCACATCTTCGCAGTCAGTGAAGGTTTTTGGTCTGGATATTTGGTGAAAGGGTGCACATCTTCGCAGTCAGTGAAGGTTTTTGGTCTTGATATTTGGTGAAAGGGTGCACATCTTCGCAGTCAGTGAAGGTTTTTGGTCTTGATATTTGGTGAAAGGGTGCACATCTTCGCAGTCAGTAAAAGTTTTTGGTCTTGATATTTGGTGAAAGGGTGCACATCTTCGCAGTCAGTGAAGGATTTTGGTCTTGATATTTGGTGAAAGGGTGCATATCTTCTCAGTCAGTGTCAGGTTGCTGGTCTTGATTAAATATTTAGCGTCCTATCAGTCGGTTTAAAGTTGCCGGTCTTCTCAGTCAGTGAAAAGTTGAGGGTCATCCTAAAATGGGCGGGGTTGCAGGTCTTCCGAATCTGCGAAAGGTTGCCATTCAGTAGAAAGTTAGGCGTTTTCTCAATCAGGGAAAGGTTCGGATCTTCCCAGTGAAAAATGCAGGATTTTACTGCCAGGGAGAGCAGATAAAGGTTTAACGATAAGAGGAAAAACTGGCATTTGCCAAGGGAACAAGAAATTTTTCATGAAAGAGAAACAGGAAGAAATAAGGTTAGACGATTTTATTTTGATGTGTTTGACGTTTCTGATGGCGCTATTAGGGGTCACCAGAGAATCTGGCCGACGCTCAACACTCAGGGGAAGGATGAGACAGATTTACAATCAGACGGTTACTGGTATCATCGGAATTGGAACTCTTCGCTAACAGCTGAAGATGGGGGACTAAACACTTATGGGAGTGTCCCGAGTGCTGTAATGCCGATTCTTAATTCAACATTCAACATTCTGACGTGTACGTTTTTACACCTCCAGATTTACAATGTAAACGCTGGAAACCCGCGTTCAGCAGTTAGCCACATGACAGAGTTATATTGGGACGCCACAAAATGGTTACCATGTTACCTGCCGTCCAGTGTAGGCAGGTTTCTGTGTCCTTAATTGACGTCATGACTTAGAGGGATATATGTATCAGAAAGTATTGCGTTTTTTTTTTTTGGTTCACCCCCCACACGTGGGGGAATTCCCGGACCCCCCCCCCCCCCCCGGAAAGTCCAGTGTTATAGGAGTGTTACGGTTTGAATTGAACACTGATTAACTCCCTATAATTTCGGACTTTCTGAGGAACTTCACCACATTTGATTGGTGGATTTAAAAAAAAAAACCATGATTGCAGAACACCAGACTAAAGGTTGTGTTCAGACATGATAAGCCTTCGCCACACAGCATAGACTATTCTGTTCTTAAAGACCA
>CAJHNH020006556.1:551903-809403 GCA_905116865.2 Candidula unifasciata | reverse complement strand
TGAATTGTGAAAACTGAAACACCGAATTGTGAAAAACACAGTGAAACACTGAATTGTGTACTGTGCATAATTCAGTTAAGAAGGTTCATTGTTTTCAATTGCTTCATTATATGTGCATGCAATGTTTACACTATGCACCAGCTAAGATTTAATGAAATATGCAACGCAATCAATTGTACACAGTATCATGATTATGTCATTTTTTAAATTCATCATGGGACAAGATTGGATTAAATAATTAAAGGTACTTAATTTATCTTACCCCTGACGTCACGACTACGTCACGGGAGACATTCCCAATAAATTCTAGGGTTTTCAGGTTTTTGTTTCTCGCGATTTATCTACAGCCAAGTTTAGGGTTAGGGTTAGAATACACTAGATGAACACTAAAAAACAGCACCACACAACAGCACACTTGCACCCCTTGAAATAATGGACTGTCAGGTCAGCTGTGGATTTCCCACGGGAATTTCGTGTTTGGGGTACGTTATAAATTAAGAACCCAATTAAATAACTCAAGAACGCAGATTGGTTTGGATAAATGAGCATCCCAGGATCGCTATTGTGGTAGCATTTTTATGACTAAGATAGACCACAATCATAACTAACCCCTGAATGTTTCTCTGGTTACAGTGTGTAAATTTAAGGCCCACAAGAGATGCGCAGTACGGGCACCCACAAACTGCAAGTGGACAGCTTTGGCGTCTATAGGGAAGGACATCATAGAGGATGACGATGGTGTAGGTACACTGTATTGTTGTCGTTGTTGTTGTCGCCATGGCTATCATCTGTTAGTATCATTTATCAATTTGTTGTCGGTTATCTGTTACCGGTTATTAGCTGCTGTTTCAGCTTGGGTCACCCCATTACTGCTCCTTTCATGTGTCTTTGGAAAGCGCACTAAAATACCAATCGCCATCCTTTGTGAGAAGCCAAGCAGACGGCAGTTCTGACAAAATCCAACTGCTAGCACATGCATTAATTGCAAAAATCAGCCGCCGGAGGTGCCAACACCAACAGTTGTTCACGAGAATTTCTTTGTCGTAGTTGATGAAAACCGCAGTCATGACAAACCAGCAGATGTATACTGTGGCCATCATCTGTCAGTGATGTTCATCTGAGTTTAGATAAAGCACTCCCCACCTCCTACCGGGAGAGCCGCCGTGGTTAAGCGGATAGATGCTCGCGTGCGGATCAGAAGGTTGTAGGTTAGCGCCCTGACGGGGCCGGATTTTTTTTTTTTTTTTCTTTGTTCAAAAACTTAACATTGGCTCTCGGGTCGACCCAGCCTTGAATGGGTAGCAGATACAGTCCTGGAAGTCCTGCTGACCACATCACCCACCGAGTGCCGATTGGTCTGTAAAATATAGGTCTAGACCTATATGGCCAGTAGCCTGAAGGCGTGGAATAGGGCCCTTTACCTTTTTACCTCCTAATGGGGTCACAAGAGTTTGTCCTGCTTGAATTTAGTCAGTCATAGTTGTACTAGTCATGTCTTTGTCAAAGATCTGCTATTTTATGTATTTGTAGCAGCATTTACACACTGAAGTCAGGGCTGTGTGTACTGCCTGTGTGTGCTACTTATAGTTGCGTGTGCGAGCTTCAAGATTTTGCTTTGACTGACATGTTTCTAAATGGAACAGTTAAGGATATGTTGTGTGATTTCAGCTGGCACAGGATCAGCAGTTATGGGCAGCTTGTCTGCAGTGAAATTGGAATCTTGACTAAATACTTTTAGGGTGTGTAGGGCAGGAGATGATTAGCCTGAGGATTTATGGCTAGTGCGGTGGCTGCGAACATTTAGAATTGTCATCATTGCCTCACACAGACAAAAATATCCTTCCCTTACTGAGGATCGAACCTGGGTCCTTCACATGAGAGCCCACTGCACAAACCTGTTTATCTGCTGCGGTCAGCTAGTCAGTAACATTTCCTGTTTTCAACTACATAGTGGGTCAGCAATCTGGCTGGGCGTTCATTGCACACGTTTAATCACATGGCAGAATTATGGCTACGGCATTTAGATCATGGAAAGGCGGTTCTTTGAATTAGCGACAACAGTAGTGCAAAAAGTTACTCAGTAGCCTGAACCTGCTCGCCCTTCACATTATAGCATAATTGGCGAGCTTTCTAATACATACACAATGATAGGTGTAGCCTTTTTTTCTAGCATGTTTACCAAAAAAAAATTAACTGTATAAGTCAACGAGTGGTCGGACTATGAACGTACAAAGGATCATCCAGTAAAATCTCTTAGTAAACATTCTGGTACTCCTCCGAATAACGGCCCCAAATTATCTAGGTCACAGATAAATCCGTTTAGGGCCTCAATGATATGTAAAATTAGGATTCATTTCCGACAAATATAGCAGGCAGGCCATCAGCTCCGACACAGATTAGCAGTAAAGTTCTGCCGATTGATGACGTGGCAGATGTAGATGTTCTTTGCCTTAGGGTTAGGGGTTAGGTTTAGGGTTAATTGTATTTAGGTTTTCAGTTATCAATAGTTATACTAGATTACCTATTGAGGCCCTGAATGGGTAGGATTTCGACCTAGATAATTTTGGGCCGTTGTTCAGAGGAGTGCCTACATATTTGTTTAGTGCACAGTCGTTACCCCATGACCTTACTTTTTAGATCTTACATTGTGAGTTTTATGTAATGTTTCTGTAGGTGTGTTATTCATTATAAAATATAAATTTCTATTGTGATTGTTAGGGTATCTATCTGATTATAGTTGTCAACATAGGTTTCCCCCAAGATCATAGTAAATGGAGGAGTGGTCAAAAGGGGGCAAATTAAAATGTCTGGAAGTTACGTTAGATAGAGGTATGTATTTCAAGAACAACATCAAGAGCACTGAGAGACCTTAATGAACTCAAGATTATTGCTGCTGCGAACGTGGAGTGGAATACTGGAGAAGTTACATACTCAGTTAGTTTCTTGTTATGTCAGTCATTGGATGTGGCCCGGGATGCTATCGGGGTCGAAACCTCAGTTGGAGAAATTGAAACGTATACAGAACGATGCTTGCCACCCATTCTGCAGTGCGCGAGAGACACATCATTTGTGGGGATGAGACATATCCTGGCTATGCCAGCCATAGCTGACAGTCGCAGAATATACTGCAAGCTGGGTGCTGTCTTAGAGGTGCAAGTGATACAGATACTTGTATTTTTTAGGAAAGTGGACACTGTGAAAGGTGATAGACTAAAGATGGACAGACCCTGGTGGCACCGTCCGAAAAGACGATCAGCATTGTCTGCTACGTTAAACAGATCAGCCGACGAGAGGAGTGGGTAAATGTACCGGAGGGCAGAGTAGAGCTGCACAAGGTGGTAATCACTTTAAGACTGGAGTGCAGGGAATAGGCTGGACGTGCAGATGCAGAGACTCAACAGTTAATAGATGACAACTCTAGGCCAGGCGATGTAATCATTTACACTGATAGTTCAGCAGCCTAGGGCGGAAAGAGTAAATTACGGGGCAGAATGATGTCTGAGGAGAGCTTGTCATACGACAGTACCACATCCAGCATGAGAGTGGAGGTTGAGACGGTAACTACGGCATTTCGCTGGGTGGAAATAAGCTCACATCTCACATGTTGTCATACTATCGGATTTGCAAAGCATGCTGATGACGTTGGAATCAGGATGGGTCACACATCAGTCCAGAGGTCTCAGGTAATGAGAGTCACAGTGATATATTGTTGAGGGCTTTGGGGCTGTTTGGAAACGAGCAGGCAGTTGGGTTGTCTGGACTGTCCCTCATGATGCACTGCAGATGTTGATCTCACTGCAGATGTTGATCTCTCGCCCGCGAGACCAGGTAGCCAGTAAAACGGAAGATAGTGAGACCCCCTACCTGGAGAGACAACGGGGAGTGTCTGCGGGCTCTGGGCATCACTCGAGACTCGGGCGGGGGGGGGAGGGGGGCGGACAATATGAACAGTTGACCAGATGACAACGGACCCCAACAAACAGTATGGAGATTCTTCGCTGGCTGTTAAAGGAAGGAGTCGAAGCTAACACGGACTTGTCTTGAAAGCTGTAACGTCATATCTCTATCCAGATGACACAGTTATAGGAGCTTAGTGGCTAGACGTTGCCAGTCATCCTGAAGATCTCGGGTTCCAATACCCACCTGGGAGGGGGGGGGGCGGGGGGTTAGGAAATAAAATCGATTTTGGCTCACGTGTTGACCCAACCTAAAATGATTACCATGACTTCAGAAGCCACGCGATGATGTTGATCCCATCGCACATCGAGTGCTGGCTGGTCTGTGAAACATACGAGTCTAGTATCCTATGTCTGATCCGACACTGACTTCAGTAGGACCCTTTGCTTGTCCAGCTGGACCATTGTCCTGGTGTTAGTTAGTTAGTTATTTAGTTAATTGAGTTATCATCATTGCACTCCGGACATGTCCATAGGTGCTCAGACCCCCCCCCCCCCCCCGTATGAACCCCAACGTCCGATACCAGTTCAATGTTGGTTAACAAGTCGCCTGATGTCCGCCTCGCCCTGGTGTTGTTGTATGCTAACGAAATATTTTTGCCGTGGTAACCGTAAGGGCAGTAGTATATGATCGGGGGAGCTAGGGACCCACCGAGTGTCATCACTGTGGGGGGGGGGGGGTGTCAAAATAACAAAAATATGTGTTTTTAAGATTTAAAATGTGTATGGAAAGGTGGGAGAAGGGGGGGGGGGGGCATGACATTATCACGACCTGGCCTTAAAATGCCACAGCGTAAGGGTGCCCTAATATAACTGTGGTAGGCGGTTGTACATGGTTTCTGTGATTTACTCCTGTTTGATTGTTATCCTTGAAGTGTCAACTCTACGGACAGCAAATTCTGGAGTTGAACAATGGTTACTTCCAACCCCCTCTTTCCTTCCCCCCCCCCCCCCCAGTAAAAACAAAGACGGAAAACAGGACAAATGGGCGAGCTTGACATCATAGTTCTCTTTTTCTATAATCATCTTAGCAACTGTATCGGGTTGGATGGGGGGGGGGGGGGGGGGGGGGGGGGTCCTTATATTTCACCGCTCTTCGAGGGTGTCTGTCAAGAAATCGCCTTGACCTCCCCCGCTCCGAATCAGTCACTTCCTTTTAACGTGTCCATGCATTATCCTCTTGGGGTTTTCCCCAGGATCCATTCATTATTGCCGATCAATTCTCATCATTCGTCGTTGTCACGGCATCTCAGTAATGTCTGACTGTACTGTAACATCTGCATGAACGATGGAAGCTGTTGCTGTTTGATGTTTTGTACGTGAATGTTTCGCGGATGATTGCTGTATAGTGTTCTGTACAGGAGGAGCGTTTGATGTTCTGTACATAAGCAGTGGATGTTTGATGTTCTGTACGGGAGCGGTAGATGTTTCATGTTATGTACGGGAGCGGTTGGTGTTTGATCTTCTGTACAGGAGCCGTTGATGTTTCTTGTTCTGTACAGGAGTCGTTGTTTGATGTTCCGTACAGGAGTCGTTGATGTTCCGCACAGGAGTTGTTGTTGTTTGATGTTCCGTACAGAAGCCGTTGATGTTTGTTGTTCCGTTCGGGAGCCGTTGTTGTTTGTTGTTCTGCACAGGAGCCGTTGTTGTTTGTTGTTCTGTATATGAGTCGTTGTTGTTTGTTGTTATGTACAGGAACCGTTAATGTTTGATGTTTTGTACAGGAGTCGTTGTTTGATGTCACGTACATGAGCCGTTGTTATTTGATGTTCTGTACAGGAGCCGTTGTTGTTTGTTGTTCTGTACAGGAGCCGTTGATGTTTGTTGTTCCGTACAGGAGCCGTTGATGTTTGTTGTTCCGTACAGGAGTCGTTGTTGTTTGATGTTCCGTACAGGAGTCGTTGTTGTTTGTTGTTCTGTACAGGAGCCGTTGATGTTTGTTGTTCCGTACAGGAGCCGTTGATGTTTGTTGTTCTGTACAGGAGCCGTTGATGTTTGTTGTTCTGTACAGGAGCCGTTGATGTTTGTTGTTCTGTACAGGAGCCGTTGATGTTTGTTGTTCCGTACAGGAGCCGTTGATGTTTGTTGTTCTGTACAGGAGCCGTTGATGTTTGTTGTTCTGTACAGGAGCCGTTGATGATTGTTGTTCTGTACAGGAGCCGTTGATGTTTGATGTTCTGTACAGGAGCCGTTGATGATTGTTGTTCCGTACAGGAGCCGTTGATGTTTGTTGTTCCGTACAGGAGCCGTTGATGTTTGTTGTTCCGTACAGGAGTCGTTGATGATTGTTGTTCTGTACAGGAGCCGTTGATGTTTGATGTTCTGTACAGGAGCCGTTGTTGTTTGATGTTCTGTACGGGAGCCGTTTATGTTTGATGTTCTGTACAGGAGCCATTGATGTTTGATTTTCTGTACAGGAGCCGTTGTTGTTTGATGTTCTGTACAGGAGCCATTGATGTTTGATGTTCTGTACAGGAGCCATTGATGTTTGATGTTCTGTACAGGAGTCGTTGTTTGATGTCACGTACAGGAGTCGTTGTTGTTTGATGTTCCGTACATGAGTCGTTGTTGTTTATTGTTCCGTACAGGAGCCGTTGTTGTTTGATGTTCCGTACAGGAGCCGTTGTTGTTTGTTGTTCTGTACAGGAGCCGTTGTTGTTTGATGTTCTGTACGGGAGCCGTTTATGTTTGATGTTCTGTACAGGAGCCGTTGTTATTTGATGTTCTGTACAGGAGCCATTGATGTTTGATGTTCTGTACGGGAGCCGTTGTTGTTTGTTGTTCTGTACAGGAGCCATTGATGTTTGATGTTCCGTACAGGAGCCGTTGTTGTTTGATGTTCTGTACAGGAGCCGTTGTTGTTTGATGTTTTGTACGGGAGCCGTTTATGTTTGATGTTCCGTACAGGAGCCGTTGTTATTTGATGTTCTGTACAGGAGCCATTGATGTTTGATGTTCTGTACAGGAGTCGTTGTTTGATGTCACGTACATGAGTCGTTGTTGTTTGATGTTTCGTACATGAGTCATTGTTGTTTATTGTTCCGTACAGGAGCCGTTGTTGTTTGTTGTTCCGTACAGGAGCCGTTGATGATTGTTGTTCTGTACAGGAGCCGTTGTTGTTTGATGTTCTGTACGGGAGCCGTTTATGTTTGATGTTCTGTACAGGAGCCATTGATGTTTGATGCTCTGTACAGGAGTCGTTGATGTTTGATGTTCTGTACAGGAGTCGTAGATGTTTGATGTTCTGTACAGGAGTCGTTGATGTTTGATCACATATTGAAAACACTCTCAGACGTCTTTCACGTAAACCACAGCAAGAATGACGAATCAACTACTCCTTCCCGTGTGGGTTTCGGGTGCCCATTGTCGGGGAACACAAGAGACCACTTCATCCCCACTAATAATCCAGCTAACTGTGACTAAAAAGCCTAACTAAATGAGGAAGCAGAAAAACGTTCACAAAACAACACAGATAGACGTTTCGGCCCGGAGCCTTTCTCGACAACTACACAACAATAACTAAGAGGAGTGGACGCCTACCCTTAAGCGGTCAAGTGATAAACTTGTTAAAAAGGAAGATTTGCAATGAAAGAAATAAAATTAAGGAAGGCGCAAAAAAAAAGTAATAAAGTGATAATAGTTTTTTAAAAAAAATGGACATTGATACCTCCTGGACTAAGACACCTAGGCTGCGAATAAGGCGATTTTTTCCAAAGCGAGGCGTTCGGTATGATCGCCAGAGAAGAATTTTAAGGCTGTGACAGATATATCATCTTTGCCTCTGTGGTCGGAGCTGTTAAAATGGAGAGGGATTGGTTTAAGTGTCTTCCTATCAATATCGGAGAGGTGTTCCCAGGACCGATCAGCTAGCTCCCAGTATGCATATGGTCACAGTCTAATAATTAGGACTTCCTTCGAAGTCGGAGTGCATCTACTAGAGAGGCAAGGAGCCAACAGTCTTCATACAAATAAGTTAGAGCTGTCAAACTGATGTGCACGCAACACTCGGGTTCCGCCACAAGACAAAAGTCTAGGGCTGGTGGAGCATCCAGAATTTTCCGCCGGAGTTTAAAGCCGGTGGACGTGAAGGAGAAGAAGTGTACACACACTCAGGCATGGTACACGGGCTATATCTGCGGTAATAATGTCGGACCGGGCGCTGCGATAACACAAGCCGACAGCCCAGATAGAAACTGTCGCGCTGGTATGCGCTAGTTGTACGTCTTATCTCGTGGCAGTTGCACCTCTGCACGTCTGCTGCCGGCTTGTGGCGAGCGGCCACTCAATGTCACCTTTTTTATTCTTTGAAAGATTATCCGTTATCATCAGCGTTCACACATTCTGTTAAGTTATCCGCAATTGTCCCAGAAAGCTATATGACCTACCCGCTCCTGATGGAGCATTGTTCTTCATCACGAGGCGGGTCCTTTGCAGAACATCGCCCTTGATGAGCAAAGCGCTAAACGGAATTGAAACTAAAATGACGACAGCTTGGCTATCTGTCGTCTGCTGTTGCTTAGTTTATGTTGCTTGTACCATTATGTACCAGCATGTTGACTCACTGACTGTCTTAGTCGATGTTTAAACTATATATATATATATATATATATATATATATATATATATATATATATATATATATATATATATATATATATATATATATATATATATATATATATATGCTCCTCCTTATTCATGGTTTTATGCTAAATCGAAACCCTTGTTCAGAACCAGGTCCTTCTGTATACAAACAGAGAAGGCCGTGTACAGAACCAACTGCAGCCGGTCTTGACTGAACGGGGTTTTCTTACTGCGAACTGAACTGAAGGGTCCTTGGTGGCTCGAGCATGCGTACTCGAGTAGTTGGTTACGCAACTGCTCTCTAGCGGTAATATTCGAAACTTTAGGACCCCCCCCCCCCACCCTTCTCTCTCTATGTCTGTGTATGTGTTTTATGTTTGTATATGTATGTAGATGCGTGTGTGTATGTGTCACGTATGTCTGTTTATGAGTTCGCATATATGAGAACGTAGGAGTATGTATACGTGTGTGATTGTGTACGATTGTGTACACATGATGTGTGTATGCATTATTCTGTGATTTATATTTCTTTGTTATATCCATAGTCGGCTCTGTGGCTAAGTCGATGCGAACGCTTCGCTTCGTAATGCCGGGATGCCAGGTTCGATCCCAGCTGCGGGCAATGCGCCTTGCGTTGGTTTCGACAGTGATATCAAGAAAGCCGACCGTCCAGAAGCAATGGCAAACTACCGGATGTACATTGCATAGAGAAACCACACAGCCAGGGGCTGTTAGGGTTGGTTCTGCAACGTCCTGTAAAGGATACGCAACTAACTTTTTATACCCATAACATGCATTATTGATAACAGGTATTGGTACTCTGAAAAATGAGTGCTTAGAAGGGCCGAATGTCAGACGGGCCTGCGTGCCTAATTTGTAACCCTTTGAAAATAAAGTTCTTTCGTCCCCCCCCCCCCCCCCCCCCCCCCCCCCGCTCTCTCTTTCTCTTTTTCTCTGCCATATGTATATTATTAACATCCATTGAATGTTCAAGGAAATGTGCTTGTTTAAACGTGTTTCCATCATTTTGAATAACCATATATTGTAGCTTTTCCTATTTCGATGTCTCCACCCATTTCCTTCTAGCTCACTTTTAATTATCCGCATCTGACTGGTAAACGTTCCTGGCTGCACTACTGTGTGTGTGAGTCATTCTTTACCTCACCTATCAGAGTTTACCATGTTCCCACGTTGGCATGTTTGCTCTCTCTCTCTCTCTCTCTCTCTCTCTCTCTCTCTCTCTCTCTCTCTCTCTCTCTCTCTCTCTCTCTCTCTCTCTCTCTCCCTCCCCTCCCCCTCTAATTTCTGCTGTTGCATTTTGTTTTAATATGTCTCATCCTACTGTTCGCTCTCTCACAGTTCTAACTTTTACCTGTGCTTATCAGGATGTTTTCATTATTTTCACCCGTCTTGTTTGTTTATTTTCCACGCCCTTCGTGGCTGTTACTGCTCTTCACCTGATTGTCTGGCTGTACTTACCTGTCTGGCTATCAGGGATGTCGACACACCGAAGACACCGGAGAAGAGGCGCTTAGCGTCCTTATACATTCTCTAGTGTGCTCTCACAAAGCCATGTTTAAATGCACAGTTATTGTTGTTGTTATTATGATCT
Organism: Candidula unifasciata; assembly: GCA_905116865.2. NCBI lineage: Eukaryota > Metazoa > Mollusca > Gastropoda > Stylommatophora > Geomitridae > Candidula > Candidula unifasciata. The sequence continues at coordinate 799,251 of CAJHNH020006556.1, read as the reverse complement.
GCTGTATGGCAAACATATATAACTTTGTATTTGAAATACAGTAAATCTTTGTTACCACGAATCACAAGGTCCCAAAAATTGAGATAGTGTTTGAAAACAGTTTACACTAACCGGGGGGTAAAGAAAAATAATATATTCCCCGCTGGGACCGGGATTCTGTTCATTTGAACAGCGTGTTTGTCTTGAAGGCTTTTTTTTTTTTAGCCAGGTGTATTCTTTGGACTTAAGGAAGATCATTAAGAATGGTCACTGGATCTGCAGAGTACGTGCTTTGTGCAGTACTCAGCTGGCAGCTAGCCGTTCTGCCTGAAACATAAGGAGAAGCTAAGAAGTCCGGCCTGCTGACTTTAAATCTGCTTTCCCTATAATTATGTCTACTGTTTGTCCATCCATGTCTAAATATCTGTGTCTGCCTTGCCTGCTATCTTCATGTCAGTCTTCTGTCTGTCTGTCTGTTTGTTGGTCAGATTTCTGTCTGATCTCTAGGGTAACTATGAAGATACGAGTATGTATTAACCCCTGAGTACAGTGGTCTCCAACCTTTTTCAGGTGCTACCCCCTTAAGTATAAGGTAAGGACCCCCCCCCCCCCAAACTACCGCTTCCCCCCCCCCCCCTCATCAAAACTAAAAGTGATTAAAAAGAGGACACAAAGAACAATCCCAAGAACTGTTAATAGCTTGGATAAAAACATACCTATGATTCAGAATGTCAAATATCAAAAGAAACAATCACCAACAACTGGTAATTTGGATGTATAAAACGTTACAACGGGTATAGAGCGAGTGGAAGACCTCTGAAAAGATGGAGTGATGGCATTAAGAACCGCCTTACAGAAATGAACATCAGCCTTAAGTGCTTTTGACAGAGCTCATCAACGAACATTACATCCAACCCCCCCCCCCCCCCCTACTTCGATGAGGTACAAGGTGGAAGAGAAGAAGAAGAGCTGTTGTATCTATGATATCTGGTATGTGTTTGGTCCTATGTTGGACAAGATACATTGTAGATCACTCAGCACAACAGTCTGACAGCGCTGTTTTATATTTCTTAAAATCCTATTTAATACTAGTACAAATACACTCAGTTTCAAAGTGTTTTGACGCCTCCTTTGAAACTCCCCCATGTCCCTCCAGGACAGTGGTTCTTAACCTTCCAAACGCCGCGACCCTTTAATACAGTTCCTCATATTGTGATGACCCCAGCCATAAAATTGTTTACGTTGCTACTTCATAACTTCAGTGAATATGTGTTTTCCGATGGCCTTAGGCGACCATCGCCTAAAAAATGGTGGTTCGACCCACAGGTTGAGAACCGCTGCTCTAGTGGGACGCAACCCGCAGGTTGGAGACCACTGTATTACAACATATTTCATCCAGTCTTTACCTCGTTAGTAAAGACCGAATTCATACCATTTTGAACAAGGAATTGATTTTTCTTTAAGCAAAATTGCCTTAAAAGTGCTGTGGCAATAGCCTGGATTAGTCAGCCCACATCTGTCAACTTAAACTGCAGTGTGAGGACGAGGACAGTCTATTACGTTCGTGGCTGTTGCCCTATTACAGTGTTTCCCAAACTCTTCTTGGTCGCGGCGCCTTTTTCCAATAAACAATTTTCCACAGCGCCCTAACCTAAATAAAATTATGACTTTGTGTCTTGATTGAATTAATTATGAAAATGTTGCAATATTTTGCGCGCGCCCGTGTAAAGAGGTCGCGGCTACCTGGGGCGCCGGGGGGGGGGGGGGCGCACAGTTTGGGAATCACAGCCCTACTACGAGGGTAAAATGAGGGTGGCACACGTAATCCTAACCGGATCTTTTTTTTCTGACGGTACACATCGGTTATAACACGGGTCTTGCGTTGGTTTTGACAGTGGTATGGACAATCCCGCCGTTCAGTAAGCAATGGCAAACTGCTGGACGTAAATTTGCTTTGAGAAACCACAACAGCCAAAAAAAATCCTGGGGCTGGTTCTGCAACGTCCTGTAAAAGATACGCAACTAACTTGTAACACATCGGTATGTAGTGCATTATTGTTTGTTTTAGCGCTGCAGTTGGCACCTTTTAGAGAGTACAAGCCCCTTTTTAAGGAAACTTTTTTCTTTCTTTCTTTTTTTTTTTTTTTGGCGGGTACTGGCTCTTTTTGATAGAGAAAGAAAAAACGCCTTAGTCCTAACACAGAGGTGTGGCATTTTAGAGGTTTCTGTTTAAAATCGAGCCAAGTCCGCTAGCTGTGAGGGATGAACAATCCACAGAAATGTGAACATAGTTCTGGGGACCAGGAATGGACAGTTCATCTTATGTTGCATCCATCATTACTTCGGGATGTCAGGATGTGTTAGAATAACCAATATAAATCATCACTACTAAATACATTATCGGTGTAGCGTGTGCTTTAACTGTTAATCTTAAACTAAAACATAAGAGCCGTTGGCATGTTGTGTTGTGGTTCGTGGCTCGGCTGCGATATCGGCACTTTTCGACCTGACACATTTGATATCAACAGACCCATAAATCATCATCCTGTGGGACATGTTTGTTGGGGGGGGGGGGGGACGTGAAGCTATTATTTGTTACCCTCAATTAGGGACACTGGAACCCACACAGGTTTTATGCTTTAAAAAAAAATCGGAATATTTCGTTTCTAGACTGGGATCTAAATATTTTTATTTGAATCTGTCCTATCCAACAGATCTCAGTGCCTCATCAGTGGATGGAGGGAAACCTGCCGGTCAGTGCCAAATGCAGTGTGTGTGATAAGACATGTGGGAGTGTCCTGCGCCTGCAGGACTGGAGGTGTTTGTGGTGCAGAGCCATGGTAAGTTGACGTCTGACAAAGCCGTGGTAAGTTGACGTGTGACAGGGCCGTGGTAAGTTGATGTCTGACAAGAGCCCTGGTATGTTGATGTCTGACAAGAGCCCTGGTATGTTGATGTCTGACAGAGCCATGGTAAGTTGATGTCTGACAGCCGTGATAAGTTGATGTCTGACAGAGCCGTGGGAAGTTTATGTGTGACAGAGCCGTGGTAAGTTGATATGTCAAAGAGCCAAGGTAAGTTGTTATGTGAAGTTGCTGGGAAGCTTAATGAGGGGGAGGGGAGGTGTCTACATGGTGAAGTAGTTAAGCCGTTTGCCTCGTGCTCTGAATGAAGGTCATGGGTTCGTTCCACAGCAGCACCTTTCAGTTCACGACTGCAATTTTCACGGAGATTCCTGTGTATCGTCGCCGGAGCTACAGGGATTGCGCTCTGTGATGCTCTCGGCAGGCAGCTAGCTGTACTGCATAGAGAGACTGAGCCATGTGGGATAAAACCTAATGCAATAAAGTCAATCCTGTCATGTTTACCTTTAAAAAGTTTAATAGGGAGAAGGGAGGGGGTATAAGAACACTCAGAAGTTCAGTAGAAGCCTTTATCGACCCACAACAAACACAGGGAGAGAATCTCGCAGACACAGGTCCTTATGGGGAACAATTACAACCTGTTTTGTTATAATTACATTGAAGCATTTTCCATACATTTTCGGTAGCAGTGTGTTTACATCAGAGATCTTGACCATTCTTCAGGTGCATTCAGCTTGTAAAGAACAGTTCAGCAAAAAATGTCCGCTGGGTCAGTGTCATGTATCCATCCTGCCACCAACCGCCATCTCCAGCATTGACAGTGATGGCTACTGGGAAGGGACCAGGCCACCGGGGACTTCTCCCTTGTTGGTGTATGTCAACACAAAAAGTGGGGATAATCAGGTCAGGTGATTGTTTCTCTTTGCATATGGTTATCTCTCTCTTGGCATTTAGTTATCTCTCTTATGGTTATATGTCTTTGCTTGTGGTTGGATTGGCTTTTTACCCCACCAGGACATCACACAAGCGATAAACACCCGATGACACAAAGTGCCACCATGCGGATGAGGATCACCGTGGAGAGGTCCCAGAAACCGCGTTCAGACATTTGGCCATAATGATGACCTGCCTATATTGCGGCCCCTGGCAAAAAAAAGTGGGGCTTCAAATAACAAAAAATAACGTCCCAAGAAGGACGTAAGTAATTTTATATTGCTTGTGGTTGTCGCTTTGTGCTTGTAGTTATCTCTCTTTGCATGTGGTTATATCTCTATGTATATGGTTATCTCTCTGTTTGCATATAGTTATCTCTCTTGTGGTTAACTCTCTTTGCATGTGGTTGTCACTCTGTGCTTGTGGTTATCTCTCTTCGCATGCGGTTATCTGTCTTTGCCTATTGTTATCTTTCTTTGCATTTGGTTATCTCTCTTTGCATGTAGTCATCTCTCTACTTGTGGTTATCTTCCTCTTTGCTAGTGGTTATCTTCCTGTACTTATGATTATCTCCCTGTGCTTTTGGTTATCTCTCTTCACATGTGATCTTTGCAAATGGTTATTTCTGTTTTCACATGGTTGTCTCTTGCATGCATGTGATTATCTCTTTTGGCATGTGGTTATCTCTCAGTGTGTGATCTTTCTTTGCACATTGTTATCGCTTTGCTTGAAGCTACATGGTAATTCTCTTTGCATATGGACATCACTGGTCTGATCTTCTTTGTATGGGCTCCAGGGCTCCTTGGTGAGGTATTGGGGAGGGGGGCTGGAGAGATAGACACTGTCCCCTAACTGTCATTTTGTAAAAGGCAACTGCTTGGGCTTTTGCTTTGAGTGGATATGTTTTTGTTAGGCTTCCAACTATTACAGAAAATGTCTAGGGCTTTTTTCACATATATTGATCTAGATGTTGCCAACCCCATATTGTCTTTTAGAACAACTAGCATTTAGCGAGTGACATGGTCAGCATCACAACAGTCACATTTTCTTTACTAGAGCATTTGTTGGTGACAGTTTTAGGCTGGTAGCCCAGGACATTTGTTGGTAACAGTTTTAAGCTGGTAGCCTGGGACATTTGTTGGTAACAGTTTTAGGCTGGTAGCCTGGGACATTTGTTGGTAACAGTTTTAGGCTGGTAGCCTGGGACATTTGTTGGTAACAGTTTTAAGCTGGTAGCCTGGGACATTTGTTGGTAACAGTTTTAGGCTGGTAGCCTGGGACATTTGTTGGTAACAGTTTTAGGCTGGTAGCCTGGGACATTTGCTGATAACAGTTTTAGGCTGGTAGCCTGGGTCACCTTGGTGTGAATTTGAACCTAGGTTCTTAAAACGCGGGTAAACATGCTAGCCTTTGTGCTACCCTGGCTCACCTTCAAACTGTTGCTCAGGCATTTAACTCTTTTAGTAGCAGTTTTGTCTGAGATGGTCCAGGGAGACCTTGACTACAATGTAAAGATGTGAACGTATGATTTCCAAAGAGGCAGTTACACAGTGCTGCATGTAGAAATGTCTAGCCAAAATTGATTTAGTATGCTGAAAAAACCAAGTTTATCTGTCTAGTATGCTGGAAGAGAATCTTGAAGATTAAGTAACGAACGTGTGTGTTGATTTATGGTTATGGCGAGTGAGTGGCACATGACGCATGAGCGTTGCTTTTGGTAGAAAGAATAAATCATTCCACACACTCCTCTCTCTTCCACAACACTATTCTGGTTTGGGTGACCCTGTCAGAGGAATGACTGCCTGCCAGGATAACTTCCTGTGTCACTGCAGCTCTCAGGCTAATGTCAGGTGGCACCTGCCAGCATAACCTCCTGTGTCACTGCAGCTCTCAGGCTAATGTCAGGCGGATACCTGCCAGCATAACCTCCTGTGTCACTGCAGCTCTCAGGCTAATGTCAGGCGGAAGCCTGCCAGCATAACCTCCTGTGTCACTGCAGCTCTCAGGCTAATGTCAGGCAGATGCCTGCCAGCATAACCTCCTGTGTCACTGCAGCTCTCAGGCTAATGTCAGGCGGATGCCTGCCAGCATAACCTTCTGTGTCACTGCAGCTCTCAGGCTAATGTCAGGCGGCACCTGCCAGCATAACCTCCTGTGTCACTGCAGCTCTCAGGCTAATGTCAGGCGGCACCTGCCAGCATAACCTCCTGTGTCACTGCAGCTCTCAGGCTAATGTCAGGCGGCACCTGCCTATGGAGATCCAGTAATTAGTTGTTCTACCAAACAAAACAGCAAATACAGTGTTTTCTTTAGTTTCAGTTGGCTTTATGAAGTTCAGGTACTTTTTTAAGCATGTTGTTACAGGCAACTAATTAGGGTTTTGCAAACAATTGAATGTGTTGGTGCAGATGTTGAAGCCCGGCTTAAAAACTTCAACACAGCCTAGCTAACTGCAACACAACCTGGCTAACTACAACGTAGCCTGGCTAACTACAACACAACCTGGCTAACTACAACATAGCCTGGCTAACTACAACACAACCTGGCTAACTACAACACAGCCTGGCTAACTACAACACAGCCTGGCTAACTACAACACAACCTGGCTAACTACAACACAACCTGGCTAACTACAACACAGCCTGGCTAACTACAACACAGCCTAGCTAACTAAAACACAGCCTGGCTAACTACAACACAGCCTGGCTTACTACAACACAGCCTGGCTTACTACAACACAACCTGGCTAACTACAGCATAGCCTAGCTAACTAAAATACAGCCTGGCTAACTACAACACAGCCTGGCTAACTACAATACAGCCTGGCTAACTACAACACAGCCTGGCTAACTACAACACAGCCTAGCTAACTACAACACAACCTGGCTAACTAAAACACAGCCTGGCTAACTACAACACAGCCTAGTTAACTACAACACAGCCTAGTTAACTACAACACAACCTGGCTAACTACAACACAGCCTAGCTAACTACAACACAACCTAGCTAACTACAACACAACCTGGCTAACTACAACACAACTTGTGTTCTGTGTGCGCATCTGTTTTACAGATGACTTATTTGTATGCAGACTATTGGTTCCTCATCTGTCAGGCAGATTAACTCTGACTGAAGGAAACACCTGTAATTAGTCGCCTTCTATGACATGCTTGTTGGGGCTGGCCGATTGGTTAAGAATACTGGGCTCTCATGCGGAAGACCCACGTTTGAACCCTCTGTAATATTGGGGACTATTTTCTGTCAGGGGCGGAATAAAAGATCTTAAGCTGCGCAGTCAAGGCAACAGCACTAGCGATGGGGCTCTAAACACTCAGGCTCAAAGACCTGCCTGCCTACACCATAATTACTTATTTACTTACCTACTTAGTCATTCCTCTTCTACCTTAGGGTGTAGAGGCTTACCAGAGAGATTGCCAGAAGTGTCTATCAGCAGTTTTCTTTCTGGCTTTGTTCTATTCCAGTCCTCTGTCAGTTAGGGACTGTCCAACGTTGTCTTCCCAGCGGACCCTGGGTCGCCCATGAGGTCTGGTTCCCTGGGTCTTAGCCTGCCATGGTGGCTGATTTTCTCCCATTCTGCATACATGTTTAAACCATCGTAACTGTGACCTGCCTACACCATAACAAAAGTAAAAACAGGCAGTGGTGGTAGTTATTTGTTATGTGCAGGTGTATAGAAGCTGTTGGAATGTTAATGATACTTGTTTTACTGTTCCAGTTTTGATGAGGCAGTAATGATTATACATCCACTTGTGTAGTGATTAACGCGGTTAGCTAATCATTTATTGAGGCCACTAGGAGTGTTTTACATCTCCTGAACTCATTATACCCTGGCCTGGTATATGTCAACAACCTGCCACTTTACACCCACTAAGCACGGCTAGGCCTGCAGAAGCCTGCAGAAGCCTAGAAAATGGCCGGCACATTTTTGCTGGCTGTATTGTATTCATGATCTTTCTATGCTGAGGCTCTGACATCTGACACATGAAGTGCCTCTGTTTTACAAATTTGTTGCCCCTGAGTAAACTTAGTTGAACAGTCCAGTGTTATATTTAGAATTACCTTAAACTTATTTGAGTATCTTTTAATGTATGTTATCAGTTGATTGGCAAAATCATGTTGTAACTGTTTTAAAGATTGTGAGTATAACACAGATTAAAATATTATCTGCACTACAAGTTCAATACTTTCAGTCACAGGTAATTGTAACTTAGAACATTCTAACAGAAGCAGTTAAAGCTTAAAAATAATGTCATCAACATCATCAGTTTCCACTTCTGCTGTTAGGCGTTGGGGGAGGGAGGTAGGAGTTAGTTTGCAATCTGTTGCTTGATGAGCAGCAATGGCTATTATTATTATGTGTCAATGCAGAAGCTCTTTAATATCATCAGTCCATTTTCTCATAGGACAGCCTCTTGCTTTTACTTCAGATTTGTCCATGTGTAGCGCCTGCATTGCTAGTTGTTCTGGCTGCATTCTTACTAAATCATCAAACCAATCTTCTGTTTCTCAATGAATTTGCTGCGTGGTGTTGTTCCTACAGGCTGCCTGATAATATCATTTCTAATTTTGTCTCGGATGGTTAAATTGGCAGCTTTTCTGAGGCATCACATTTCACAGGTGTTAATTTTATGTAAGTGAGCCATTGATAAATGTCCAAATCTGGCACTGGTAACAACAAAAGGTCACTGTATGTATATATGTATATATATATATATATATATATATATATATATATATATATATATATATATATATATATATATATATATATATATATATATATATATACTGATAACACCAGTTGTCCTATATGTCTGTGAAACCTGGAGCACTGCTAAATTAGGTCAGGCCTTATTACAGACTTTTGAGAACAGAGTTTTATGACGACTCTGTGGACCCTTCAAAGATACATACAGCAGAGAATGGACAGTGAGAAGCAACAATAAAATCAATCCGTTTAAATCACCACTAATTACTGTTGTCATGAGAGTTAATAGTTAATAGACTACAGTGGTCTGGGTATACAAAGAGAGAATAGCAGATAACAAAGAGGCAGACAAGTTAAATGTGTTAAGACCCTGAGGCTGACCCAGAAAACGGTGGAGAGATAATAAATGCAGGCATGACTTACAAACGCTTTCAGTCACCAGTTGGAAAAAGAAAAATGATCACTTACTCACTTACTTACTTACTTAGTTGCTCCTCTTCTACCTTGGGGTGTAGAGGTTTGCCAGAGAGATCGCCAGACGTCTCTATCAGCAGTTTTCTTCCTGGCTTTGTTCCATTTCAGACCTCTATCAGTTAGGGACTGTCGGATGCTGTCTTTCCAGCAGGTCCTGGGTCGCCCTGGAGGTATAGTTTCCTGTTTCTTAGCCTGCCATGGTGGCCGATTTTCTCCCATTCTGCAAACATGTCCAAACCATCATAACTGTGACTGATCTACTTGAGTTTGTTAGGGCTGGGTATCAAGAACTTGACGTATTGTCTGATTGCGGACCTTGTCCCTTCTTGTTACTTGGACCACCTTTCTCAGATAAAGAAAACTTATCATAGAATGAACAGACAAACTTTATTTTCGAAGGGTCACAAATTAGGCACGCAGACCTGTCTTACATTCGGCCCTTCCAGACTCCCATCTTTCACACAGCAGTTGTATTTCATCAATAAAGCATGTTATGTTCGTGTATTAATATGCATATTATGAATATCAAGTCAAAAAACAAAAGCATGGGTAGGAAAATATGTGCACACGCTAGCGCGTGAAGACACACATCCACATACACACGCAAACCAATTCACTCACACATACATACATACATACATACATACATACATACATACATACATACACACACACACACTCATACATACACACAGTCACACACACACTCTAAAACACACACGCATACAACCCAGACATACAGCTATACACACACACACACATACGCACATGTAGCCGCACAAAATGACACCTACAAACACACACACCGACGCACACAGACATAAACCGTCACACACACACACGCAGCTACAGGCACACACACAAACACATATATATACACGCAAGCAGGGAAACACACAGACACGGACACACACATAGACATAGACAAAGTTAAATAGAAGCAGGTGTGAATGGAGTGCTGAAGAATAAGACGGTCTAAAGAAGTTCAAACAATATACATCACTAAATAAAAGTCCCTGTGTGGGTTTTAAGGCCCCATTGTGGAAAAAACAAAAATGGACCCATTACCTCCCCCAACAAGCATATCACAGCAGTCTGCTAATTGGGAACTTCCTTTGAAGTCAGACTGCATCTGCCAGAGTGGCAAAGAACGACCAACAGCACACAAATAATCCAGTAAAACGGATGTACATCCTGGCACTAAGCCAAAGTCCAAATAGAGGAATAGCCAGGACTTTCCACCAGAACTTGAAGCAGGTGAAAAAAAAAAGAAGAAGAAGAATAAAAGGTGCTGCAGTTTAAAAAATAACAATTGGGGTGGAGTAAAAAGTAAAGGACCTTTTTTTACAGCAGTTTTGCACCTGGCATGTGAAACTAGAATCATATTTATAAAAGCCATTAAGTACTAAGTGGCTAATATGGTTGGCATCACTCCAGCCACCTTTGCTTCCCAGGACATACCTGATATCCATTTTATGCTGGGTTGACCTGAGTGCCAAAGTCAATTTCAAGAAAATCTGACTGGCTACAGATTTTAACTCGAGACTTGCAGGCTAGCATACAAACAACTAGCCACTACACAACCACAGCTCATGGGCTGCTGGCTCAGCATCCGATTTATCCCAGATAATAAAGTCCTGGGAAGTGAAGACCGCTGATGACGTGACGACCATATCACCCATTCATTGCTAATTGTTCTATAAACATGCAGATCTGCCATCATGAATGCTCACTGCTCCAGTGAATTGAAAAGTAGACCCTTTACTGTACAACTGTTTTCTGCCAGAAAGTGTGAATGAATGTCGTAAACCTGATGACTCATTTTATGAGAGGAATTAACGTTTGCTCTTATGTGGGAGAACAATTTAATCCTCAGTGAGGGTTGGATTTTTTCGAGGTGGGGGAGATCCTTACCTGCACCACATTTCATGGCGACTGCACTAGCCATGTGACCCTAAATCATCATGTTCATGACCCCCCCCTGACTTCTATATAATCCTACAAGTGGCAAATCATCAATTAGTATATCCTTTACAGAACATTGCTCTCTTCATGGCACGCCTAAAGGTCTCTCTTTTTTTAGCCAATTATCCTCCCTGTGTGTTTTCACAGCCATTGCATCTTCAATTTCCTGTATCCATCTTCGCAGAGGTCAGCCTCTGCCTCTTATTCCTGAAACGGCACTCTCCTTCACCATTTTCTCCAGACCAGAAATACAGACAGTAATTACTTTTTGGAGATCTGGGTCACACACATGCACACACACACACACACATGCACAAAAAACGGAAAAGTAACCCAGATTTTAGGAGAGTGCATTGACCAGCATGGGAGGTCGGGGCATACTAACCCAACAGGTAGTTTGTGATTTGACACAGGTCACTAGCCAGGTATTGATGAGTCAGCCTCATTAAAGTATTGGCCTTCCTGGAGCAGCTTACACCTAGACTATCATAAGTTAAGCGTTGGCCTTAGTAAATGTGAAGGAGCCTTTTCCACGTCTTTAGGGGTAATAGGTGTATAGGGCTAGACCTCTATTTTGTAGAGCAATCGGCCCCACGTCGGCCGCCTTTACTATCCAGGACTGCACCTGGTACCCACTCAAGGCTGGGTCAACCTGGGAGCCAAGGTCATTTTTTTAAAAGACCGGCTCCATCAGCACCTGAACTCACGACTTTCTGATCCACAGGCCAGCATCTAGCTGCCACACCATGTCGACTCCCGTTGGCCTTAGTAGAGAATTGATATAAGTAAAGAGTTGACATAAGTGGGATGTTGGCATAGGTACAGCTTTGGCTTTTAGTATAGTGTTGGCATTTTTAGAGCTGCACAGGGTGGAATAGAATGGAGAACTCAGCTGTGGAGCATATTTGACATAAAATAACCCACAAGATTAAATTGATGATGATGATTAGTAGAATCTTGGTTTGGGTAAAGAGTTTTGGCCTGAGTTCAGTATTTAGCAGGTGTTTCCCTTTCTAGATTGAGAGTCACTGACTTCAGCTTACACTGGTGGAAGAGCTTATACATTAGTGACACCAAGAGCTCTATCAGTCTAACTTCTAGCAATCTGGCTTCTAGAAATCCTTCATTTGCCCACAAAATCAAAAAGGTGCTGATGCAACTAAATTACTCCTTCTTCGCGTTTACCAGCTGTAAACTTTGGCGGAAAGTTCTGGTTGTTCATCCATTTTTGGACTGCAGTCCTGTTCCAGAACCTGAGTGTTGCGTGTGCATCTGTTTTACAGATCTGAGTCATTTGTATGCAGACTGCTGGTTCCTTGCCTCTCAGGCAGAATGCACTCCGACTTTGAAGGAAGTTGCCAGTTAGTCAGCTCTTGGATAGGCAGTGGGTCTATTCTTTTTCCCCCCTATAATAGGGCTCCGGAACCCACATGGGGAAAGTAAATTACAAAGCATCTTCTTCCTCACATTCACTGGCTGTAAACTCTGGCAGAAAGTCCTGGTTGTTCATCCTTTTTTGGTCTTTGGTCTTGTTCCAGGATTTGACTATTACATGCACAATAATTGTACAGATCTGTTTTATTTTTTTGCCACTCAGGCAGATGCATTTTTACTTGAAGGAATCATTTGTCTTCTTCTTTTTGTTTTCCAGTTGTAAACTCCAGCAGAAAATTCCAGTTATTCTTTAACTTCTGGACTCTGGCCCTGTTCCAGAACTTGAGTGTTGTCTGCACGTCCGTTTTACAGATCTGACTCATTTGCATGCAGACTGTTAGCTCCTTGCTTCTCAGGTGGATGCACTCTAACTTCAAAGGAAGCTTCTTATTAGTTGACTATTACAACATCCTTTTGGGTCAGGCAGTGCGTCCTTTCTTGTTTTCCCTCCGCAATGGTGCCCCAGAATCCACATGAGGAAATCAAATGTTGATCCTGTCTACGCTGGCCAGGCTCCCGGTTGGGAGATATATACTGACTAGTCTTACAAACAAAACTGATAATAAAATCTCTTAGTGTTTTTGAAACGCTTGTCTGTGAGTCATGTAAATCCATAAAGCCCTGAAATGAAATTGAACAGCCACAAGCTTTTACAACAGTCAGCACATAGGTGTACTTTTAACATCCTGTACACCTGTTGCATTGTTAATTTGTCCACGCCAGGACATCCTAGGTATTTTTTTTTATTATGTTAGCAATGTGACATTAGTGGTTAATTTTTATTTGTATCTGTTATCATTGTAACATTAATAACTTTGTTTTTTCTATTGTATTAGTATTCTGACATTGATAGCTTATTTTTTTTTTCTTTATTTTTAGGGTGTAAAATTTTTAAGGCGGTTTAAACAGTTGTTAAATCCAGCTCAGGTTTTTGATCTCATGAACGGAGGGCCGTATCCAGGGTATGTATGTCATATTGTATTGTGGTTATGTTTTCAGTATGTCAGATTTGCCTTCAGAGTCTGGATTTCTTCTTCTTGTTCTTGTTCTTGTGCTTCTTCTTCTTCTTCTTCTTCTTCTTCTTCTTCTTCTCCTTCTTCTTCTTCTTCTCCTCTTCCTCTGCCTCCTGCTCCTTCTTCTTCTTCTCCTCCTCCTCCTTCATCTTCTTCTACTCCTCCTTATTCTCCTCCTCCTCCTCCTCCTTCTTCTTCTTCTCCTCCTCCTCTTTATTTTTTTCAATGTTCGCCATCAAAAGAGTAATTAGCCACGAGGAAGCAGACCATGTGGAAAGCAGGCCGGACGGAAGAGGTAATCCACCAGCTGCACTACCCGATCTGCCTCAACCTCCAGAGAGGTGAAAGCAGCCACTGTTAAAGCAAAGAAGAATGATGCCAAGGTCACTGTGCAGGACCTGAGTGACATGCCAGCATCACTTGATCCAGCAATGCCAACACCAGAACCCACACAAAGCCATACCAGAGCCTTCCATCTCACCTGAGAGACAGACGACCGGCAGCCACGAGCGTGGGCCAGGCAGCAGTTACTGCCCTGACCACAATGTTGCTGGTGAATATACTTGAAAGCTTATTACTCAGCAAGCAGGCGGCGGCACAAATTAAGAAAACCAGAGACAGAGTGATTGTCACATTGAACAGAACCAACCTGATCTGAGAAATCATAAGGAACGGCAGAAAGTAACTGCAGCTGCCCAATAAAATGGTCGTGATTGCCACCATATTCCAGAACCTCAGCTGTTGGGTTGTGTGGAGGATCAACCTCCACTGAGTGACCAAGAGATTCTCCAGCAGCTGAAGAATGAAAAACCAAAACTTCACTTCACAAAAGCAGAAAGGCTCGGATCCAAACTCAACCCTTCGCCAGTCGCTGTGATTTCTACAGAGGGAGAAAACATCCCAGATTCAGTCTACCTGAACCAGAGGAAGCAGAGACCAGAAAGGTATATATCGCAGATGCTGCAATGTTCCCTGTGCCAGAAAGCCTGGCATTCCAGATCATCATGCTAGAGTGAGCCAGAAATTTGTCATTATTGTTCGGAGCATCACACCTTCAGTGACTGCCCCCTTGCGAAACTGGACCAAGACTTCAGAAAAGCCAACTTTAACAGGAAATAGGCCAACTGTTCCAGCCAACATGGTGTCAGGAACCTAGGTTGCCCCTACTCCAGCTATGCCGAGACATCACAATTACTGCCATTCAAGAAAACATCCCAAGAGGCCTGCAGGAGACATGAGGCACCCAGAGGCGCCACTACAGATGTCACAACCAAGCTCAGTAACCAGGTCAGTGTCCTGAAAAGTGAGATCCTGGCCCTCCATGGGGCATCATGGCAATCCTGACTGACATCCAGATTCAGTAGGAACAAGAAGCACGAAACAGAGCAGCAGAAACCACCACCACAGGCCAAATAGAGAAAACTGCCCTCAAAGAACTGCTAGAAACCCAGCAACTTATCTTGTCTGAAGTTACCACGATCAGGTAATCTCTAGCAGAAACAGAAACAAAGTTGCAGAAGAAAACTCAAAACTAAGCAGAGAACTTCAAGCAACAATCGAGGTGATGAACGCAAGAGAAGCCGATTGAAAAGAAGCAGACAGACTTGAAGAAGCTATAGGCAAAACAAGGGAGGCCAAACTCAACCCACAGCCAGCAAGGGCCATAATAGAAGAAGGCTACCTTAAAACACCCCAGCTAACAGACGAACTAGAGTGGACCCAGCAAATAGAAGCTGCATGGACCAAGGAGACCCAGTCACCGAGACTTGGCTTAAAACACGGCAAGTGCTGCATACACTAACCCAAGAGGCGAGCCAGGTATGATCGATGCTACCACAGTGGACACCCGACCCCAGGAGACTCATTGCAAAATGATGGCACCAGAAAGAAAACCCAGGAAACCACATAATGAGAGGGAAGCAGAAGAAACACCAAAAACTTAAACAAAATAATGACCAGGGTTAGGCCAGCCAGACAGCGATAAGAGACAACCAGGCAGCCAATCAAAACCACCCAATCCGTCATGACAGCAGACTGGCCAGCTCACCGAACCCACCCGCGCCCCCCCCCCCCCCCCCCCCTCCCTCTCCACCTAACGCCCAAGACCAGCCAGGCATGAAGCTACAAAGAAACTGAACAGCCAGTAGGAGACGTGCTTGTTGAGGAGGGAAGGGGGGGGGGGGGGGGGGGGGCAGTTGGTCTATTCTTTTTACCCCTACAATGATGCCTAGAACCAACAGAGGGGAACTTATGAATTAACATGTTATTAAATTTTTGTAAAGCAAATTAGGATAACGTAAAGTAAGTAAAACTAAGAAAACTTTTATTGCCCAACAGCACATCAGGCACATAACGCTAAACTCATTTTTGTATAGAATAATTGACCTTTGGTAGGTCATGTGGTCACCACTAGTTCGGCTTTTTTATCTTTCTGGGACATTTCCTGGTACCCTTTCGAGCTGGGTTGACCTCCGAGTGAAAATAAATAATTAAAAAATTTGCTGTGGTGCAGATTTGAACCAAAGGGTCTTTGGGTCAGCAGGCAAGCATCTTACCGCTGGGCAGCCAAGGCTAGGCCAGTCGTCACCAATTGTGCAAGTCAGTCGTCACCAATTGTGCAAGTCAGTCATCACCAATTGTGCAAGTCAGTCGTCACCAATTGTGCAAGTCAGTCGTCACCAATTGTGCAAGTCAGTCGTCACCAATTGTGCAAGTCAGTCATCACCAATTGTGCAAGTCAGTCATCACCAATTGTGCAAGTCAGTCGTCACCAATTGTGCAAGTCAGTCGTCACCAATTGTGCAAGTCAGTCATCACCAATTGTGCAAGTCAGTCGTCACCAATTGTGCAAGTCAGTCATCACCAATTGTGCGGTCAGGAAGTTTAGTTGTGTACTGCTGAAATTTAATTCAGAAAATATGTGTTTGTGGTGTGTATGTGTTTTTCCCCCTCTAATATTTTGTTTTGTGTGTTTTCAGGTTGAAACTTTTCCAACGATTTGATTCATTCCGAATTTTAATATGTGGAGGTGATGGCAGCGTTGGCTGGGTTCTGTCTGAGATTGACAAGTTGGATCTTCACCGACAGGTAGTTGTTGCATTGTATGATATTATTTACAAGTTGGATCTTCACCGACAGGTAGTTGTTGCATTATTTAATATTATTTACAAGTTGGATCTTCACCAACAGGTAGTTGTTGCATTGTATGATATTACTGTACGGGTGCTAGGACCCCATTTGGTTAGGATGGTGGTGGTGGGTCTTGAACAGATCCCCCTGCCTCGTAACAAACAGTAAAAGGCAACTAAGGGCTTACTGAGATAGTATATGTAGGGACGAAAGAGCAGATATCACAGCCTAGCTGTAAACCACAATAACATGGTACCAGCTGCTTTTTTAATGGTAAAGAAGTATGATGTTGCAGTGTTCTTTATTTTAACCAGAGAGAAGCATTAAAGTGGCCTTGGACCTCACTTGTCCCAGTGGAATAGTCGAACAAGTTGGAATACATCTGTCTGAGAGGCAAGGGGAACAACAGTTTGCACATAAACAAACAGATCTGTACAAACATGTGCATGCAACAGTCAAATCCTGGAACAAGACCAAAGTTCACAAAAGGATTTAACAACCAGGACTTTCTGCCACAGTTGGCTGTCAGTGAATGTGAAGAAGAACATGTTTTGTAAACAGACGGGCAAAACACACTCTCTTTGAATAAACGTTTTGTTGGCTGTTCTCTCATGTGATGCAATCTCTCAGCTTTGATGGGTAATTATTCCCGAGCTTGTAGACCTATTACAAGCCTCTCTATCAGTCAGGCAACCATAGTAAGTTACCTTGTTTCGACATACTTACTCCATTTGCTCACTATCCATCTCAACATTCTTTATTAGCTTCTCCAAGTCTTTCTTTCAACTCACTCGACAGTCGGCTGTGGCTTCCTTCCAACTTCATTTTCATTTGTCAGTGGCCAAGTACCCCTTCATGTTTTTGGGTAGATGGAATATCTGAAGCTCTATATAGCAGCAGCACGGTGTCCGTGGCTCAGGCGTTGCAAGTCTGACTTGCAATTCCAGTGTGCCGAGATTGAAACTCACTGCTGGCTGTGCTGATTTTTATCATGCTATGGGGCGGCGCAGGTCGACCCAGCCTAAAATGGGTACCAGGATGTATATCCTTGAGAAGTAAAGACAGCCGGCGTAATGCTGACTACATTGTTGAATGAATGTTGAATTCTTCTTCTTCTTCTTTGCGTTCGGTTTCGTATGCTCAGATCAGACCATCAGGTGGGTTGCCTCTATGAACTCGCATGTCAGCTGCAGGTCCTGCAAGGTTCCCCATAGCTTGCTCTGCGCACTTTGCTCTTGAGGCCAGGTGTCTTTTCAAAGTTGCAGGTAGAGTAGGCAGGTCTGTAGAATGTGCTGAGGTGTTTGTGGTCCTGTCTGACAGGCACACTGTGGGGACTGCACAGTCTTTATTTTATGCATGTGGTAGTTGAGCCTGCAGTGTCCTGTTCGTAGACCGAAAATTGTTGTATGTTGCTTTCTGTTGAGTCTGCTGATGGGGTCTTGTGGATGTTTACTGTTAGTGAATGTTGAATTAAGAATCGACATCACAGCACTCGGGACACTCCCATAAGTGCTCAGTCCCCATCTTCAGCAGCAAGCGAAGAGTTCCAATTCCGATGGTACAAGTAACCGTCTGATTGTATATCCGTCTCATCTTTCCCCCGAGTGTTAAGTGTCGGCCAGATTCCCTGGTAACTCCTTGCAGCCCCATTTTCCTTAGACGGTGATGATCTATCTGCGCATCTGCACTGTTCACTCGCTCCCAAAGGGCCCTCACAATATCTAACTTGCTGACCACATTACCCACCTAGTGTCAATTGGTCTGTAAAAACATGGGTGCTCTTTCCATATGCCTGATGCTCCTAAAGGCGTCAAAAGGGATCTTTATTTACTATATACCAGCATGTGCATAGCACATACGATGATTATCTGAACCTCTTCAAAACCTGGGGATGAAAAGCAGAACATGACTAGAGAAGAGGAAAGAATCAGAATCATGTTGTTAATGTCTTCTTTTTCTCCACAGTGCCAGATTGGAGTTTTACCATTTGGCACAGGGAATGATCTTGCCAGGGTTTTGGGATGGGGTTCAGCTTTTGATGATGACACTCAGTTACCTGCGGCACTGGAGAGGTTGGAGCAAGCACAGATCAAAATGTTAGACAGGTCAGAATTAGCATCATCATGCTTCTCCTACTATTACTTCTTCTTCTTCTTCCTTCTTCTCCATCTTCGTGCTGCAATATCTGCACTTTTTTGGCCAACACATCTGAATTCAGAAAACCCTTAATTAATTGCCTTTTACAGCATGCATATTTGTTGACAATCAAGGTCTATTCTTTTTTTCTTTGCCTTTAAAGCATTTTGGACCCTGGAGACCTGAGCAGGGAGTTGAGTTGAGGTCAGAACTCACCTCTTAGCACCTAAGGCATTACCAGAAGTGCTCTGTCCAGAATCATAACAGCCGGCAAAGTTCCAGTACCTGTGCTGCCAACTGCTGGCTGATTATATAAATGTCTTTCCTTTCCTTTGAGCCAGGTCCTCTGGTTACTATGTGGCATTGGTAACCATATTAGCCATTTTTCTTGTGTACTATCAATCATTTCTGATACTGATGATCACACAGATCATGTTGCCAAACTGTCCATAATCTTCTTTCTTGCTATTCCTATGGCTCTCTTTCCTTCTTAGCTTTTCAATTGTTACAGTATGCCTTAGACTCCAGTTAGAAGAAGAACGGAGCACTTATGGGTTACTACCCGTGTGCCATGATGTTGATCCATTGTTCAAACCTTAAACCTCATCATTATTCTATAAAACCTCATCTGAGGCAGCTTCCGCCTAACTTCTCACAATTCTGCTTGCATTCCGTGATTCTCAGGTAAAGTAAATTTTGTTTTCTATTTTCTTTAATCGCGTTAACCGGCTGAAAACTCCGGCAGAAAGATCTTTTGTTCTTTCATTTCTAGATTTTAGTTGAGTTCTACGACCTGAGTACATCTGTTTTGCAGATCTGGCTTATTTGTAAGCAGACTGTTGTTTCCTTCCTACTCAATCAGATGCACTCTGACTTTAAAGCAGTGATTTCCAGACTGTGCGCCATGGCCCCCTGGGGAGCCGCGACCACTTCACAGGGGCACCACAAAATATTCAATGATGCCCAAGTTTTTTTTTCTTCTTTTTTTAAAATCTCTTACATAAGAATAGTCATACTTTTACTTAGGTTAGGGCGCTATGGAAACAATTGTAATTGGAAAAAAGGGGCTGCGACTAAGAAAAGTTTGGGAAACCCTGCTTTAAAGGAAGTACCCCTAATTAATCTACTTTTATGACATGCTTAGGGAGGGGATAGAGGTCGGTGTAATAGGTCTATTTTTTTTTCTTCTGTAAAATGGGGCCCTCGAACCCACATGGAAAAAATCCGCCCCCCCCCCCATGCTTGCACGCGCGCGCACACATGTGTGAGCACACGTGTCATGCAGGCTCATATTTTCCCAGACTGACCAGCAATCTGTGTGTAATGCAAACATCACTGTAGCCGCCTTTACTTCCCAGGATATTCCATGGTACATAATAAAGTCTTTATTGTTCACAAGGCACGCTCCTGAATAATCCTTTTTTTAAAATTTTTTTGTACTGCGATATTTTCAGATGGGGTATTATGGCTTACGAAGGAAACATGCCACCTCCAAGAAAACTATCTATGCAGGTGAGGGACTGACATTATTTAGGCCATTACTTGCCGTATTTCATTTATTTATTTATGATTGTGAATAGCAGTATTCCATAACATTTCCATAACAAAAATGTGAGTTTGACTACTTGATAAGAATTCCCTGGTACCATTGACAGTATTAGGCCATATGTAAGAAATATATTGAGCACAAAGCAAGGAGAAGACTGAACAGAACAAGGAATGACAGCATCAAGAGGAGCCTCAGAAAGAGCTTAAGACCAACTTAAGAAAAAAAAATTTAGGGTGTTGTGACCAATCAAGAGGAAAGGACCCACCTCCTCTATAGGACATCATTTGCTTGTTTCTGGGCATGTAATTGACAAGCACAGTGCTTCCCGTTTGATTAACTATTCACCGAACAGGCGAATGCAGAGACTGGCCAAAGCTTTAACAATAAAAATGAGTAATCCCCTCTTATGTAAGCAGGAGGAATTCGTTATGAATTTGAAGTTACGCTGGTAAGTCACGTGACTATTGTGAACTTCCGGTGATTAGACAAACATGATTTACCAAGAGCCACTATTTGTATCTCATCAGAATTTATTCAGTTATTAATGCATAATTATATGTTGATGTAATTCTGTTAGTAATGCACCTGAGGAAATACAGCAAAATATACCTGGCAATATATTGTGCAATATATTGGTTGTGTTTGCATAATTTAAAAATAATTTCTGTGGCAAACCAATATACATTTTGTGTTACAGAATGATGCCATGGCCCAGTATGAAGATAGTATGGCGAACCATTTAACCAAAATTTTACATTCTGAAGACCATCAGGTTGTCATCTCCTCAGCCAAGTAAGTTTGTGTGGGTGTGCATGCTTCAGGCCTTGCTCTAGTCATGAAGATTCCAGGTAATTCTGTGGGTTTGTGTGGGTGTGCATGCTTCAGGCCTTGCTCTAGTCATGAAGATTCCAGGTAATTCTGTGGGTTTGTGTGGGTGTGCATGCTTCAGACCTTGCTCTAGTCATGAAGATTCCTGGTAATTCTGTGGTTGTCTCTCTTTTGCTACCTGATTCTGGTTCCATCTTTAATTTACATAACTGCTTAATGTTTACTGTGCAGATTGTAGAATAAATCTCAGGAGTGGGTTTTCACTTTTCTTTGTGTTCTAGGATCTTAATGCATTACCAGTTACAATCGTTTTAAATCAGTACATGATGCTTTCCTTGGTATTAAAAGAGTTTAAAGTGTGTTCCAAAGCATCTGCTTATGGGCTTGTTCTATTTTGTAATGATCCCCTTGTAAACAGTTTGTCATAACCCACTTGTAAATAAATATTTTGTAATGACCCACAAAAGAACAGTTTGTCACAGCCCACTAATAAAGTTTGTTATGACCCACTTATGAAGTCTGTCATAGCCCACTTGCAGAGTTTATCATGACCCGCTTATTAACAATCATTATGCATTGATTCACTATAAATTAAGTGTTTCATAAGCCCACTAAAATAGTAGCAGATACATTATGAAAACGAAACAGGGGGCAGCAACTAGGGGCAGAGATCATATAATCCGGCAACATAAAGAGCAAAACTAACCAATCTGCACTAAGATGACGGCCCTACAGACAACACGCAGAAAACCTAGTTCAGCAGACATGGGAGCTTCAATATTAAGAAACACACAATGAAATGAGAGCATGAACAGGAGCAAAAATTATAACTAATGTTATCTAGGAGAGGTTAGCTCCCTATGTAGCGGTTGAACTTGGCCAAATCACATTGATAAGGATGATGATGACTAACATAGTTCTTCACCCCCTGAAAACAGTTTTTGCCCCCCTCCAGAATGCTGTTATCTTCTCTCTGTATTCCAGAGTATTGTGTGAGACTGTCAAAGCATTTGTAGCCAGAGTAAGCAAGTCACACGAATCAAAAGGGGAAGGAGAGAAGGAAGCAGAGGATGCAGAAATGGGTTCTCAGTTTCAGATTTTGAATGAAAAGCTGCAGAGCCTGTTGGATACGCTAGCCAAAGAGGAGAAGGAATCAAAGGTTACTCATTGTTCAGCGATGTGTATATGTCTGTCTGTTGTTTTCTTATGTGTATGTGTTTTTATATATGTATTTTATGTTGTATGTTGATTGATGAAGAACTAAGAACAATTTTAGGCACAGTACTGGTAAATGATTTCATAGAATATCAAAGAGTCAAATGGTTTGGTCATCTGGTCAGAAGCGAACAAAATCAACCAGCTGCTAGAGCATACTACCTGAGAACAACAGGCTACAAGTAAAGAGGCTGACCAGGAAAATATGGGTGGATGGAGTAAAAGAGACACCACAGAAACACAGTATGACATTCATATTTAATGTCCTGTTTTCCATAAATGTTCATATCCAGAGAGTCTTTAATGTCCTGTGTCCACCATTGTGTTGGTTTGTTCCTGCCTTCTTTTCCAGAGACCATGTCCTTTGGTACTGTTCATTCAAAACCATTGTGAAATGTGATGTAGCCAAGTATTTAGATCTCAGACATGAGATACTATTTATGGATTGAATTTCTTTTTGTTCCTGTCACATTGAATTCTGTATCTTATTTTTATTGTTCAGCGGTGTTCTAAGAATATTACTGTTAAATTTAAGTTCCAGAACTTTGATTTTTTCTTAAGTGTTCATGAAGTGATTGATTTACAGCCAGATTTCAGTAAAGGAAAGATTCAAATTGCAAAACTTTTACTTTTAGGTGCTTGCTGATGTTTTGCTATAGTTTTATCCTATTTTCTCACTTTATTGTACCTCACTTCATATTTTTTCATTTTATGTTTGCTAACTTTATGTTTTCTCATTTTATATTCTTTACTTCACATTTCTTAACTGTGTGTTTTCTCACTTCATATTACCTCACTTCATATTTCCCAATTTTATAGTAATTCAGTTTGTATTTTCTCACTTTATATTCCTTATTTCATATTTCTTAACTGTATATTTTCTCACTTTATATTACCTCACTTCAGATTTCCTAACTTTATAGTAATTCAGTTTGTATTTTCTCACTTCATATTCGGTATATCTGCATCTTCTTTTTGTGATATTGACACAAAGGCATTCACAAGTGATCTCCATTTATGCCAATCCTCTGCTTGTCTGCCTATCTTTTCCCTCAAGTCATTTTGCATTTCTTTATTTCATTTTCTGCTATTCTTCTTTAGGTTTCCTTAAGTCTCCCACATCACCTTTTCCCATCCACTTCTGTTCTATCATCTGTCCTCTGTCAATGAGCTGTCCTTTCCAATGGGTCACAACGCATTCTGTAAATATAACCAAGCTGTCACCATCTTCTTCCTTTATTAAGATTTGACAGTGATGAGCATTCTGTTTTTTTTTTTCTTTCTCCTTTCTTCATTTGTAATATTGTGTCGCTAAAATATTCATAGTATACTTCTTAGACATTTATTTTGAAAAGTCTACATGTAATTCCCGCCGTCATATTCCAACTCAATGTTGTATAATAGTACTGGCAGATGGCTGGGACTCATGAGCAGCAGCTACCGCATCTCCTGCAGCTTCCTTCATTTTATTTGCTCATGAGTCCCAGCCATCTAGTTTAGCCTCAATCCAGGCCACTTTAGTACTGCTAGTGATAAGTGACCATGTTAACTTCCTATTACGTCACTGTATATGTTCTTGATATCTAAACTCATACGGCCAATGAAAGTAGGGGGAAAAACACAACTACTTTTTGATACAATTTCAGAGCATTGATGAAAAACAGGAGAAAATGGACTGCAATGAGAAGGATGTACCCGACATCCCACAGCACACAGTAACCACACCAGGCAACACAGAAGCTGTCCCGCCCACAATCCTCAGTGGACTGGCCAAGCCAAAACTGGTACAACTTGTTTGTTCTCCTGAAGTTAGTTGGTTAGTTAGTTGATCGGTTAGTTAGTTGGTTAGTTAGTTGATCGGTTAGTTAGTTAGTTGGTTAGTTAGTTGATCTGTTAGTTAGTTAGTTGGTTAGTTGATCTGTTAGTTAGTTAGTTGGTTAGTTAGTTGATCGGTTAGTTAGTTGATCTGTTAGCTGGTTAGTTAGTTGATCAGTTAGTTAGTTGATCTGTTAGTTAGTTAGTTGGTTAGTTGATCTGTTAGTTAGTTAGTTGATCGGTTAGTTAGTTAGTTAGTTGATCTGTAAGTTAGTTGGTTGGTTAGTTGATCGGCTAGTTAGTTGATATCCTGTAGTTGCTGTCAAGTAGAGGTTACACTCATTTTAACTGGGGCTAATCAATACACACTCAGTCTCCATTAGTGAATTTTTACATTATGAAATGGTTGTTTGGATGGTGTATGGCTCAGAGGTGTGAGGCTCTCTGCTAACCTAAAGGATGAATTTTATTCATTAAGGAACTTAGGAAGATTCATTTCCTGATACTGGAGCAATTCTTGTTCTGCTGTGTTCGCCCTTAAAAGGTCAGCTGGTTTGTTGTAGTTTTCAGCTAGTCTGTGATATCTGTGCTTTTTTAATATCATCAAACTTCTAGTTCCTCATCCTTTATGACATGCTTGTTGCGGGCAGTAGGTCTGTTCCCGCCCCCCTCCTCTCCGCAAACTCTCTCCTAAAGTTGTGCATGGAAGACACAAGGGGAAGCAAAGTGTTGAATTTGGCAGCTTTTCTTGTATGATGCTGGAGCAGTTCTTGTTCTGCTATGTTCGCCTTTAAAAGTTCAGATGGTGTGTTGTGTTTTACACATATTCTGTGCTATCTGTGCTTTTTGGTCTCAGCAAACTTCTAGTTAGTCATCTTTTATTATGTGATTGTTGTGGGGCAGGCAGTAGGTCTGTTCTTCCCCCCCCCCCCCAACACACACACACACACTCCCTTCCTAAAGTTGTGCATGGAAGCCACAAGAGGAAGCAAAGTGTTGAATTTGGCAGTTTTCCTTGTATGATATTGAAACTAGCACTATCCTTTTACAGGGCATGGCAAACTAACCCCAAGCACTTGTGGTTTTACTAGGCAGTGTTACATTCACTAGTTTCCAGCCACCTTCTGAATGGTCAACACCCCTACCTTTGTCATAACCAACTAAAAGTGGTCAGCCTGTAGCTGAATATTTCAGAATAAAGAATTATGTTCACAACCACCAAACTGCATAATAGTATGAGTTTTAATTGATATTTTAAAAAAAAAAGGGGGGGGGGGGGGCGGTCTATAAAGATGTGTACAAAAGTTACAAAATGTGTGTCAGACTATTTGATTTCACACTTCAACAGATACTCTAGAGGAGTTAGTTGAGCATTTTGGAGCTCATTGGTGGCCATAAACAAGACAGGGAAATATTGTACACACATCTGACATTTCTGCGTATCTCTCTCCCCCCTCCCCCCCCTCAAATGGGATGGGGAGTTTTTCATGCAGTGTTTACCATGCAGTGTTTACCGTGCAGTGTTTACCATGCCGTGTTTACCATGTAGTGTTTACCATGCAGTGTTTACCATGCAGTGTTTGCCATGCAGTGTTTGCCATACAGTGTTTACCGTGCAGTGTTCACCATGCAGTGTTAACCGTGCAGTGTTAACCGTGCAGTGTTTACATGTGTCATACTTCATTTTACCTCCAGCAAATGTTCAAGTCAAGGGAAGCACTGATGTCCAGGGCCAACAGTCTGAAGAAGGCAGTCAGGCAAATCATTGAGCACACAGAAAGAGGTGGGTCCCAGTGGGCTGCATGGACTTGGTGGCTGCAGACTAAGTGCTTATTATATTGCTCATGGTTGTTGCTAGATGGGAGGATTGTTGCTAGGTTGGAGGATTGTTGCTAGGTGGGAGGATTGCTGTTAGGGATTATTGTTGCTAGATGGGAGGATTGTTGTAATTGACGTGCAAGATGTGATAGCTGGCAGTTATTGTTAGATATGATAGCTGGCAGTGGTTATTGTTAGATGTGATAGTCGGTAGTGGTTATTGTTAGATGTGATATCTGGCAGTGGTTATTGTTAGATGTGATATCTGGCAGTGGTTATTGTTAGATGTGATAGTCGGTAGTGGTTATTGTTAGATGTGATATCTGGCAGTGGTTATTGTTAGATGTGATATCTGGCCCCGGTTATTGTTAGATGTGATAGTCGGTAGTGGTTATTGTTAGATGTGATAGTCGGTAGTGGTTATTATTAGGTGTGTTAGCTGGCAGTGGTTATTGTTAGATGTGATAACTGGCTGTGTGTTTGTCTGTGTGCTGATGCCAGTTGGCAAGGCACTTGATGATGTTGATGGTACCCCCTGCGGTTCGGTGTGAGTAAGGGTGTTGCACTGAGTACTGAATGATTTCTAGTTTCACTAGTATTTCCCATGCTGTTGTTGTTATTTGAGATGTTATTTCCTGTTGAGATACATTTGCCAACTGTCTTTGGTTTCATTTGCAGCTGTGGATGAGCAGAATGCCCAGACATTGGTCATGGAGAGCAACCAGTTCCCGGGATCTCTGCTGAAATCCTGCTCAGAGGCCTCCAGATCAGCTCCCAGCTTCTCTGTGTTTTCTGGTGAAGAGCCAGTGTCACAGACAATCACAAATGTGGATACAACCACATTGCAGGTTATTGGTGAGTGATAAATGAGTTCCCTTTGTAGGGATGTGCAGTTCATTATAAATGCACTGTATATAGAAAAATGTGTCTGTTGAGATAAAAATGCTCTGTGAAAAGTCAGTAGTCTGTCTGTTAAGATGAAAGTTAACTGTTTGTAGTCAAATGTGTATCTTTTATGAAGACTTTGCTCTGTGTATAGTAAAATGTGTATCTACATAATTCTGTGACAATGTGAGGCCTACCATAATCATCATCATGTAGCAGGTCCTTTGCAGAAAGTCGCTGTCATTACAGTCTGCCTGAAAGAAACTTGATCTTGCACCAGCTTTCCTGCCTCATATCCAAGGAGTCACTTACATCCTGTGCCAGTCTTCGTGTTTGTCGACCCCTGCCCCACCTTCCTGGCACCATACTATTTTGTATCCTATTCGCTGTGGCGCTTGATATGGGCAAATATGGCCCACATGGCCCACCTCTTTTTGATATTTGTGACAGATTGTCTTTATTTTATGTTGAATGAAGAATCTGCATCATAGCACTCGGGACACTTCCATAAGCGCTCTGTCCCCCATCTTCAGCAGCAAGTGAAGAGTTCCAATTCTGATGGTACCAGTAACTTTCAGATAACCATCATTGGTCCTGTTGACGTTTTCAGGCCAAGGATTAGAGTAACTTCCCTTGCCATTCATCCCTACTTAGGTCGCTAGACCTCTCCTATGTTGCAGGGGTGTTATGATATGGCTTGGTTTGGCGTTCACTTAGCGTATGTAATGTTTATGGGAGGTCGTGTTGTTGGGAGTCTATTTCAGGTGCCAAAGGTGCCTGTGTACAGTAAGAAGTACTGCAGGGCGAAGCGCAGCAGGCAAGGGAAGTTACTCTAATTCTGGGCCTGGAAACATGAACAGCACCCCATCACCTATTATTTTTTAGAGTTTTTAAAAGAAAATTATCTCCCTGTTGAGAAATTTGACCTTACACAAATGTATGCTGTGCACACTCACTAATCTGTGAGTCAGACAGGTCATATCCAGGTGTTACAAACTCCCTTGACAGGTGGTCATTATTTTTTCATTCAGTGTAAAATTAATGAAAGGTGTTACATTTTTACTCTGGCATGACAGTGTTTCTCTAGATCCAATAAGATCTACTCTAGGACTAACCTCCTGTTATTCGGAAGCACCTGGTCTGCTAGATCTGCGTTATACAATAAGATCTACTGATACCATGCCTTTTTTTAATTAATTTTTTAATAAATTTTTTTTTTGATATTTTCCTTCCCGCTCTTTATCTGTCTATATATTTCCATCAATCTCTTCATCCATCTGTCTTTTGTCTATCAGTCTCTGTCAGTCATGCTCTCCCTCATAACATCCCTCTTTTGTCTATCAATCTCTGTCAGTCATTCTCTCCCTCATAACATCCCTCTTTTGTCTATCAATCTCTGTCAGTCATTCTCTCCCTCATAACATCCCTCTTTTGTCTATCAATCTCTGTCAGTCATTCTCTCCCTCATAACATCCCTCTTTTGTCTATCAATCTCTGTCAGTCATTCTCTCCCTCATAAGAGAAACAAAGAAGAAACATCTGTTTGTTTTCAGTATAAAGCTAATGAATGGTCACATGTTAACTCTATCATGCAAACATGTTTCTAGATCCAACGAGATCCCCCCTGGGGCTTGCCTCCCGCAGAATCAGCAGCATGAGCACCTTCAACCGTTCAGCGAGTGTGGACTCCAAGCTCAGCATGTCTGTCGCCAACAAGGGCAAGGAGGACTTCCCTGTGCAGCCTCACTTTCCTGTGATACACCTACCTTTTGTCCAGCCAGCAGTCTTACCAGGTAGAGTTCCACTAGAGAAATGATTTATAGATTTTTTTCTACCATCATCATTATTATTATTTACTTAGGCTTTATGTTCATCATATTATCTGGGGAGGTAAAGGCGGTAGACATGATTTTGACCACATCAGAACGTCAGAAAGACAAACTAATGTTAGAATATAGCGAACTAAATAAAATGGTAAAGAGAAGTGCCAGAACTTGCAAGAGAAGATTTATGGAAAATGCTGCTAAAGCACATGATCTACAAACCCTACACAAAATTACCCAACAAATTTGCGGAAGCAGAAACCATTACCAGAGCATACCAATCAGAGATAACCAAGGCAGACTGCTCACCACAGAACAAAAACAAGACATGCAGTGGACTAAACACTTCTCCGACCTCTTGAACAGACCTGATCCTGAAAATCCCCCAGCTATTCAACCAGCCTCTCAGGACGTTGACATTATTACTGAACCACCAAGCAAACAAGAAATCCTTAAAGCTGTCCACACTTTAAAGAATAACAAAGCACCAGGTAAAGATGAACTGCCAGCAGAACTTCTCAAAGTAGATCCCAACACAACTGCTAGCATTCTAGAACCATTGTTCAAGGATATTTGGGAAAATGAAGTGTTCCCTGATGACTGGACTGAAGGAACAATAGTCCAAATCCCCAAAAAATGAGATTTAACAGACTGCAATAATTGGAGGGGAATTACTCTCAGTACCAAGCAAAAATATTTTGTAAAATCATCATAATGCTGCTTGAAAAAAGGAGTAGATAAATGCCTACAAGTGGAACAAACAGGATTCAGAAAGGGCAGAGGAACAACTGAGCACATCTTCACCCTAGGTACCAACAACCAGTGACCATAAATAACCAATCACTTGAAAATGTAGAACATTTCAAATATCTTGGCAGTGTGGTGTCCCTACTGGGAGGGACAGAGGAAGACATACAGTCACGCCTGAACAAAGCTGTAGAGGAACAAAACTACAACTCTACAAGAGCATCATTTTGCCAGTTCTTCTTAATGGAGCGGAATGCTGGAGAATGACCAAAAAGGATGCACACAAGCTGTCCACCTTCCACCACACATGTCTACGTAGAATTGTCAAAATTTGTGGCCAGATACAATCTCAAACACTAAACTACTTCAAGTCACAAACCAAGAAACTCTGGACAGTATGATAACCAAGAGAAGATGGAAATGGCTTGGCCACGTTAGGAGAATGGATCCTGATATGCCTGCCAAAACAGCTCTCATGTGGATACCAGAGGGAAAGAGAAAAAAGGGGCGCCCAAAAAGAACATGGAGAGGAACGATGGAAAGTGACCTGACTACGGCATCTCTGACATGGAAAACTGCACTAAAGATTGCACAGAACAGGAAAGCATGGAAAGTCCTCTCTGAAGCCTCATGTGCCACTAGGCATAACAAGAAATTATGATGCAAACACTTGGTGTCACCAACTGGAAAGAGAAGGCCAACCAGAGAAATGAATGGAGGTGGGTGATATCTGCAGCAATGAACCTCAAGGGCTCAGTGTGCTGAAGAAGAAGAAGAAGTATCGTAATACTTTAGACAGATCCTGTATGTGCTTATTTCCACTTTGTTTGTGAAGAATCACTGGGTCTATTCTATTCATTTTTCCTGAAAATTGGGGTCTAGGACCTTATTTGGGGGACACTGACATCACAAATCCTTGTTTTCTTCTTCTTTGAGAGCTTGCTTGCTCACTTGCTTATGTCAAGGTTTGTGTGGTATTCCCCCCCAAACAAGGTGCTGTAGCTCAGCGTGGGCCTTGTGTGCAGTCAGCCTCTCAGTAACCTGTCATCCTATCCTCCACAGGAATCAGCAGCAGCATAGCCAAGAACTTGGGTGGGGGAAGCTTTATCAGCAAAGTCCTGCTGGCTAATGCAGATGCCTTGTGTGCCGCAGCTTCACCGTTGATAGAACAGGACATTCCTTTGTAAGTTGCTCTTGAGTTTTTGCCTCTGTGTTAGCTTTTTTGTTTCTTCAAAATAAAAATAACAAACAGTCACAGTCTGCACTCACACACACACACACCATATGCACAGTACACACAGAGTTTGAGATGGTGAATATTTGTATTTCTCTTTAGTGAATAATTAAAACTGTTGACTTTTGCAGAGAATCCTACCATGAAAAATGTGTTATGAACAATTATTTTGGGATTGGTCTGGATGCCAAGATTACCCTGGAGTTTCAAAATAAACGAGAGGAACACCCAGAGAAGTGCAGGTGATACACTTCATATGTAACTGCTCATATTTGTTGTTGGTTATAAAACATGTCATTTGTTTTGGTTGCTGTAGTTTTGCTATTGAAGTAATGAGCAGCCAGTTGTAAGATGAAAATGCCTAATTTATTTTTCTTCATCAACTGTCTTCTTCTCCTTCTTTTTTTATATTTACCAGCTGTCAACTCTGGCAGAAAGTTCTGGTTGTTTGTTTACTTCTGGACCTTAATTCTATTCCAGAACTCAAACTCTGCGTGTACAATGGTTTTACAGATCGGGTTTATTTGTACGCATACTGTTGGTTCCTCATCTATCTGGCAGGTGCGCTCCAACTTTCAAGGACAAATCCTTGTACTTTTACATTAAAGTTCCGAAGATTTGATTTTTTTTTTTCATCTTTAGTCTTTATGGAGATGAATGGCTGGGTCAGACAGTTAAGAACACTGGGCTCATGCTGAAGACACAGGTTCGAATGCTCGTTAAGGCATTGATTATTTCTTCTGTTGGGGACACAAATAAAATCCTAACCTGCAATCTGTGGTGACAACAATAGCAATGCAGCCTCAGTCCTCAGGTTCAACGACCCTCCCCCCTACCACCTACACTCCAAAAGTCCTAATTACAAGCAGATTTTGGCAGTATTTGTATGTGATTTGAATGTTACCATATGTCACAGAAACTGTAGCCTAGTATTTGTAAATTCTTAGCATTCCAAGTTTTTGTTATCTTCTGTAATGGAATAATTGTACCCATTGAGCTTGCCTGGTGTTGACAGGAGCCGGACTAAGAACTTGATGTGGTACGGTGTTCTCGGAGGGAAGGAGATGATCAGTCAGACCTTTAAGAACCTGGATCAGCGGGTGCTCCTGGAGTGTGATGGGCAGAAAATACCTTTACCTTCACTACAGGGTATTGTGATACTTAACATTCCAAGGTGAGAAGTTAAGCATTGTTTGCATTATTTCCCTTGATTGTAACCTTTCACCTTTAACCTGACCTATCTCTTTTGCTCACTTCCTGTCCATCGGTATATGCTTGCGATGACTAGTAAGGATGCCTTCCTTGCAGCTCTTTTTTTTTTCTAACATGGAAAAACGTTCTGACAGCTTTGCTGAAAAGCTAAATTATTTTATGTACTGTCATCATCAGCGACACAAAACACCATCACAAGCACTACATCTCAGAAGATCAGCTACAGGAGCAAGAGCACGGCCTTCAAGGCATGAAAATAGCCTGTGCCAGCCAGCATGCACTGGATCATAAATTATTCCTCCCTACGTTGCTTAGGGAGCGAAGTGGTTTTTGTTTATGATCGTGATCATCATTGTGCTGGCATGAGTGTGTGTTTGTGCTGATGAAGGCTTTTTAGCTGCAGCATTAATTTTGTCATTCATGATTGTATTTCATTGGGAAGCTGAATACATCTATTTCTCATTTAAATTGATGTTTCCAGGTGTAGAAGTGGCTGCCAACATGTGTGGGTTGAGGTGGCTTATCTCATGGAGAAATTAAAGACGGAAAGAGAATAATAATTCATAGAGTTCATTTGTCCTTGTTTTCGTTTGTAAATTAAAACATTTGTAAATTAGAATTGTTTCATTCTGCTTTTTAAGAGATATAGGTTAGAATCCTGTCATTTAGCTTTTAGAGCTTTAGATTATAGATTACAATTGTTTCATTTAGCTTTTAGAGATGTGGATTGTAGATTAGGATTGTATCATTCTGCTGTTAGAGATATTGATCATAGATTAGAATTGTATCATTCTGCTGTTAGAGATATGGATCATAGATTAGAATTGTATCATTCTGCTGTTAGAGATATGGATCATAGATTAGAATTGTATCATTCTGCTGTTAGAGATATGGATCATAGATTAGAATTGTATCATTCTGCTGTTAGAGATATGGATCATAGATTAGAATTGTATCATTCTGCTGTTAGAGATATGGATCATAGATTAGAATTGTATCATTCTGCTGTTAGAGATATGGATCATAGATTAGAATTGTATCATTCTGCTGTTAGAGATATGGATCGTAGATTAGAATTGTATCATTCTGCTGTTAGAGATATGGATCATAGATAAGGATTGGGTCATTCAACTTTCAGATATATGGATTATAGATTAGGGTTGTGTTATTCTGCTGCCAAAGACATGGTTTATAGATTAGAATTGTGTCATTCTGCTGTCAAAGACATGGTTTATAGATTAGAATTGTGTCATTCTGCTGTCAAAGACATGGTTTATAGATTAGAATTGTGTCATTCTGCTGCCAAAGACATGGTTTATAGATTAGAATTGTGTCATTCTGCTGCCAAAGACATGGTTTATAGATTAGAATTGTGTCATTCTGCTGTCAAAGACATGGTTTATAGATTAGAATTGTGTCATTCTGCTGTCAAAGACATGGTTTATAGATTAGAATTGTGTCATTCTGCTTTTAATGTTATGGATTATAGATTAGGATTGTGGCATTCTGCTGTTAATGATATGGACTATAGATAAGGATTCTCAGAGCGAAAGAGTTAAGAAATTTGCAGCCCTTCCAAGTGCTGGAGTTTAGAATATAGCATGTGGTTAGCATTCTTCTTTGT
This sequence comes from Candidula unifasciata, assembly GCA_905116865.2. Taxonomy (NCBI): domain Eukaryota; kingdom Metazoa; phylum Mollusca; class Gastropoda; order Stylommatophora; family Geomitridae; genus Candidula; species Candidula unifasciata. The sequence continues at coordinate 765,845 of CAJHNH020006556.1, read as the reverse complement.
TTTCCTAATTCCGTCATAGAGTTCCTTAAAATATTGACTTTTGTACTTAGTGAATATACTGCTTATTAATATTTCACTGTTTATTCTCATTATTACAATTTTGTTTTCACAGCTATGGAGGGGGAGCTAACTTCTGGGGTGGCTCGAAGCAAGATGAGGTAAGTCTTTGTCTCAGCTTCAGGAATGATCTCCCATTATGTACGCAATAGTTGCAGAGACGGTTTAAAAAACATTTTAAAGTGTGTACTGCATATAACGCATAAACCCAATAAGCCCTGTTTTAACTTTACTTTCCAGAACTTCACAGCGCCAAGTTTTGACGACCGTATTCTGGAGGTTGTGGCTGTGTTTGGGGGTATGCAGATGGCCATGTCCCGGGTCATAGACTTGCAGCATCATCGGATAGCTCAGGTGGGTGAATGTCACAGGTGTCCCTTTGTGTGATGGTGATGGTGAGTATTTGAGGGGTGGCTGATTGCAATGTCACAGATGTCTGTTTGTGTGGTGATGGTGAAGGTTATGGGGCATGCAGATGGCCATGTCACAGATGTTCATTTGTGTGGTGATGGTGAAGGTTATGGGGCATGCAGATGGCCATGTCACAGATGTTCATTTGTGTGGTGAAGGTGAAGGTTATGGGGCATGCAGATGGCTATGTCACAGATGTTCATTTGTGTGGTGAAGGTGAAGGTTATGGGGCATGCAGATGGCTATGTCACAGATGTCCGTTTGTGTGGTGATGGTGAAGGTTATGGGGCATGCAGATGGCCATGTCACAGATGTCCGTTTGTGTGGTGATGGTGAAGGTTATGGGGCATGCAGATGGCCATGTCACAGATGTCCGTTTGTGTGGTGATGGTGAAGGTTATGGGGCATGCAGATGGCCATGTCACAGATGTTCATTTGTGTGGTGAAGGTTAGGGGTAATGCAGATGACCATGTCACAGAGGCCCGTTTGTGTGACGGTAAAGGTTTTGGGGCATGCTAATGGATATGTCACGATATATCTAAGGTCAGTTTAAACTAAATGATGTCATCGATTAACCTGTTTGTCCTCTCTGGAATGCTACCTGAAGGTTTATCACCCTGAGACTGTAACTGACTCACAGAGTATGTTGAGAAAGGTTGAGACAGGCATGCTCCGTGCATAGTGGCAAGCATCGCTTTAGAGGTCCCGGGTAGTTAGCATCCTTTGGATATTTTCTCCAGGTCATGCTGGTGTGATGGGAAAGGAGCAGGCAGATAGACTGGCTAGTTGTGCACCACTTGGTGGTGAATTTTCTTCTTCTTCTTCTGCGTTCGATATCAGTCATGCTAAACATTGAGTCCCGTCTGGGTCACAAATAGGATTGTGCGTTTAAGGTCGCCACCGGTCCCCCATAGCTTCTCTTGCAATGTGGCTCCTTTGGGCCAGATCCACAGTCTTTGCTGGGAGAGGTTTGGGCAATACTGTAGTATGTACCCAGGGGTCTGTCTTTCTGCTCCACAATCACAGGCAGCAGATTCTTTTATGCCTATCCTGTACAAGTGTGCTCGAAGACCACAGTGTCCAGTCCGAAGTCTAAAAATTTATGTTTGTTCTTTCCTGTTGAGTTTGTTTATACTGTCACTCTCTGGTCTGTAATCTCTATTCTGCTTTCTTCACTCCCGCTTGAAAGACTGCATTAGCGCTGTTTTGGTTTCCTTGTAGCTGTGTGGTGGATGAGGTTGTGGAAGATTACTCCCAGCTTTTGCCAACTCATCTGCTCTCTCATTTCCTTGAATACCACAGTGGGCTGGTATCCACTGCAAGACCAGTTCTGCTTCCTTGGAGAGTAAGCCAATGTTGGTCCTTAGATCAGCAATTAGTTTGTCTTGTTTTTTGCTGGATAGTGCTTGGAGAACAGACAATGAGTCACTAAGTATAACAATTTGGTGCCCTCTGTGTTCTTGAGTGATGAGATGTTGGACTGCAGAGAGGAGGGCAGTTGCCTCAGCTCTGAAGTTAGTGCAGATGTCACCTGCTGGTAGAGAGAGAGTTTCTGCTCTACTGCAAGGGGGTTTAATGTAAATTCCACAACCCCCCTTTCTGACTGCATCTGTAGCAGAGCCGTCGGTGAAAACCTGAGTCCAAGTGGTGTTTGGATACTTCTCATAAAGCAAATGGTGAATTTATTTATGACAAGCTAGATGTTGTGAAGTCCCTTTGGGAGTGAGTGAACAGTGCAGAGGCACAAACAGATCATTACAGTCGGATTAGAATGGCACTGTGGAGAGTTTCCAGGGGATCTGGATGGCACTGAAAACTTAGAGGAAGGGTGAGATGGATGTACAGTTAGACAGTTGCTGGTACCGTCTGAATTAGACCTCTTCACTTGCTTCTGAAGATAGGGATGGATCGCTTATGGGAGTGTCACTAGTGCTATGATGTCAATTCTTAATTCAACATTTAACATGAGATTAAAAAGAAAATTTAATAAAAGTCTTTTTAATTTAAAAAAAAAAAAATTAATAAGCTGTGTAGAGTTGCTCGTTTTTTTATTTCAGAATGCCCAAGGCCAGTGACTGATTAAATCTTTTGGAAATAATAATTAAACATTCATCAGCTGGAAAACAAAAAAGTATCTAGCAAAATGATGAGGATGCTGGATGCATAGTTTAATTTAATTTAAATCTTTTCAGTTCCAGCAAATCTTATGGTGGATGCATGAATGGGATAGTAACCACAAGTATACACACAAGTGTTACCTTCAATGTGTATGTGCAAAAATGTAATGCACTGTGTGTTGAAAATCTGTCCAGATTTTTCTGGTGTGCTCATACCAAAAGTAAAAGATATTGTAACATACAGATCATTCTTAATGACACACAAGCTGAACATACATGATGTGTCTGGAACTGAAAGAATTACATTTCCAATGAACCTGTTTGAATGTGGGTATGTGTTTACACATAATGGAATACAAATAAACAAGAAACTTAAGATTTTTGCCACATTAAAAGAATAACACTTTTAAAAACCATTCTGGAGAGGACACTTGAAGGAAAGAGAGCAAGAGGTAGACAATGATGCAAGTTGGAGGACAACAACAAAAGATTATTGAGCTTAAAATTTGGAGGGTGTGTACTTCTGAGACAAGAGACAGGCAGTGATGGAGGTCCGTTGCAGCCAGCCCTCATTGTGGAGAGGGCACCTCATTGATTAAATCAGTTATATCTTAGTCTTCGTTCATTGTTTCCTTTCAGTGTCGAACAGTCAAAGTTACCATCTTAGGGGACGAAGGTGTTCCTGTGCAGGTGGACGGAGAGGCCTGGATCCAACCGCCTGGTTACATCAGGATAGTTCATAAAAATAGAGCCCAGATGTTGATTCGAGACAGAGTAAGTGCCTGTCTGTTTATTAGAGGCGGTGTTAGATTTTATTAGGAACTAGTATGGCTGAACCACATGGAATGAAAGTTGAATGCATTTGAAAACAAGTGCCTGAGGACTACATCCAGTGTCAGCGAACGCTTAATTAGAGATTAATGGTTTGTGCGTTTATTCTACCCACTTCCCCTCTCCCACCCCCCCTTTTGGAGGTGGGGGGAAGGGAAATTGGGCCCTTTGACCCACGTGGGGGGGGGGGGGGGGGGGAGGGGGGAAAACACTGATATTAGGCATCCTTAGATATGTAAAGTATATGGCATTCAGAAAAATATGTCATAACTGAACATTTGTACACTGTGTACGCTCCACCTGTTGACCCAAAAGTGAGGCCTTGAAGATGAAGAAGAAAGTGACCTGAAGGAGGTGAAGAAAGATATAGGGCTTGGTGTGATTTAATTGAGTCGGAACTAATCATGAAAGTCATCCTATCTCATTCGCTGGTGAGATTTCATGCTGGCTCCCACTCATGTTGTGCTAGTTTCCACGGGCTGTCCTGTGTTTTGGGGACGTTACAACGTAGCTTGGTTTACCGTGTTTACACACGGTATCGAAAAGTGGCTGCCGCATGTTTGTTTTCACAGCTCTATTTTCTGTAAAGGGTAGGTCTCAGGCGCCAAAGGCCCCTGCGTACGAGGACAGAGTACTGCAAAGGTAAGCGCCGAAGGCTTGACACTCTGTCAGTATAGAATCATTTATGTTTTTGTATTATTACGCTTGTTGTCAGTGGCTGTCTTCGCCTGTGGATCTGCCTGAAACAGTCAAAACAAGGATGAGAGGTTAAGAGTCTATACTCCATTGGGTGATAAGGGCAGAAAAAGATGAAGAAGAATTTACAGAAGCCACAAGCGCAGCATTGCATGCAACACACGGCACAGTTGCAGTAATGAATTTTTCTACTTACATCTGCAGACATTTGAAAATGTGCTGAAATCCTGGTCAGAGAAACAAAAGACAGATCGTCCAACCAGCCCACAGCCATTGTCTCTCAGTGAAGATGAGACCCAGGCATTGCTGAACTTTGTGGAGGCCACATCTGCTGTCATTCGAAGGTAAGCCAAAATAGTGGTCTAAGTTATAGAAATTGTGAGTGATACAAGGAAGTGTTGGTGTATGTGGGTGATACAAGGAAGTGTTGGTGTATGTGAGTAATACAAGGAAGTGTTGGTGTATGTGAGTGATACAAGGAAGTGTTGGTGTATGTGAGTAATACAAGGAAGTGTTGGTGTATGTGAGTGATACAAGGAAGTGTTGGTGTATGTGAGTGATACAAGGAAGTGTTGGTGTATGTGAGTAATACAAGGAAGTGTTGGTGTATGTGAGTGATACAAGGAAGTGTTGGTGTATGTGAGTAATACAAGGAAGTGTTGGTGTATGTGAGTGATACAAGGAAGTGTTGGTGTATGTGAGTGATACAAGGAAGTGTTGGTGTATGTGAGTAATACAAGGAAGTGATGGTGTATGTGAGTGAAACAAGGAAGTGTTGGTGTATGTGAGTGATACAAGGAAGTGTTGGTGTATGTGAGTGATACAAGGAAGTGTTGGTGTATGTGAGTGATACAAGAAAGTGTTGGTGTATGTGAGTGATACAAGGAAGTGTTGGTGTATGTGAGTGATACAAGGAAGTGTTGGTGTATGTGAGTGATACACGGAAGTGTTGGTGTATGTGAGTGATACAAGGAAGTGTTGGTGTATGTGAGTGATACAAGGAAGTGTTGGTGTATGTGAGTGATACAAGGAAGTGTTGGTGTATGTGAGTGATACAAGGAAGTGTTGGTGTATGTGAGTGATACAAGGAGTGTTGGTGTATGTGAGTGATACAAGGAAGTGTTGGTGTATGTGAGTGATACAAGGAAGTGTTGGTGTATGTGAGTGATACAAGGAAGTGTTGGTGTATGTGAGTGATACAAGGAAGTGTTGGTGTATGTGAGTAATATAAGGAAGTGTTGGTGTATGTGAGTGATACAAGGAAGTGTTGGTGTATGTGAGTGATACAAGGAAGTGTTGGTGTATGTGAGTAATACAAGGAAGTGTTGGTGAATGTGAGTGATACAAGGAAGTGTTGGTGTATGTGAGTGATACAAGGAAGTGTTGGTGTATATAGAGGATGGTAATAGAAATGTAGAGTGATACAAGTAGTAGTTGATGTACGATGAGGGAGGGGCTGTAGAAATGTACCGTGATACAAGAAGTAGTTTATGTCCATGGAGGATGGGCTGTAGAAATGTAACGTGATACAATGAATAGTTGATGGACATGAAGGGTGGGCTGTAGAAATTTAACGTGATACAAGGAATAGATGATGGACATAGAGAATGGGCTGTAGAAATGTTACGTGATACAAGAAATAGTTGATGTACATGGAGGAGGAGCTATAGAAATAGAGTGATATAAGACCTGTGATTTACATGGAGTAAGTAAGTAAGTAAAGTAAAGGTCCCTTTTCCACGCCTTTAGGCATAAAGGGCTAGACCTATATTTTTATAGACCAATTGGCACAAGATAGGTGATGTGGTCTGCATCACGCCGGCTGCCTTCACTTTCAAGTACTGCACACAATACCCACTCAAACATGGAGGATAGTTAAAGAAATATAGAGTTATACAAGAAAAGATTGGTGTACGTGGAGAATGGTAAAAGCAGTGTGGAGTTGTACAACAGAAGGTTGGTGTGCATCTAGGATGGTTATAGAAATGTAGAATGATACAAGGAAAGGATGGAGGATGGTTATAGAAATGTAGAATGATACAAGGAAAGGATGGAGGATGGTTATAGAAATGGGAAATGATACAAGGAAAGGTTGGTTATAGAAATGGGAAATGATACAAGGAAAGGTTGGTTATAGAAATGGGAAATGATACAAGAAAAAAAGATGGCGTACATGGAGGTTACATTATAGAAATGTAGAGGGATACAAAGAAAGGATTGTGGAAATACAGGGTTATAGAAGATATGAAGCTGTATAAATGATAGAGCCATAGATTTGCTTACATAGTGGAGCAATTGCTGGATAAACGGGGGTCTACATGGCATGTAGCCATTTGCCTCTGGCTCTGAATGTTGCAGGCTGTTATTAGGTTAAATTCTTCAGTTTGCAAAATCAAGTGTTTAGAGATCTCTGGAGTCACTACTAGAGCAACAGAGTTTGTACTTTTTGCAACAAACTCTCTTGCAGGCTACCAACTGCAGGGTAAAACCAAGCACAATGAAGTTGAACCTGTTGCTTCTAAACACCCTTTACCACAGTGGGTTTCTACCTTTTTTAAGTCAGGGCCCATTTTATAAAGGCAGAGTGATCTGAAACCCCAAACACCATAATAAAGTTGAACCTGTTGCCTCTAAACACCCTTTACCACGGTTGGTTTCTACTTTTTTCGAGTCAGGGCCCATTTTATAAAGGCAGAGTGATCTGAAACCCTAAACACCATATTGAAGTTGAATCTGCCGCCTCTAAACACCCTTTACCGCGGTGGGTTTCTATCTTTTTCGAGTCAGGGCCCATTTTATAAAGACAAAGTGATCTGAAACCCTAAACACCATATTGAAGTTGAATCTGTCGCCTCTAAACACCCTTTACCACGGGGGGTTTCTACTTTTTTCGAGTCAGGGTCCATTTTATAAAGACAAAGGGATCTGAAACCCTAATCACCATATTGAAGTTGAATCTGTCGCCTCTAAACACCCTATACCACGGGGGGTTTCTACTTTTTTCGAGTCAGGGTCCATTTTATAAAGACAAAGTGATCTGAAACCCTAAACACCATATTGAAGTTGAATCTGTCGCCTCTAAACACCCTTTACCACGGGGGGTTTCTACTTTTTTCGAGTCAGGGTCCATTTTATAAAGACAAAGTGATCTGAAACCCTAAACACCATATTGAAGTTGAATCTGCCGCCTCTAAACACCCTTTACCGCGGTGGTTTTCTATCTTTTTCGAGTCAGGGCCCATTTTATAAAGACAAAGTGATCTGAAACCCTAAACACCATATTGAAGTTGAATCTGTCGCCTCTAAACACCCTTTACCACGGGGGGTTTCTACTTTTTTCGAGTCAGGGTCCATTTTATAAAGACAGAGTGATCTGAAACCCCAAACACATAACATTTCTCATCGCTCATGTATCACTAAGAAAAGAACAGTCACAAGCCATGTAGAACGTACATTCTGCAGATAAGAGTGTAGGACAAAATAACGTGGTTTGTTATTTCCCATCTTAAAATGTTCACAGACAGGCCTTCACTATCCCTTTTGGGTGGGGCATCCATGCTTTACAACTATATACCAAATACACTTTGAAGCATGGCTATTCAGCTGGTTCTCAGAATACTGTGGCTCAAGAAGAGGAAAAACATTAACATTCTACATGAGTTAAACATCAAGTAGAACTGGCTCGTAAACAGAATCCTGTCCCGAAAGTTATAGTATTTTGGCCACATTAAACGTCACAGTGGCTTGGAAAAGACGGGGATGGAGGGTACAGTTTGTGGGAGGCAAGACAGGGTCGACCTCCGCACAAAATGGATCCAGGACACTGAATATCTATTGGCATTGAAAGCGCATGGGGCCGGAGAGCTGGCTAGGAATATTTTTAGGCGTGCCTGAAGAGAGCGACATTCTGTGTAACGGACCTGCTGATTGATGATGATTTCGCTGGCAGCCCAAGGGCCAAATCTGAAGAGGCCTAGCAAGTGGCCTGCGGATCATTATATATTCTATATCCTCTTCTTGTCACTGTTGACACATAAGGCATTCACAAGTCATCTACATTGCTACCAATCTGCTGCTTTTCTGCCCATGGTGTCCCATGTCAGTTTACATTCCTTCATTTCCCGTTCTACTGTCCTTCTTCAGATTTCCTTAGGTCATCCACATCTCCCATCTGCTGTCCACCGAAGAGCTGTTTTTGCCAGAGTGTCACAAGGCATTCTGCAAACATGTCCAAGCCATCTCCATTGTCTCACTTTGATAATATTTGCCAGTGATGCACATTCTGTTCTCCTCCTCAATTCTTCATGTGTGATCTTGTTTGGCCAAAAAATTCCGTCCAATTCTCCTTAAACATTTATTTTGAAAAGTCTCAAGTTTAGGTGCAATTATGAATCATTGCCAGTTGTATTATATTAATGATCTTTCTGTACTAGGGCTTGGGCCCTCTGGCCCCTGACGACCCTCATTGTCAACATTTTAATCCCCTGAGTAAACTTAATTGCCTAACTTTGCTCTAAAGCGTGGAGTTGGGGCCTTTACTTGTTATGTCTAAAATCCTCAGTGTCAAAGTAGCGGCCAAGGTCCATAGATCTGTGGAACATGAGCTCATCCCCATTGCACAGCAGACGTCAGAATGTGTGGACAGGTTGTACCCAGCAGGAAAGATGGCCGAGGTGAGTGCCTGCTAATTGTCAGTGTCTGTAGAAGTTGTCAGGTGTCCTTAATCTCATCAGTGTCCCTATGTTTGAGTGACAGTTTTCAAGCAGCACCCGTACCAAACTCAGATTTTGAGTTAGGATTCCATTGTCGTTTGTTGTGATCCCACAGAATTTGTCGTTTGTCAACACGTGCTGAGAAAATCATGAAGACAATGTCTTTGTACTTTTTTCAATTTTTTTTTTTTTTTTATAAATGATAAAACATAGGCATTGATATTAGAGCATCCAGATCAAAAGAATGGCAATTTTGTTAAATCGAGGTAAATGTTGAATAAAATCACACAATATACTTAAATTTTGCAATAATTTCAAAATCCAAAAGTAAATTATATGATAATATCAAAGTAAAGTAAGGTTTGATTATAAAGTTAATTTTTTGATCACCTAAAAGTAAATTTTACTGTGTGTCCTCTCCAGTACCATTGTCTTTTTGTCGCTCTATTGCTACCTAAATATTGTTATGACTCCATCTCCTGAGGAAGCTTGAGTTATTTATTAGGAGTCTAGTTACTTGATTTATTCTCATTATCTGTGTCTTTCCCCCAATGAATTTTTAGCTCAGGGGCTGATTGGCTTCGAGTGCTGGAGGTCCCAGGTTCAAGCCCTGGTGAAGGCTGGGCTTTTTTTTTACATGGACTTCTAGTAATTTCCCCAGGCCTCCGGGTAAGTAAGATTGGTCGCCCATGTGTATTCTTGCGCACATAAAAAAAATTCCTTGGCAGCTGGAAATTGAAAAGACTAGCCTAACATTGCTGCCCGGGCAAAATTTGGAGTTTAAAATCTACCCAAAGTATTTCAGGATCCTCGCCGGTGCAGTGGAGTTCTTGGACTGTGCTGAAATTTATCAGACTCAGGCTTGAGTTAGTTGAAGTAGAATGGAGCACTTATGGGTTACACCCCTGTGCCATGATGTTGATCCATCGAACAAACAAACAATAAACAAACAAGCAAATGTTAACCTCTAATTATTGTGACTTCCTATCAAGCAAGTTTAATGTCTTGTGTTTTCCTGTGTCAAACACAGTGACGGTGCCATAGGTTGTCTAGATTAGTCAAATCAGTTAGCCAACATGTCCTTTACAAAACATCACTCTTTTCACAGCACGTCAGAAATTCTCTTTTTCTGTAGCCAATTCTCCAGCCATGTGTGCTTTCATAGTCAGTGCTTCTTCAATGTCCTGTATCCACCTTCACGGAGGTTGACCTCTGCCTTTTGTCCAGATCATCAAGCAGTATTATCAGTAGTAGTCAGTAAGAATAATTAAGGTGACAAAAGGCATCCTCATTTCTTCTGTTCTCATTTCAAATATATGTTATTTTTTCTCTCATGGAAAGTATTTTTTTTTATAACTTTGTATTTTACTTTTATTAAATTAATAATTAAAATTTGATTTCTTTTAAGTTCAAACATATTTTAAACTCAAAATGCAGAGATTTAAGTTGTGTGAGTGCCTGATCCTCTCTGTGCAGGCATTATGTCCATTTTAATTTATGAAAAACAAAATTGTCTTTTGATTTTCTCAGAATTTGTCATTGAGATTGCACTTTTTTCTGGCATGTCTGCATCACGTTTTTTTTTTTAATGTCACTTTCTGGGGGGAGGGGGAGCGGGGGTATTCATGATTAAAAATTGTGACAAACGACTACCTTTGAATGGACACGTAAATTATAATATTATTCCTGAGAGATTCAGACAGGAAGTTGTTTTTAAATAGTTTTTTTTTTTTTTTTTAAATACTGCTGGATGTGTCTTTATGTGTAAGATCTATGGCCATAGTTGTCACACTGCATGTTTATGTTATATTACACTTGTGTGAGTGAATGTTAAACTGTATACTTCACTTATATGTGAATGTTAAACCGTTCCCTTCACTTATCTGTGAATGCCAGTTTGTTTTTTTGTTTTTTTTTATTTAGTTTTATTTATTTTAATTTGTGTGTGATTTTCAGATTTGTTTCTTGTTAGTGATGAATGTTACAATACATGTATGTTTTCTCCCTTCACTCCTTTCTGGTTTTATAGACTTATTTTCCTTTCTGTTTTCTAATCTTCAGTTGTTTTTTTTTTTTTTTTTTTAAACTTTTCCTCTCATTATCTTTTTCCTGTTGTAATGACTTAAAATTCTTTTCCTGTTATCTTCCTTACTATTATAATATCTGACATTTCTGACTTCCCATGTTTTTACTTTTATTTTACAGGTTTTACATCTATTTTTCATTCCTTCATAGCAGTCTTACATTTCTCCTATCATATTCCAGTCCCGTAATTTATTTATTTTTTTTCAACTTAAATGCCTATTTTCCCCATTGTTTTCTATTGATTTGTAGTCTTCCTGTCAAAATTTTAGCTTTTTGATTATAAATTTGTTTTTCAACTTTTTTCTTGCTCCTCAGTTTCCTTGTCTTACTATTTATTCTGCAGTGACATATTTTTATCTACTTATTTTATTCAATAGGCTTCGCAGTCTTAACTGTTTTGTTTTTATTTTAATCTACATTTCCTATTCAGGTGTGCTTAATCGTACTGATTTGTTCTCATATTTCATAAAAAAAATTATTTGTTAAATGTTATTTCCAGATTTAGCTGGCCGAACAGTTAAGAACGCTGGGCTCTCATGCAAGAGACCTGGGTTCAAATTCTCAGTAAGGTTGGGGGGTTTTTCTGTCGTTTGGGGCAAAAATAAAATCTGAACCTGCACAAAGTCGAGGGGGACAGCAATAGCCTTGTGGTCCTGAATCCTTAGGCTCAGATCCCCCCCCCCCCCTTTCCCCAAGGCAGTAATGGCAGTTTTTTTTTTTTTTTTTTTTTTTAATTTCAATATTATTGTTGCATTTCAATTTAAAAATTACAATTCTGTTTTACTTGATTGTTTATTATTCTCGCTTATCACTGGTCATTTCTTCAGTTTTGTCATTATCAACTTGTCAACTGTTCATGTACTTCATTTCCTTAACTTTGTTAACATCAGGTATTCTCCTGATCATTGACATCAACTATTCTCCCAAATCCTGTCTGTTTCTCTAAACTTTGACATCAATGACATCAGCTGTTTATCCAAATGACACCTCATCATTCTCTTAACTTTGATACCATCACTATTCTCCCCAAACACCTCTTATGCCCTCAGCTTTGGTGTCATCAGCTGTTTATCCAAATCATATTTCATTCTTCCAACTTCCATATTATCAATAATTCTGCAATATGACATGTCGTCAAATTTGACATCTTTTCTATTATCCTAGACCACCTCTCTTTCCTCAAGTTTCACCTCATCAGCTATCTTCCCTGATCACATCTCCTCCCTCAAGTTTCACATCATCAGCTATTTTTCCTGACGCATCTCTTCCCTCAAGTTTCACATCATCAGCTATTTTCCCTGATTGCATCTTTTCTCTCACATTTTACTTCATATGCTGTTTTCCTTTACCACATCTCTTCCCACAAGTTTCACATCATCAACTATTTTCCCTGATTACATGTCATTCTCTCGAGTTTCACATTATTAACTAATTTCCCTGATCATTTGTCATTCCCTTAAGCTTCACATCATCAACTATTCTCCCTGACCACATCTCTTTCCCTTATGGTTCACATCATCAACTATTCTACCTGACCACATCTCTTTCCCTTAAGGTTCACATCATCAACTATTCTCCCTGACCACATCTCTTTCCCTTATGGTTCACATCATCAACTATTCTCCCTGACCACATCTCTTTCCCTTAAGGTTCACATCAACTATTCTCACTGATTACATGTCATTTCTTTAAACTTCTTGTCCGTGGCCGTAGATGGACTCCAGTGACAGTGAAACCTACCAGGTTGGCCTATATCTTTGAGTCATCGATGTTGTTACAATGTGCTTGCAGTATTCAGTATTGTCTGTTGTTGCTGATGGTAATCTGCACCTCATGCCTGGCTATGTTGTTGTTGATATTGTTTAGTCTCCTAATATTAACCAGTTAGTGATATGTTTGTTCTTTGTTGTACATACGGCTCAATGATGGTAGCCATTAGATAACTTTAGAGGGAAGGGATTTCATGTTATAGGGGTTAAGTCGCTTGCCTCAATCTGAAGGTTGAGAGTTTGATTTCAGGCAGTTCTGTGCTTTGCAAGTGCAGGTATTTTGAAGATCTCTGAAAGTACAATTAACAGTTTTATGTTTTAAGCTATGCTCTGTGGGAGGGGGCACTTGGTCACTCTGCAGACAGAGACAGATCAATATAAGAAAAAGCTTGATGCATTTCTTCTTCTAGTTCTTCTTTTTTCTTCTATGTTCACCCTTCGAAAGACAATTGACGCTTTGTGTTGTGGCTTACAACTAGGCTGCAATTTCTGCAGCTTTCAGCCAGACACATCTGATTTCAGCATGTCCTTCATTGGTCGCCTTTTACGATATGCTGAGAAACAGTTGGTGTCTGTGACTTAGGCGTTGTGAGCATGCTTCACAATTCTAACGTACCGGGTTTGATTACAGCTGCGGCTGATTTGGCAGCAGACTGCCTTGCGTAACAAGCATGTTGTAAGAGGTGACTAATTAGGGGAGTTTCCTTTTAAGTCAGGGTGTGTCTGCCTGAGAGTCGAGGAACCAACAACCTGAAGCCAGGTCTGTTGAATCTTGAATTAAGAATCGATAACACAGCACTCAGGACACTCCTATAAGCACTCTGTCCCCCTCTTCAGCAGCAAGCAAAGAGTTCCAACTCCTGTGGTATCAGTAACTTTCTGATTTTATATCCGTCTCGCCCTTCACCTAAGTTCTGGAACGAGATCAAAAATCCAGAAGTGGACAAGCAACGAGAACTTTCTACCAGAGTTTACAACTGATAAACACACAGAAGAAGAAATACTGCATCATCTGTGTGTAACTGCTTAAAAGTGATCATTTTTTTTTTTCATAACATACATCGAGCGGACTTGCTAAATCTATCATGAGCTGCTTTATGTTGTCCTCAGCGTTTGTGTTTGTCTTGTTTGCATCTGTCAGTGCTGCTTTACTCTGCTTCAGTTTACTAATACATGGTCCGTGTTGAGCATTGTGAAATCATGACTGTTATTTATAAGGAACAATCTGATGCAAGATGACTTGCGGAAATTTGAACAAGAATCACAGCTGCAAAAGGGGCCTTTAGTAAGATGCAGCACATACTTACCAGTAAGAAGTCAGTTGAGTGAATGAATGAATCAATCAAGAATTGACATCCCTGCACTCGGGACATTCCCACACATGCTCCGTCTCCTTCCTTAGTAGCCAACAAAGAGTTTGACATAATAATAGTACCAGGTGCAACATGATTAAAAGTCCGCCTGTGCCCCCCTCCACCCCCCCCCCCCCTAATTGTTGAATGCCTTCCATAACCTCTACTCACCCCTGTTTAAATTAATCTTTTAATATATGGATTCTCTGTCTCTTCTATTGCACTGTCCATTTTATCCCAGAAAGTCTTCATTATATCCGCTTTATAAAGTAGCTCACCACCCAGAGGAGCAGCAGAGGCCAACCTATCAGCCTGCCCATTACCCCGCACACTGATCTGAGTCTTATCACATGATGCAAGCCACTCTATGCATAGGACATCAGTTTCAATTTTCCGAAGCATACTCTGTCAGCCAGTTACGATTACAAAATGTTGAGCTGTATCCATCAGAAAGCTGCTGTTACTGCCTCCACCTCCATTCTCATACAGAATGTTGTGAATTTATTCGCGAGGCTCTCTGTTTTCAAACAGTGTCCGTTCACCTTTGCAACAAAACCCCACCCCTAACCTGTCACTGCAGACTCATCTGTGTATATATTATGGTGTCACCTGGGCGTGAAATTTCATTGATTAGCTCTTGCATTACTGTCTCCAGTCCACCAGCTATCCATTCCTGACACCCTCGGTCCAAGGTAACTATGACGCCATGCAAGACTGTTCTGCAGGGCTACACTATGATTTTTCCTTACCATGCGCTATTTTGTCAGAAATAAAAACATTTCTTATGTAGAACTTATATTGCAGGGCTAGTCAACTAAGTTGACTCAGGGATCAAAATGTTCAAAAATGGGGATCGTCATGGGCCAGAAGAACCAGCCCCATCATAGAAAGACCATAAATGCAATACAGTTAGCAGTGATCTGCGGGCCACATGCAAGGCCTTGGTGGGCCAGATTTGGCCTGCGGGCCGCCATTTAAATAACCCTGCTGTATTGTTATATGCATGTGAGACATGGACAATTTTAAAAAAATTATCCGCTGCAAAAATTTAGTTTCTGAGAAGAATGAAGTGAATATAATGGAATGATTGAAAAACAAACAAAGCAGTCTTTATTAAGACACTGACAGTCATGAACTTATTATAACAATTAGATATGAAAGGTCAATGCGTTTTTGTGTGTGGACATGTTATTAGGAGGACTGGACTCAAAAACTTGGTCAAAACTGACAAGATTGATGGAAAGAGTGCAAGAGGAAGGCAAAGAGATAAATATCTAAATAGTTTAGCCACATGGAGCGAGACAAGCACATTGAACTGATCCTTGGTTCTGGTGATCATGTGAGATAGTGAAGTATAAGAGGCTTCATTTACCGGCATGCACATTATGATGATAATGTTAAGTATTGAGTTGGAGTCCTTTGACAATGGAGGATTTTATTTTGTATTTTCCCAATCTAGATTTGCAACCTAAGCCAGTGACTCACAAAGCTACATTACAGATGGTTTCTTCTTCGCATTCATTGGCCATAAACTCCTGCGGGAAATTCTGGTTTTCGTCTACTTCTGGACTTTAGTCTTCATCCAGAACCTGAGTGTTGTATGCACATCTGTTTTACAGGTCTGACTTACTTCTTTGCAGATGGTTGATTCCTTACCTCTCAGGTGGATGCATTCTGACTTCGAAGGAAGCCCCCGATTAGTTGACTCTTATTACCTGCTTTTAGGGAGGCAGTGGGTCGATTCTTGTTTTCCCCACAGTCAGAACCCAACATGAAGAAACCTCAGACACCCCATTCAGCCATATATACTTCTTCTTCTTCTTCTTCTTCTTCTTCTCCTCCTCCTCCCTCCCTTCCTTCCTTCCTTCATTCCTTTTTCTTCTTTTTCTTCTTCTTCTTACTGTTCACTGTCTACAAACTCCAGCAGTAAGTTCTGATTGTTTGTCCACTTCTCATACTTTTATAGCACTCAATGGGTGATGCGGTCAACATCACCCTGGCTGCCTTTACTTCTCCAGACTTTACCTGGTACCCATTTTAGGCTGGTTCGGTCTCGATTTTTTTTTTTTTTAATCCAACTTGATGTGGATGCAAAGCTAAGACCTTTAGGCTAGCAGGCAAGTGTCTAGCCACTACACTGCCAAAGCTACCTAGATCCACTATACAATTCAATAAATGCTATGTGCTAACATGTGTGTGTGCACTCAGGCACATAGACTGGTGGGTGCAACTAATATGTACTGGGCAGCCATATCAGTTTTTTTGGTAAAATTAAAGACATCAGTTGTAATAATCATTCCCTTTTTTTTTTTTTGGCAAAGCTTTCAGTGTTGTATTTATGTATGTATGTATGTTTATTTTTTGTCTGTATGTAACATATATTATGTGTTGTGTAAGCATTCATACATCACCATTATTAGCCACAATATATAAGTCAACTTTCTTCTAAATTCCCCCTTAAAAAAGCAGTTGGCACATTATACTTTCAGCTAGGTTGTGATATCTAAACTTTTTTTTGGGCCCAACACATCTGATTTCAGCAAACCCCTACTTAGTAGCCTTTAATTACATGCTTATTATTGGGCAATGAGTCTAATTCCCCCCCCCCCTTTCCACCCCAATGGGTTCCCTAGACCCACATGGTTATTACTGAGGAAAATGACTTTATTTTTTTTTTTTTTCTGTGCACGGCTCCTTCCTAAATTTTTGACCACCCCTGCAACTCAAAGAGTTTTATCTTGGATGGCAACCCAGCAGGGCAGATCCCAGATACCCCTTTCAAACTACTACTCCTTCACAAAATCCATGCTGTGTGGCAATGGCAGTCATGTCTAACAACAAACTTCTGTCTTGTATACTTTCAAGCAATTCTAACTCATGACCCTCCATGCCATGATGTTAAACTGTCCAGCATGTTTTCTCTCAGTCTCCCTCTGTCTGGTTTCCCCACCAGCGTTCCCACCGTCACTTTGTACTCCACTTCTGTTTTCTTTTTCTCATGACATGGCCAAAGAATGTAGATTGTCTCCTTCTGATGTGTGCAATCAGTTCTCTTTGTGAGCCCATTTCTTCCCATTCATCATCATCACTTTTTTTTATCTGTCCAGGGTATTCTCACTTCTCGTCTATAAAACCATGTCTCCCCTGCTTCCAAATAACTTTTGACTATTTGTCCAACAGTCCATGATTCACTTCCGTATATCAGCATGGGATTTTTATAGCCCTTGAGAAATTGCTTTCTTGTCTCAACGACTGCGTAGAATATTCTTCATTTTGTAAAATGCTGCCTTTGCTTGAGTTATTCAACATTTAACTTCTTTGATACGTTTTCTGTCTGTTGTTATGTTCACTTCTTAAGGAGTAACTTTGATGCTGCATTATGGGGAGGGTAAGTTTTCTTTGTATTGACCATTACTTGTGTTTTCTGCTGTTCAAACTAAGACCCTTGTTTTGACTTTCTGTCATAATTATGTCCATGATTTCTTGCTAGTGTTTTTCATTTCAAATGATTTAAATCTTCTAAGAAGTTATAATTAGCAATCCCATGATGTCTGCATCAGAGATTACCTTGTTTGTTTAAGGCAGGCAGAGGCAGGGAAAACTAAAACTGTATCCATTTTCCCTTTCAGTCTGTATCCATGTTCCTCCTTCCATCTGTATCCATTTCCCATTTTCATCCATATCCATTTTCTCCTCATCCATATCCATTTCCCCCTTTAACCTGTATCCATTTTCCCCTTTCAATTCATATCCATTTCCCCTCCAATCATATCCATTTTCCCCTTTCATCCATTTTCCCCTTACATCCATAACCATTTCCCCCTTCCATTCATAACCATATTCCCCATCAACCTGTATTATCTATTTTCCCCATCAACCTATATCCATTTTCTTCTTCCATTCCTGACCATGTTTCCCCTCCAAGCTGCTACCTGAAGGTTTGACTGCTCTGATATTATGAAATATCAGTCTGGAGGGCAAGCCAACTGGGCAAAACCCAGGTGCCCGATTCAGCCTCTGAAGAAGTTATAGTGTCAGTGCAATCAGTCCTCTAACATCCCGCCCTGTGTTCTGATGTCCCTTTGTGGGGAAGACAAGAATAGACCATATGCCTTCACAGCAAGCATATCGTAAGAGTTAAATATTTGGGAGCTTCCTTCGAAGACGGAGTGCATCTGCCTGAGAGGCAAGGAACTAATAATTTGCATACTGGTGAGTCAGATCTATGAATGTGCATGGAACACTCAGGTTCGAGAATAAGACTAAAGTCCAGAGGTGGAGGAACACCCAGAACTTTCTGCCGAAGTTTGCAGTCGCTGAACACGAAGAAGAAGAAGAGGAGTCTATTAACAAATCCACTATTCAACTCCCTTCGTGCAATCCAATGTAAATTTTAAAATAAAAAGGTTTTACATTCACCTCAGTTTTATATCTAGGTATAAAGAAGGCCAATTCTCTATTTGAAGTACAGTTTCCGAGTGGAAAGAAGACATTCTCTATTTGAAGTACAGTTTCCGAGGGGAAAGAAGACATTCTCTATTTGAAGTAGAGTTTCCAAGTGGAAAGAAGACATTCTCTATTTAAAGTAGAGTTTCTGAGTGGAAAAAGACAGTCTCTATTTGAAGTAGAGTTTCCAAGTGGACAAAAGACATTCTCTGTTTGACTTAGAGTTTCCAAGTGGAAAGAAGACATTTTCTGTTTGAAGTAGAGTTTCCAAGTGGAAATTCAGTAATAATTTTATCCACATCCATATTTATCTATTTACGGGAGCCGCAATGTTGTAGTGGCTAGATGCGTGTGGATCAGGACATGGTCTTAGGTCCTGAAAAAGCTGTACTTTTCAAAAAATGACTTTGGCTGCCAAGTTCACCCAGCCAAAAATGGGTACCAGGTACATTCCTGGGAAGTAAATGCGGCTGGCATGCTGTTGACCACATCGTCCACTATGTGCCGATTATTCTATAAAATATAGGTCTAGCAGTATGTGCCCTATATGCCTGAAGACATGGAACTGGGTGCTTTAACGTAGTTTAAATTTATAATTACATATTGTAGCTGGCATAGTGTGGATCAATGTTCCTCAACTCTTTTACACCCGTGGCCCACAAAAACAGAGGAAATTGTTTCGCAGCCCACCAGACAGTTAGCCAAACACAGAAACAGAAGTGACTGTACATAGCAGTAACCTTGTTAAATATTATGTCACCCAGTTACAACTGTCGGCTAATGCTGCATCTGCTGTGGCTCAGAGGTTACAAAAAACATCTATGTGTCTCAGCAGGGTTTCTGGGATTTGTACCTGGTTTGATTCTCATCCTTGAGATGTTAATCCTATAGAATGCAATCCTGTAAGAGAAAAACTAGTTACATCATTGAGCAAAACATTTTGGTGGCCCATTTGCACTTTTCCGCGGCTCGTTTAGACTCTTCCGCAGCCCATTTGGACTTTCCTGCAGCCCATGTGGACTTTTCCCGCAGGTCATGGATTGTAGAACACTGGAGTAGAGGCTAGGCTGTCCCCTGGCATCCTGAAGATCAACTTCGCAGTGAATTTGGTTTGTGAAAACTGATGTTGGTTTCCAGGGTACCAGCTAATGTCCTGGGTAGTAACATTGAGCCGTGTGATCTTGAACACATTGCCCTTCAAGTGTGGATTGCTCTCTTGGAGTGTAGTCTAGCTCTGTGTGCCTTAGCCCGGCTGGCTAGAGTAGTTGGTTAAACCTAACTCTGTGGCGACCGGGTGACGAACTCCTTGTAGTCTGGGTTCACACGCGTTGGTAGGCAGAAAAGCCACATTTCTCCTAGATTTACGGTAGGCAGAAAAGCCACATTTCTCCTAGATTTACGGTATCTTTCATGAAATCAAGGGCGAAGGGTTGTGATATCCATAGTACCAAGCCAAGGGGGTTAACAATATGGTTTCTGGATGTTTAAAAAAAAAATGCTTTGTGTCTGATTAAATGTGTTTGAACAAGGAAGACACACATTTTTACAATTAAATTTGATTGTAGTTTGCACCTGATGAGATACAGCGAAATATGCCAGGCAGTAAATTGTGCAGTCTATTAATAGTTTGGGCCTTCTTTGTTCAAGTTTACTAGGGGAAAGAAACATTGCTTTGGTGAAGTTCCTGTCCTTTGATTGCTGTATGATTATTGTATCCCATGTAATCTGTTGTCAGTGTATCAAGCTGTTAATGTTTGCTATATTTGATTGCTTGCACAAATGATTCCATTTATAAAACATTTTTTACTGCACACGTGATGAGTCACATAATTATTTCACAGTATGTTTTTATTTAGTTAGAGAAATAAAGGTATCTAGAAGAAAATCTTCTTCTTCTTCTTCTCCCTCCTCCTCCTCCTCCTCCTCCTGCTTCCTCTTCTTCATCTTCTTCTTTGTCTTCTGTTTCTGCTTCTTCTGCTAGCCAGTCTGCAGAGAGAGACTGAGCCATGTGGGATAAAACCCGGTGCAATAAAGTTGATCCTCTCGACTTTAACATTCAGGTTCAGCACACTTCTGATAAGTCACCTTTTAGGACATGCAAGTATGAGGGGAGGAGTGGGGGTTCTGTCCCCCTGGGAGAGGGAAGAGGGTGGGTCTGTCCCAGGGGGAGGTGAGTGTCCACAGAAGGAGTGGGTCTGTCCACAGGGGGAACGGGTCTGTCCCCCTGCCCAGTAGGATCCTGCAACCAACATAAGGATGATAACATTATAGGGTGTCCCATATGTTTCCATACATAAGAAAAATCAACATCATATGCCCCATTACAAGCACAACTCAAGCTGTGCTTACACGTGTTCTTCAGCAGTGGAGCACACGTATCAAAAAGTGTTTTCAAAACATTTGTGTTTTTTTTTCTTATGTATTGAAACCTGTGGGACAGCATGTAGAGTGTCCTTGCACTGAAACCCAGCAGGTCAAAAGCATAATAAAGGCATGAAGAGATTGAGATAAAAACACTGGGGAAGAACCTGGGCTTACAATAGCAAAGGATATGATGGTTGTGTAAGGGCATATTTGTTTTTAGGAGGTAAGTGGAAGTAAAAAAGATAGTTCATTTCTTATTAATGATTTCAGCAAACACGCACACTGTTTTGTCAAAATGTTATTGAATGTAACAACTTTTGTGTTATTTAAATTAGTCAGCTATGGGGCTTTAGATTTTATTCAAGTGAAATAAAACTATTCACATGCAGAGAAACTGTTACATAACCTACAGACGAATCAACTTTATCCAGCAGTGATGTTATTTTCAACAAAATTTAATACAGTAATGTATTTTCAACAAAAAGTTATAGTCTTATCACTAAACCATCATATTTGGCACTTTAGAAATATTTCTTCCTTATATGAGTAGGTTTTTGATATCATCAGTTTTTGCAACCTGATGCAAGAAGCAGTATCTGAAACTCATGATAATTGTTGAACTCCACTTGTGATTGGGTCAGTCTATAACTGAGTATAAATTTGTTCCGTTGTTTGTCTTCCACAGCCAACATTACGCAGTCAAGTTGTTGATCTGGTCCATGCTGTGCGGATACTCTACCATGAAGCCAGCATATTCCTCACTGAAAAGTCAACCTCACATCTGGTTAGTCTCTTAGATGTGTCATTATTATTGAATCATCAACCTCACATCTGGTTAGTCTCTTAGATGTGTCATTATTATTGAATCATGAACCTCACATCTGGTTAGTCTCTTAGATGTGTCATTATTATTGAATCATCAACCTCACATCTGGTTAGTCTCTTAGATGTGTCATTATTATTGAATCATGAACCTCACATCTGGTTAGTCTCTTAGATGTGTCATTATTATTGAATCATTAACCTCACATCTGGTTATCTCTTAGATGTGTCATTATTATTGAATCATTAACCTCACATCTGGTTAGTCTCTTAGATGTGTCATTATTATTGAATCATTAACCTCGCATCTGGTTATTCTCTTAGATGTGTCATTATTATTGAATCATCAACCTCACATCTGGTTAGTCTCTTAGATGTGTCATTATTATTGAATCATGAACCTCGCATCTGGTTAGTCTCTTAGATGTGTCATTATTATTGAATCATCAACCTCACATCTGGTTAGTCTCTTAGATGTGTCATTATTATTGAATCATTAACCTCGCATCTGGTTAGTCTCTTAGATGTGTCATTATTATTGAATCATTAACCTCACATCTGGTTAGTCTCTTAGATGTGTCATTATTATTGAATCATCAACCTCGCATCTGGTTAGTCTCTTAGATGTGTCATTATTATTGAATCATCAACCTCACATCTGGTTAGTCTCTTAGATGTGTCATTATTATTGAATCATCAACCTCACATCTGGTTAGTCTCTTAGATGTGTCATTATTATTGAATCATCAACCTCACATCTGAGCAGTCATATGTGTTGTTATTACTGAATCATTTACCGTGGCGCTGTGATATTGGTCACAGGCATGAAAGAAAGTTAAGGCCGTTGTGATATGTATAAGGAGTTACTCCATACCTCACCTCTGGCACCAGTCAACACTTAAATCCCTTAGTTAAAACGTCTGTCGAGTAGGAAGAACTACTGTACTGATGAGATTCAGCCCAAAAACAAGAGATTTTTTAGGCCTAGACAAGTAATATCTCTTGCCTGCGCTTACTTGTGGAACAGTCCTGTCTCCGAACATCCCTGTGCTGTTCCTCAACGTTGTCGTCACTGTTTTGGGGTACACCACGACAAACTGTCAGTGTGCTGGTTTTGTTTAAATGTCTGTCTGATACATGTCAGTGGCATAAAAACAAAGTCCTGAATTTCCGACCGAAAAAGTCCCACAAATTGGCTGAACGGCTTACATGCCCATTACCGTTGGCACCACTGGCCAGAATTTGGGACCTAAAAAGGGGGGGGGGAGCCATGCTGGATGCCCGCCTTTGCCGTACTGTCTTGCTAAGTTTCCAGATGAAACAACGTTAAAGGTGTCTAATTTGCCCCCCAAAAAATGTACCGATTAGTGTGGCCATTGATGTCTCAGACCTGTGGGCTGCTCCTTGCTTATTCCCGGTGGATCCAACCAGTGCTGATTGGAAAGTTCAACATAAGGATGTGGGGTTGAAGATTAGGCAGACATGTGCAGGACGTTACGATTCCTTGGGCGAGCCCAGAACCAGAGCATCATGTGTCGGCTCTGCATTTATGCAAGCCTCCTTGGATGGCAGGAAATGTCCAGGATCTGCCCCTGCCTTTCCTTGAGAGCCAAACTGCCTACATGTGGATGCCCTGGACAGGTTCTCCAGGGTCAGGACCTGTAGACAAGAGAACATCACACAAATAAGGCCACAGCATGTCCCTGTCTCACGATGCTATCCGAGAAATGAACCCGGTCAACAAATGCTTGATGAAGTCATATGTATTGGCCGAAAGGTGCAAATACTGCAGCTCTGCTGTAAACAGGGATAATGCATTTACCTCACTCAGACGAACAGAAAGAAGAAGAATCGTCAACATCACCAATGTGGTCAATGTATTAGGTGTATCATTATTACTTTCACGTCTAGTCAGTGTGTTAAATATGTCGTTATTACTGAATCGTTAACCTCGCATCTGATCAGTGTTTTAGATGTGTTGTTATTACTGAATCGTTAACCTCATATCTATCTGGTCAGTGTATTAGATATGTCTTTATTACTGAATCATTAAATTCACATCAGGACAGTGTGTTAGATGTTTGTTTTCTGTGAATGTCCACTAGTTAACATCCTTCAAATGAAAGAAACTAAACTGTATCTCTTTGAGCTTCTTTGTGCGGATTTTGGATTAGCTTGACCATTTTCACAATGGTCAGAAACAGAACCTATACATAAAAGAGCAATAAGCACATCTTCTTTTTAGTCACTGGTCAGTACCTATGATATAATATGATCAAAGCACGCAGCTCAAGGCAGTGCAGCACAAACAGGTTTCAAATTAGCATTGTGAATATGTATTAGACATGCCATTGTTACTAAATACTAATGATGTGTCTGGTCAGTATAAGTATTAGATATGTCATTGTTACTGAATACTAATTATGTGTCTGGTCAGTATAAGTATTAGATATGTCATTGTTACTGAATAGTAATTATGTGTCTGGTCAGTATAAGTATTAGATATGTCATTGTTACTGAATAGTAATTATGTGTCTGGTCAGTATAAGTATTAGATATGCCATTGTTAATGAATAGTAATTATGTGTCTGGTCAGTATAAGAATTAGATATGCCATTGTTACTGAATAGTAATTATGTGTCTGGTCAGTTTAAGTATTAGATATGCCATTGTTACTGAATAGTAATTATGTGTCTGGTCAGTATAAGAATTAGATATGCCATTGTTACTGAATAGTAATTATGTGTCTGGTCAGTATAAGAATTAGATATGCCATTGTTACTGAATAGTAATTATGTGTCTGGTCAGTTTAAGTATTAGATATGCCATTGTTACTGAATCAGCAGCCTCATGCCTAGTGTGTTTTAAATGTTTTGTGTCTGAAAATATTGGGTTCTTTATTAATATCCTACCCCAGATGACGTCACAGGACAGTTCAACATTTAGCAGGTGGGAAACCTGGGTTTCCCAGCTATCTGATGCTTTTAATGACCCCAAAATATCCAGAACTGGTCCCAGCCCCAACCCACCTACCTCCAACGAGGGAGTGCAGCCTAGGTCCTATGAATGCATGCAGCCTATCTACCACCCCCGGAAATATTAGACTGTTCCATGACTTGTGGATTTTCCATGTTTGGGGTAGGATATTAATAAAGTACCAAGTATTGCAGTTGGCTACCTGTATCTTCATACACTGTAAATTTCAGATTTGACATTTACTTCCTATGGCTACCAGAAAGGCTTGTAAATAATTTTTTCCAGCAGCTGTTAGACAGTGTTGTGATTAATTAGCTATTTCTCCTTACCACTGTGTAAAGGTCTTGTAAATCTGTAAACGTGTTTCTCCCTACAGCTGTCAGAAAGTGTTGTAAAAATGTTAGTTCTCTACAGCAGCCAGAGAGTGTAACTTATATGTTCCCTTCAGCTGTCAGAAAGTGTTGCAAAGTTGTAAACTTGTGTGTTCCACAGCTGTATAAACATTTTGTACCTGCAGTTTTTTAAACAGTTTTGTAAAGTTGTAAATATATTTCTCCCGACAGCTGTTGGATGTCTTGTAAAGTTATACACACATTTCTCCCCACAGCTGTCTGAAAGTCTTGTAAAGTTATACACATATTTCTCCCGACAGCTGTTGGATGTCTTGTAAAGTTATACACACATTTCTCCCCACAGCTGTCTGAAAGTCTTGTAAAGTTATACACATATTTCTCCCCACAGCTGTCTGAAAGACTTGTAAAGTTATACACACATTTCTCCCCACAGCTGTCTGAAGGTCTTGTAAAGTTATACACATATTTCTCCCCACAGCTGTCTGAATGTCTTGTAAAGTTATACACACATTTCTCCCCACAGCTGTCTGAAAGACTTGTAAAGTTATACACATATTTCTCCCCACAGCTGTCTGAAAGTCTTGTAAAGTTATACACACATTTCTCCCCACAGCTGTCTGAAAGACTTGTAAAGTTATACACACATTTCTCCCCACAGCTGTCTGAAAGATTTGTAAAGTTATACACACATTTCTTACCACAGCTGTCTGAAAGTCTTGTAATGTTATACACACATTTCTCCCCACAGCTGTCTGAAAGTCTTGTAAAGTTATGCACACATTTCTCCCCACAGCTGTCTGAAAGTCTTGTAAAGTTATACACACATTTCTCCCCACAGCTGTCTGAAAGACTTGTAAAGTTATACACATATTTCTCCCCACAGCTGTCTGAATGTCTTGTAAAGTTATACACACATTTCTCCCCACAGCTGTCTGAAAGACTTGTAAAGTTATACACATATTTCTCCCCACAGCTGTCTGAGTGTCTTGTAAAGTTATACACACATTTCTCCCCACAGCTTTCTGAAAGACTTGTAAAGTTATACACACATTTCTTACCACAGCTGTCTGAAAGTCTTGTAAAGTTATACACACATTTCTCCCCACAGCTGTCTGAATGTCTTGTAAAGTTATACACACATTTCTCCCCACAGCTGTCTGAAAGTCTTGTAAAGTTATACACACATTTCTCCCCACAGCTGTCTGAAAGACTTGTAATGTTATGCACACATTTCTCCCCACAGCTGTCTGAAAGACTTGTAATGTTATAAACATGTTTCTCCCCACAGCAGTCTGAACATCCTGTAAAGTTACAAACATATTTCACCCCAAAGCTGTCTGAAAGTGGTGTAAAGGTACAAGCTTGTTTCTCCCCACAGCTGTCTGAAAGTCTTATAAAGTTGTAAACTTGTTTGTCTCGCCACATCTGTCTGAAAGTCTTATAGAGTTGTAAACTTGTTTGTCTCGCCACAGCTGTCTGAAAGTCTGGAAGATCGGCTGATGTCTTCGCTGATTGCCCTGGAGTCCGAGATGAAGAGGATCATCGAGATGATAGGCCTGGTCAACCTGGAGGTCATTGAAGAGGTGAGAAAGACAGATTCAGTGATTGATTCCTGCTCTCAGGTTACCCTCGAAAAGTTATCCTTGAAATGATCCTCATGATCAAAATGTGTCTATAGACCCTGTCTGTACCACTAACACATTTCTGTAGACCCTGTGATCAAAACCTTTCTATACTTACTACATCTATGGTAAAAATATTTCCTATTTTCTATATATGTGGTCAAAAAAAAAAATTTTATATTACTGTATATATGATCAAAACATTTAAGTAAAGTAGTAAAGTAAAGGTCCCTTCTCCACGCCTTTGGGCCAAAACATTGTAGTTATTATATATGTGTGTGTATGTAAATATATGTATGTGTGTTTGTGTATATATATAAAAAAAAAGTAAAGATCCCTTTTCACGCCTTAGGCGCGTCGGACATATGGGAAGAGCGTCCCATATTTTTACAGACCAATTGGCATTGGGTTGGTAATGTGGTCAGCATTACGCCGGCTTAATCTACTTCCCCAGGGCAGCCATTCTGGTACCCATTTTAGGTCTGGTCAAACTGTGACGCCCCATACAATGATAAAAATCCAAGCAGCCAACAGTGGGTTTCGATCGCAGTACATTGTGAGTAGGACTCGCAACGCCTAAGCCACGGACACCGCATATATATATATATATATATATATATATATATATATATATATATATATATATATATATATATATATATATATATATATATATATATATATATATATATATATAAAATCAAAACATTTCTGTTGTTACTGTCTGTGACCTAAGATATATTTACTGTCTGTATGAACAAAACATTCTGAAATTAATTTCCTGTTTCTAATTTCTACAGGTAAATTTACTGGAGCATCACAGAAACAAACAGGGAAGACTGAAGCAGGTTTACAGTAGGCTGAAGGGCAGAAGTAAAGAGAAGTCAAGGAGTACTCTCCCTCCTGGTAATGTAACTTGTGTCCATCTGTCTACATGTCGTACTGCAGCTGATTTCTTTCTCTCGCTCTCCTCCCCCGTCCCCTTCTGTAATTTCTGCGGAAGTAACCATATAATTCTACCTTTATCTAACTCTACATTTAACTCTGTGTTTTTGCTCATTATGTTTTTCTTTATCTTTCTCTCTATCTCTCGCTATCTCTCTTTGTTTCTCACCATCTCCCCTTAGCTGACAATTCCTCTCTCCAACACCCCACCCCGCTAACTTTTTTTTTTCTATGGACAACAGTGCGTGAATGCATATCATGACAGCCCATGAGAAAACGACCAGCCATCTCTGCTGTTGTTTGGACAGCAATGTGTGAATGCATATCATGGCAGCCCGTGAGAAAACGACCAGCCATCTCTGCTGTTGTTTGGACAGCAATGTGTGAATGCATATCATGGCAGCCCGTGAGAAAACGACCAGCCATCTCTGCTGTTGTTTGGACAGCAATGTGTGAATGCATATCATGGCAGCCTATGAGAAAACGACCAGCCATCTCTGCTGTTGTTTGGACAGCAATGTGTGAATGCATATCATGACAGCCCGTGAGAAAATGACCAGCCATCTCTGCTGTTGTTTGGACAGCAATGTGTGAATGCATATCATGACAGCCCATGAGAAAATATGGCCAGCCATCTCTGCTGTTGTTTGGACAGCAATGTGTGAATGCATATCATGGCAGCCCATGAGAAAACACCTGCATATTGTCATAGTTGGTAGGTTAAAAAAATTAGTAAAATAACTCTTACATCTGCTGAGAGAGACTGATCAGCTTTCAGCAGTCACAAAGTGAGAAAAAAAAAAATGAAAAAGTTGCAATTAATCAAAGAAGTCATCCATTTTATGAAGTTCTTATTTTGCTTCAGAAAACTCACATCTTTTAAGTCTCAAGCACTTGTTATATTAAAACCTGTTAGTTCAATGATTTGGAGTTTAAAAGTAGCACATACTTGCATTTGAAGGAGTTTAATAGAGACACTATGGGGCACAAATAGTAAAACTAATAATTCAGATAAAAATTGTTAATACACATGTTTGTGAAAGAAGACAGCAAGAACATAAAGGGTCCCCTCGACTTACGACTGACATTCCGTTATCAATGACAGATCATATGTTGAACTGATCGTAAGTTGAATTTATATTTTTCAACATTATTTTCATTCAAACTGGATGTAAAAAAATTGTGAGAAAAGTAAAGGACCCATTTACACGCCTTCTAGTGTACTGGGCATATGAGGCTAGACCATATTTTATAGACCAGTCAGCACTTGGTAGGGGGGTGTGGTCAGCATCATGCCGGCTGCCTTTACTTCCCAGGACTTGTTCCTGGTACCTACTCAAGGTTGGGTCAACAAGACGGCCAAAGTCATGTTTGAGAAAAAAAGTCTGGCTCCATGAAGACCCGTGACCTTCCAATCCACAGGCAGGTGTCTAGCCACTACACCATGGCAGCTTCTATAAAAATTGTGCATAAAACATAAGCTCAATCTGTTTATGTATAATTATTGTAGATAGGCATCCATGTAGACTCTAGGC
This sequence comes from Candidula unifasciata, assembly GCA_905116865.2. Taxonomy (NCBI): domain Eukaryota; kingdom Metazoa; phylum Mollusca; class Gastropoda; order Stylommatophora; family Geomitridae; genus Candidula; species Candidula unifasciata. Next base: position 736,751 of record CAJHNH020006556.1, on the reverse strand, counting down.
GTCCATGTAAACTCTAGGCATCCATGTAGACTCTAGGCATCTGTGTAGACTTTAGGCATCCATGTATCTTGGCATCCATGTAGACTCTAGGCATCCATGTAGACTCTAGGCATCCACATAGACTCTAGGCATCCATGTAGACTCTAGGCATCCATGTAGACTCTAGGCATCCATGTAGACTCTAGGCATCTGTGTAGACTCTTGGCATCCGTATAGACTATAGGCATCCGTGTAGACTCTAGGCATCCATGTAGACTCTAGGCATCTATGTAGACTCTAGGCATCCATGTAGACTCTGGGCATCCATGTAGACTCTAGGCATCCATGAAGACTAGGCATCCATGTAGACTCTAGGCATCCATGTAGACTCTAGGCATCCATGTAGACTCTAGACTAGGCATCCATGTAGACTATAGGCATCCGTGTAGACTCTAGGCATCCATGTAGACTCTAGGCATCTATGTAGACTCTAGGCATCTGTGTAGACTCTAGGCATCCGTGTAGACTCTGGGCATCCATGTAGATTCTAGGCATCCATGTAGACTCTATACATCCATGTAGACTCTGGGCATCCATGTAGACTCTGGGCATCCTGTAGATTATAGGCATCCATGTAGACTCTAGGCATCCATGTAGACTCTAGGCATCCATGTAGACTCTGGGCATCCTGTAGATTCTAGGCATCCATGTAGACTCTAGGCATCCATGTAGACTCTAGGCATCCATGTAAACTCTAGGCATCTGAGTAGACTTTAGGCATCCGTGTAGACTCTAGGCATCCATGTAGACTCTAGGCATCCGTGTAAACTCTAGGCATCTGTGTAGACTTTAGGCATCTGTGTAGACTCTAGGCATCCATGTAGTCAGCTCTAGGCATCTGTGTAGACTCTAGGCATCTGTGTAGACTCTAGGCATCTGTGTAGACTCTAGGCATCCGTGTAGACTCTATCCATCCATGTAGACTCTAGGCATCCATGTAGACTCTAGGCATCCATGTAGACTCTAGGCATCCGTGTAGACTCTAGGCATCTGTGTAGACTCTAGGCATCTGTGTAGACTCTAGGCATCCGTGTAGACTCTAGGCATCCATGTAGACTCTAGGCATCCATGTAGACTCTAGGCATCCATGTAGACTCTAGGCATCTGTGTAGACTCTAGGCATCCGTGTAGACTCTAGGCATCCATGTAGACTCTAGGCATCTGTGTAGACTCAAGGCATCCGTGTAGACTCTAGGCATCTGTGTAGACTTAAGGCATCCATGTAGACTCTAGGCATCTGTGTAGACTAGGCATCCATGTAGACTCTAGGCAACATTTCTTGGAACTTCTTGACCCTACCTATCTAGTTACCTTCCTTTATGTATTATATATTTATTTATTGTAGTCGTAAGTTACACAGGTCATTAGTCACACAGGTCGTAAGTCACACAGGTCGTAAATCACACAGGTCGTAAGTCACACAGGTCATAAGTCACATAGGTCATAAGTTACACTGGTCATGTCACACAGGTCGTAAGTCAAGAAGGTGTCTCTTATCTTTGGAACGACCAAGCAATTGATGGTAAATTGTTTGTTACAATTCAAAAGCAAAGGGCCATTATCAGGCATATGATGCTGTCACTGGCCTTTGATGTGCTCGACATCATGCCTTTACTTCCCAAGACTTTACCCATTTTAGGCTGGGTTGACCTAGGAGCCTAGGTCATGTTTTTTTACAATTACCTTTTGTCTTTTTTTTAAATGTGGTATTGATCCTGACCTTCAGGCCGGCAGGTGAAGTTTCTAGCCGTTACACCACTGCGGCCGTGATTGTTTGGTGGTAAACGAGTTAATTTACCACTTACCACAAAAAAGTGCAGTTGAAAGCTGTTTAATTTTCTGACTGAATTTATATCAACATTTTACAACCTGAAACATGTCAATAATATCTGTTCTGTATTGGTTTGACAGCATTTGAGATTCGAAGTTGGTCATTAGAGGAAGTCGGTCACTGGCTGGACAGCCTTTCGCTGGGAGAATATAAGGACAGTTTCAAAGCACATGAGATCACAGGAGCGGAGCTCTTCAATCTGGAAAGGCGAGACTTGAAGGTGAGTGTTTGGTTTTGTTGAAGCGTTGCTGGTGGAGAAAATCTTCTGTGTTAACTTTTTTTTTTTTTTTAAATACTTTTTTTTTTTTTAAAGTTGCCATATTATGGTAATATTTACAGGTCGGCTGACCTCCCCACCCCTTCCCCCTTTTCCCAATTTCTCACATACTTCCCAGGAATCCACACAGGGAACTGTAGTTAATGACTTCTTCTTCGCGTTCACTGGCTGAAAACTCTTGTAGAAAGTTCTGGGTAGTAATCCACTTTCGGACTTTGGTCTTGTTCTAGAAATCCATTTTTTGACTTTGGTCTTGTTCTAGAAATCCATTTTTGGACTTTGGTCTTGTTCTAGAAATCCATTTTTTGACTTTGGTCTTGTTCTAGAAATCCATTTTTGGACTTTGGTCTTGTTCTAGAAATCCATTTTTTGACTTTGGTCTTGTTCTAGAAATCCATTTTTGGACTTTGGTCTTGTTCTAGAAATCCATTTTTGGACTTTGGTCTTGTTCTAGAAATCCATTTTTGGACTTTGGTCTTGTTCTAGAAATCCATTTTTGGACTTTGGTCTTGTTCTAGAAATCCATTTTTGGACTTTGGTCTTGTTCTAGAAATCCATTTTTGGACTTTGGTCTTGTTCTAGAAATTGAGGTTTGCCTGCACATGCATTTCACCAATCTGGCTTATTTATTTGCAGACTGTTGGTTCCTCACCTCTCAGACAGATGCACTGTGAATTTAAAGGAAACACCCCTAATTAGTTGTCTTTTTTGTCATGCTTGTAGGTTTGTTCCTTTTTTACCCACAGTTAGTTCCCAGAACCCACACGGGGAGGTAATGACTACTGTGCTACTAAGACTGGAAGACATGCCTACTGTGCTACTAAGACTGGAAGACTGCCTACTGTGCTGCCAAGACTAGAAGACTGCCTACTGTGCTACTAAGACTGGAAGACTGCCTACTGTGTTACTAAGACTGGGAGACTGCCTAGACTGGAAGACTGAATACTGTGCTACTAAGACTGGAAGACTAAATATTGTGTTACTAAGACTGGAAGACATGCCTACTGTGCTACTAAGACTGGAAGACTGCCTACTGTGCTACTAAGACTAGAAGACTGAATACTGTGCTACTAAGTAAGACTGGAAGACTGCCTACTGTGCTACTAAGACTGGAAGACTGCCTACTGTGCTACTAAGACTGGAAGACTGCCTACTGTGCTACTAAGACTGGAAGACTGAATACTGTGCTACTAAGACTGGAAGACTAAATATTGTGTTACTAAGACTGGAAGACATGCCTACTGTGCTACTAAGACTAGAAGACTGAATACTGTGCTACTAAGTAAGACTGGACGACTGCCTACTGTGCTACTAAGTAAGACTGGAAGACTGCCTACTGTGCTACTAAGACTGGAAGACTGCCTACTGTGCTACTGAGACTGGAAGACTGAATACTGTACTACTAAGACTGGAAGACTGCCTTCTGTGCTACTAAGACTGAAAGACTGCTTACTGTGTTACTAAGACTGGAAGACTGAATATTATGCAACTAAGACTGGAAGACTGCCTACTGTGCTACTAAGACTAGAAGACTGCCTTCTGTGCTGCCAAGACTGGAAGACTGAATACTGTGCTACTAAGACTGGAAGACTGAATACTGTGCTACTAAGACTGGAAGACTGAATACTGTGCTACTAAGACTGGAAGACTGAATATTGTGCTACTAAGACTGGAAGACTGAATACTGTGCTACTAAGACTGGAAGACTGAATATTGTGCTACTAAGACTGGAAGACTGAATACTGTGCTACTAAGACTGGAAGACTGAATACTGTGCTACTAAGACTGGAAGACTGAATACTGTGCTACTAAGACTGGAAGACTGAATACTGTGCTACTAAGACTGGAAGACTGAATACTGTGCTACTAAGACTGGAAGACTGAATACTGTGCTACTAAGACTGGAAGACTGAATACTGTGCTACTAAGACTGGAAGACTGAATATTGTGCTACTAAGACTAGAAGACTGCCTGCTGTGCTGCCAAGACTGGAAGACTGAGAAGACTGAATACTGTGCTTCTAAGACTGAAAGATTGAATATTGTGCTACTAAGACTGGGAAGACTGCCTACTGTGCTACTTTGACTGGAAGACTGCCTACTGTGCTACCAAGACTGGAAGACTGCCTACTGTGCTACTAAGACTAGAAGACTGCCTGCTGTGCTGCCAAGACTGGAAGACTGAGAAGACTGAATACTTTGCTACTAAGACAGGAAGACTGCCTACTGTGCTACTAAGACTGGAAGACTGCCTACTGTGTTACTAAGACTGGAAGACTGAATACTGTGCTACCAAGACTGGAAGACTAAATACTGTGCTACTAAGACTGGAAGACTGCCTACTGTGCTACTAAGACTGGAAGACTGCCTACTGTGCTACTAAGACTAGAAGACTGCCTTCTGTGCTGCCAAGACTGGAAGACTAAATACTTTGCTACTAAGACAGGAAGACTGCCTACTGTGCTACTAATGGGGAGCTTTGGGAAAGAACTACAAATTCCAGAAAATCGAGAGGGGAGGAAAGGAGTCTGGCATTAGATAGGATACAGGTTGCAAAAACCTGAAAACAATATAAATAAAATATCTATCTACTTAAAACGTCTATATACACATCTACTTAAAATGTGTATCTACACATCTACTTAAAATGTGTATCTACACATTGGAACCCACCAAGAGAAAGGAGCTAGACAGTGAAGTGAAAAATATGGGGAGAGGATGCAGTGAGCCTCATATAACAGTAAAGGATAGGAGGGCTGGACATAAGTTGCTTGAAAGCTTAATCTCCACTGGGGGATAATGGGTAAAAGAAGAAGAGAGAAGAAGTCATCTATCAGTTATTTCTATTCACATACTGGCAACTCTGTTGTTAGTTACCAGATTTTTTTGCTTCAATATTTCAGGACCTGGGCGTAACCAAAGTCGGCCATCTGAAACGAATCCAACAAGGCATCAAAGAGTTACACCACCGAGAAGCAGCTTACGACAGACCCAGTTCCTGACAAGTTCCACGCGGCCTCAGCTGGGCTCAAAGATTGGAATTACCGCATTTACCCTACAGATCTGTCACTGGAACGGTGACCTGAGTCAGTCCAGTTGCACTGGTCATCTCGGTTGTGCTGGTCAGCTTAGCTGCTCCGGCTGACCCTCAGTAGCTACTGCATGACCAGCTACCTCGGATATTACAACCAATATTTGTGGCAACTGATTTTATACCTCATTCAATTTTTTTCTAAATTTGGTACCCCTGTTATGCAGTTATTATTCCATGCAAACATTTCAATCATTCATGTGCTGTGCACCATATTGGACTTCAAAAGTGTGCAAGTTGTAATGGCCCCATATATGACTTTGAAAGTGTGCAATTTTAACAGCCAACAATACTGGATTTTGAACGTGTGCAAGTTTTAACAGCCAACCATATTGGACTTCAAAAGCGTGCAAGTTTAAACAGCCGCCTAATCGGATTCAAAAGCGTGCAAGTTTCAACAGGCGCCTTATTAGACTTTGAAAGTATGCAAGTTTTAACAACCAGCCACTTGTTGTTGGTTGTTAAAAAGCAGTGCAGTGAGTCTGCATCACTGTAAACTGTAGCAAAACAGAAGTCACTGGAAATACAAGAGGAGTGGTGGATGGGAACATTTTACAGCTGGAAATGCTAAAGAATTGGAGGAAGGAAATTCTTCTGCTGGAAATAATAGAGTAATGGTGGGTGAGGAAACTCTTCCCCCTGGAAATACTAGAGGAATGGTGGGTGAGAAAAATTTTCCCCCTGAAAATACTAGAGGAATGGTGGGTGATGAAACTCTTCCCCCTGGAAATACTAGAGGAATGGTGGGTGATGAAACTCTTCCCCCTGAAAATACAAGAGGAATGGTGGGTGAGGAAACTCTTCCCCCTGGAAATACTAGAGGAATGGTGGGTGAGGAAACTCTTCCCCCTGAAAATACTAGAGGAATGGTGGGTGATGAAACTCTTTCCCCTGGAAATACTAGAGGAATGGTGGGTGAGAAAAATTTTCCCCCTGAAAATACTAGAGGAATGGTGGGTGATGAAACTCTTCCCCCTGGAAATACTAGAGGAATGGTGGGTGAGGAAACTCTTTCCCCTGGAAATACTAGAGGAATGGTGGATGAGGAAACTCTTCCCCCTGAAAATACAAGAGGAATGGTGGGTGAGGAAACTCTTCCCCTCCCCCTGGAAATACTAGAGGAATGGTGGGTGATGAAACTCTTTCCCCTGGAAATACTAGAGGAATGGTGGGTGATGAAACTCTTTCCCCTGGAAATACTAGAGGAATGGTGGGTGAGGAAACTCTTCCCCCTGGAAATACTAGAGGAATGGTGGGTGAGGAAACTTTTCCCCTCCCCCTGGAAATACTAGAGGAATGGTGGGTGAGAAAGCTCTTCCCCCTGAAAATACTAGAGGAATGGTGGGTGAGAAAACTCTTCCCCTCCCCCTGGAAATACTAGAGGAATGGTGGGTGAGGAAACTCTTCCCCCTGGAAATACTAGAGGAATGGTGGGTGAGGAAGCTCTTCCCCCCTGGAAATACTAGAGGAATGGTGGGTGATGAAACTCTTCCCCCTGGAAATACTAGAGGAATGGTGGGTGAGGAAGCTCTTCCCCCTGGAAATACTAGAGGAATGGTGGGTGATGAAACTCTTCCCCCTGGAAATACTAGAGGAATGGTGGGTGAGGAAACTCTTCCCCTCTTTAAATACTAGAGGAATGGTGGACTTGATAAGTTAGTACCCAGTGATTGAATAGATCTGTAGAAGATGTCGAGACTGCCTCTACTTTGACATGGAAGCGGGACATGGAATGATGCAGGTATTGGTGTAGGAACAAAATAGCATAGACTGTGTTGTGTAGAGGGGAAAATTCAGGAAGGCAGTGGAAATAGTCGGCTCTGTGGCTAAGTCGATGCGAACGCTTCATAATGCCAGGATGCCGGGTTTGATCCCAGCTGCGGGCCATGTGCCTTGCGTTTTGACAGTGGTATCAAGAAAGCCGACCGTCAAGAAAGCAATGGCAAACTACTGGTTGTGCAACGTCCTTCAAAGGATATGCAACTAACCAGTGGAAATAGGGGAAAAAAATAGATTGCAGAAAGGTTGAGAGGTGAGAGTCTGAGAAGAAACACAGTAAATATACGTGATGGCAACAACAGTCCTGGAATCCATTGCTCTAATTGTGGAAGACTTTTTCTTATTGCTGGTGGGTCTTGCTAGTCATGCTCACCATCTCCATAGGCTGTTATTCCCATGCCTCTCCATAGGTTCCCATGCCTCTCCATAGATTCCCATGCCTCTCCATAGATTCTCATGCCTCTCCATAGATTCCCATGCCTCTCCATAGATTCACATGCCTCTCCATAGATTCACATGCCACTCCATAGATTCTCATGCCTCTCCATAGATTCCCATGCCACTCCATAGATTCCCATGCCTCTCCATAGATTCACATGCCACTCCATAGATTCTCATGCCTCTCCATAGATTCCCATGCCTCTCCATAAATTCCCATGCCTCTCCATAGATTCCCATGCCCTAGCACTGGTGTACCAGCATAAGCCCTAGCACTGGTGTACTGGCATAAGTACTGGCCCTGAGGTACCCGCATAAGCCCTAGCACTGGTGTACCGGCATAAGTGCTGGCTCTGGGGTACCCGCATAAGCCCTAGCACTGGTGTCCTGGCATAAGCCCTAGCACTGGTGTACCAGCATAAGCCCTAGCACTGGTGTACCAGCATAAGCCCTAGCACTGGTGTACCAGCATAAGCCCTAGCACTGGTGTCCTGGCATAAGCCCTAGCACTGGTGTACCAGCATAAGCCCTAGCACTGGTGAACCGGCATAAGCCCTAGCACTGGTGTACCAGCATAAGCCCTGGTGTACCGGCATAAGCCCTGGTGTACCGGCATAAGCCCTGGCGCTGTTGTACTGGCAGGCATGGTTCAGTTCCTGTGCATCTCATTGCTTCAATGAAATGTGGCTTGTTGTTAGGCTATTAGAAATTGTCTACTCCATGCTGTACAGAGTCCAGTCAAATATGTGAACCTACTTCAGTGGAAGAAAACTCTGTACACAAAGGGTAACACTAAATGTATACATACATCAAGGGATGCTGCAGACTCAGAGGGGTTACCATTAGCATCCAGACATTGATTATCTTGGTCAATTACTTCTCGGCAAAGTCTGCTTCGCAGTTTTCCTTCTTCTTAGTGTTCACCTACTGTAAACTCCAGCAGAAAGTTCTGGCTGTTCATCAGCTTCTGGACTTGAGTCTGGTTCCAGAACTTGATTTTTGCACACACACACCCGTTTTAAAGATCTGGCTTATTTGTATGTTAATTTTACGCCTCTCAACAAGATGCACTCTGACTTTGATGGAAACACCCTTGACTGGTCGACTTTTAGGACATGCTTGTTAGTGGAGCACTGGATCCATTCCCTCCCCCCCCCACCCCCAAATAGGGGCCCCTAGAACCCACACGAGGAGTAATGTGGAATTTGCGCACAAGCCTCTTCAGTTTCATTCAGATATTTGTTGATTAGTCGAGTGTTTTTCTGACATGGTTAGGAGAAGGAATGAACTTGAGTATGTGGTAACAGCTGACGATTTCAGTGGATAAGAGCAAGGGAAAGGAAAAGACATAAATACCTCGATTACTTAGCCTTATGGAAAAGATGAGACAAGAACATTGACCTAATTTGCGATTGTGTGATATGGCAAAACATGACAGCCTACACTTAACAGTATGGCACATGATGTTGATGATGATGTGTTAGTATGTATTAGTGTTCTTGTGAGCAGTGACGTGATTGGAGTGAAGATTGTGCTGCTCATTGTCGTAATTTGAGGTTTTGAACAACAGATCAACAATATGGCACAAGGGTAGTAACCCATAAGTGCTCTGTTCTTCTAACTCAAGTCTGAGTCCGAAGAAGCTCAACACAATGCACAGGCTCTGTAGCCACGGCGAGGATCCTGAAATACTTTTGGGTAGATTTTTAACTCCATATTTTGCCCAGGCAACGCCGTTAGGCTACTCTTTTTAATTTCCAATTGCCAAGGGATTTTTGGCGTGCACAACAATGCACATGGGCACACGATCTCACTACCCAGACACCAGGGGGAATCAGTAGAAGTCCAACTCCATGTGAAAAAAACCCAGCCCTTACCGGGGATTGAACCCAGAACCTCTAGCACGCAAGGCGGACACCATGCCTCGAGACCGCACAGCTCCCCAATTTAATAATCAAGAGGGAAAAGTGAAGATGACATCTGTTGCTGTGTTTACACATTTGTGGACAGATTCGGGATGCCTTTTAGTATTTGACTATGTGTAGCCCATTGGTGGTATCCCAAATTTGAATGTGTTATTTCATATGTGACCTTTGAAATTTGATTAAGGTGTTATTTGCAGCTGTCAATTGATTGGTTGTTGTTTGTAACCTTTAAAAGTGTATTGAGCGTGGCTTGGTTGTCTGTTATAGGTAACCTTTAAAATATTTGACAAATTGAAAGGTACTTCTTAGTATAAGGCATAGAGTAATTTTTTTTTTTTTTAAATGACCTGTAGTTTTGTTACTGATTGTAACCTTGATTGGCTGAACATATGTTGCAGAATGATTGTGTTCTCTGACCTCTTGTTATGTTCTGAAAAGCTGTAAATGTGACCTTTATTGGCTGTTATATTTTTTGCTAGTTTTGTTACTACGAAGCTCTTTTGTAACTTTGATCAGCTGTTTGTGTGTTGAAGAATGTTTCTTATTTGATAAGTAGTTTTGTTAATATGTTTTGAATGTAACTTTATCAGCTTGAAGAATGCTTGTCTTTTGTGACAGATAGTTTGGTAATTTTGTTGTTGTGAGTGTAACTTTGATCAGTTTGGTACGAGTTGAAGAATGAAAGTATTCTATTACATCTAGGCTTGTAACTGATAAACTGTGAATATAACTTTGACCAGCTGTGCATGTGTTGAAGTATGATTGTGTTCTGTATAACTTTGAGCAGCTGTGCATGTGTTGAAGTATGATTGTGTTCTGTATAACTTTGATCAGCTGTGCATGTGTTGAAGTATGATTGTGTTCTGTATAACTTTGAGCTGTTGTGCATGTGTTGAAGTATGATTGTGTTCTGTATAACTTTGACCAGCTGTGCATGTGTTGAAGTATGATTGTGTTCTGTATAACTTTGAGCTGTTGTGCATGTGTTGAAGTATGATTGTGTTCTGTATAACTTTGATCAGCTGTGCATGTGTTGAAGTATGATTGTGTTCTGTATAACTTTGAGCTGCTGTGCATGTGTTGAAGTATGATTGTGTTCTGTATAACTTTGACCAGCTGTGCATGTGCTGAAGTATGATTGTGTTCTGTGTAACTTTGAGCTGCTCTGCATGTGTTGAAGTATGATTGTGTTCTGTATAACTTTGAGCTGTTGTGCATGTGTTGAAGTATGATTGTGTTCTGTGTAACTTTGATCAGCTGTGCATGTGTTGAAGTATGATTGTGTTCTGTATAACTTTGACCAGCTGGGCATGTGTTGAAGTATGATTGTGTTCTGTGTAACTTTGACCAGCTGTGCATGTGTTGAAGTATGATTGTGTTCTGTATAACTTTGATCAGCTGTGCATGTGTTGAAGTATGATTGTGTTCTGTATAACTTTGATCAGCTGTGCATGTGTTGAAGTATGATTGTGTTCTGTATAACTTTGATCAGCTGTGCATGTGTTGAAGTATGATTGTGTTCTGTGTAACTTTGACCAGCTGTGCATGTGTTGAAGTATGATTGTGTTCTGTATAACTTTGATCAGCTGTGCATGTGTTGAAGTATGATTGTGTTCTGTGTAACTTTGATCAGCTGGGCATGTGTTGAAGTATGATTGTGTTCTGTGTAACTTTGACCAGCTGGGCATGTGTTGAAGTATGATTGTGTTCTGTGTAACTTTGATCAGCTGGGCATGTGTTGAAGTGTGATTGTGTTCTGTGTAACTTTGACCAGCTGTGCATGTGTTGAAGTATGATTGTGTTCTGTATAACTTTGACCAGCTGTGCATGTGTTGAAGTATGATTGTGTTCTGTGTAACTTTGATCAGCTGTGCATGTGTTGAAGTATGATTGTGTTCTGTATAACTTTGACCAGCTGGGCATGTGTTGAAGTATGATTGTGTTCTGTGTAACTTTGACCAGCTGTGCATGTGTTGAAGTATGATTGTGTTCTGTGTAACTTTGACCAGCTGTGCATGTGTTGAAGTATGATTGTGTTCTGTATAACTTTGACCAGCTGTGCATGTGTTGAAGTGTGATTATGTTCTGTATAACTTTGAGCTGTTGTGAATGTGTTGAAGTCTGATTGTGTTCTGTATAACTTTGACCAGCTGTGCATGTGTTGAAGTGTGATTATGTTCTGTATAACTTTGAGCTGTTGTGCATGTGCTGAAGTGTGATTATGTTCTGTATAACTTTGACCAGCTGTGCATGTGTTGAAGTCTGTTTGTGTTCTGTATAACTTTGAGCTGCGGTGCATGTGCTGAAGTATGATTATGTTCTGTATAACTTTGAGCTGCTGTGCATGTGCTGAAGTATGATTATGTTCTGTATAACTTTGAGCTGCTGTGCATGTGCTGAAGTATAATTGTGTTCTGTATAACTTTGAGCTGCTGTGCATGTGCTGAAGTATGATTGTGTTCTGTATAACTTTGACCAGCTGGGCATGTGTTGAAGTCTGTTTGTGTTCTGTATAACTTTGACCAGCTGTGCATGTGTTGAAGTATGATTATGTTCTGTATAACTTTGACCAGCTGGGCATGTGTTGAAGTATGATTTTGTTCTGTATAACTTTGACCAGCTGGGCATGTGTTGAAGTATGATTGTGTTCTGTATAACTTTGACCAGCAGTGCATGTGTTGAAGTATAATTGTGTTCTGTGTAACTTTGACCAGCTGGGCATGTGTTGAAGTATGATTTTGTTCTGTATAACTTTGATCAGCTGGGCATGTGTTGAAGTATGATTGTGTTCTGTGTAACTTTGACCAGCTGTGCATGTGTTGAAGTATGATTGTGTTCTGTATAACTTTGATCAGCTGGGCATGTGTTGAAGTATGATTGTGTTCTGTATAACTTTGATCAGCTGGGCATGTGTTGAAGTATGATTGTGTTCTGTATAACTTTGATCAGCTGTGCATGTGTTGAAGTCTGTTTGTGTTCTGTATAACTTTGACCAGCTGGGCATGTGTTGAAGTATGATTATGTTCTGTATAACTTTGACCAGCTGGGCATGTGTTGAAGTATGATTTTGTTCTGTATAACTTTGACCAGCTGGGCATGTGTTGAAGTATGATTGTGTTCTGTATAACTTTGACCAGCAGTGCATGTGTTGAAGTATAATTGTGTTCTGTGTAACTTTGACCAGCTGGGCATGTGTTGAAGTATGATTTTGTTCTGTATAACTTTGATCAGCTGGGCATGTGTTGAAGTATGATTGTGTTCTGTGTAACTTTGACCAGCTGTGCATGTGTTGAAGTATGATTGTGTTCTGTATAACTTTGATCAGCTGGGCATGTGTTGAAGTATGATTGTGTTCTGTATAACTTTGATCAGCTGGGCATGTGTTGAAGTATGATTGTGTTCTGTATAACTTTGATCAGCTGTGCATGTGTTGAAGTCTGTTTGTGTTCTGTATAACTTTGACCAGCTGGGCATGTGTTGAAGTATGATTGTGTTCTGTATAACTTTGATCAGCTGTGCATGTGTTGAAGTATGATTGTGTTCTGTATAACTTTGATCAGCTGTGCATGTGTTGAAGTCTGTTTGTGTTCTGTATAACTTTGACCAGCTGGGCATGTGTTGAAGTATGATTGTGTTCTGTGTAACTTTGATCAGCTGTGCATGTGTTGAAGTATGATTGTGTTCTGTATAACTTTGAGCTGCTGTGCATGTGTTGAAGTATGATTGTGTTCTGTATAACTTTGATCAGCTGTGCATGTGTTGAAGTATGATTGTGTTCTGTGTAACTTTGACCAGCTGTGCATGTGTTGAAGTATGATTGTGTTCTGTATAACTTTGATCAGCTGTGCATGTGTTGAAGTATGATTGTGTTCTGTATAACTTTGATCAGCTGTGCATGTGTTGAAGTATGATTGTGTTCTGTATAACTTTGACCAGCTGTGCATGTGTTGAAGTATGATTGTGTTCTGTGTAACTTTGAGCTGCTCTGCATGTGTTGAAGTATGATTGTGTTCTGTATAACTTTGACCAGCTGGGCATGTGTTGAAGTATGATTGTGTTCTGTATAACTTTGACCAGCTGGGCATGTGTTGAAGTATGATTGTGTTCTGTGTAACTTTGACCAGCTGTGCATGTGTTGAAGTATGATTGTGTTCTGTATAACTTTGACAAGCTGTGCATGTGTTGAAGTATGATTGTGTTCTGTATAACTTTGATCAGCTGTGCATGTGTTGAAGTATGATTGTGTTCTGTATAACTTTGATCAGCTGTGCATGTGTTGAAGTATGATTGTGTTCTGTATAACTTTGACCAGCTGTGCATGTGTTGAAGTATGATTGTGTTCTGTGTAACTTTGATCAGCTGTGCATGTGTTGAAGTGTGATTATTTTCTGTAACCCATCAAACTGTTACAATTGTTACATTTGATCTCTTGGTAGATATTTGCAATTAATTGTTGTTAGTCAAGCTCGAGAGTTCTGTTTAGGGTAACTGCACCAGGAATCACTTTAACCATAAATAAAAACTGATGCATCGCTAATAGATCACCTGTCCAGTTCAGCAGGAGCGTCCATAAAGTGCAGCATATACATGTTTTTGGGGGGTTTTTTTGGTAGGCTTGATGCATAATTTGTTAGTTTAAATTCTTAAGTTTCACTTGTATGCCATAATTTACAGTCACTTATCGGAAAATTTAACATAAATTATTTTCCAGAAAATATGTTTGCCTAAACTGAACAATACCAAAGAAAACCTGAGGACTTTTTAGGATGGGGGTGGGGGTTTCTGATAATTTTCAAATAGTAAATTCCAGAACTGTTTAATCTATTTAGATGCTCTCTGTCTTTCAAGAGATTCACTCTCGTATTCCATGAATGATTTTTTTTTGAAAAAGTGACGATGTTCACTTGATTTTTGTTCTTGTTGTTGTTTGTGGTTTAATGTTAGTGTTTTCAAATTATCTGTTCTGAGAGAGTTTGGGTTACAACTAGATGTGTTTTAGAGAAGTCTTGATACAACTAGATATATTTGACAGAAAAATTGATACAATTAGGCAGTTGGAGAAAGGATGATGATACAACTAGTGATGTCTATGTGTTTGGAGAAGTAATGTATAATTAGATGTGTCTAAAGAAGTAATGATACAACTAGATGTGTTTGGAGAAGTGAGGATACAGTTAGATATGTTTGGAGAAGTGATGATACAGCTTGACGTGTTTGGAGAAGTGATGATACGGTTAAATATGTTAGAGAAGTGGTGAAACATCTTGATGATACATACAGCTATCTGTTTAGAGAAGTGGTGATACAACTAGCTGTTTTTGAAGAAAAACAAATTTATATAAATTAACTGACAAACTTTCACTAGAATTTCAATGATTATAGACATTTAAACAGAGCTGACATTTGCATTACAAGTATTACAGGCATATATGTAGGAAGATAATTGACAAACCATCACTGACAAACCATCACTAACACTGCAAGATTTATAGACACTGCTATAACAACTGATGTTTCACTAAATTCTGTCACTAATATTTGCAAGAAAATACAGACATCTGCATGAAGTAACTTTCACTGACATTGCAAGAATAACATACATTTCTGTATAAAATAACTGCCACTGACATTGCAAGAATTACAGACATTGCTTTATAAAATAACATCCACTGACTTTGCAAAACTTACAGACATTGCTACATAAAATATCTTCCACTGACGTTACAAGACTTACAGACATTGCTACATAAAATATCTTCCACTGACGTTACAAGACTTACAGACATTGCTATATAAAATATCTTTCACTGACGTTGCAAGACTTACAGATATTGCTAATTAAAAAAGCTGCCACTGACATTGCAAGAATTACAGACATTGCTTTATAAAATAACATTCACTGACTTTGCAAATCTTAGAGACATTGCTATATAAAATAAATGCCACTGACATTGCAAGAATTACAGACATTGCTAAATAAAATAACTGCCACTGACATTGCAAGAATTACAGACATTGCTAAATAAAATAACTGCCACTGACGTTGCAAGAATTACAGACATTGCTAAATAAAATAACTGCCACTGACGTTGCAAGAATTACAGACATTGCTAAATGAAATAGCTTGATACTTTTACTGACATTTCAAGAATTTTAATAGAGAAAAACTTTTGTGTGGAATCTGGAATCGAGTATTTAGAATGATAAGAGCACACGAGAATTGCCCCCTGTAGCATCTCCCTAGGAGGAAGTGTTTTATTTTCCTTACTGCCCGCATTTACCACTTCTGGGGAGTTTAAGACGGGGGGAAGGGGGGGGGGGGCCTTGAGGTTGAGGTTTTAGAACTTTATGAGTGGTGTGGCTCACATTAAACTCTACAGGTCAGCATGTTTATTTTTTCCCGACAAATGAATCTTCGGTCATTTTGTCATTTTATTGAAGATTCAAACCCTGGTTTCCCACATGAGCGTCCATTGTGCTAGCCAATCCATAAGTTGTATGTTATTTTCCTTGTGCGTGCAGTCTTCCATTTATTGTTCATTTTGAAAATATTCCTTGGAGAAGCTTGAAGATATTTACTATAAATGAATTTCCCCCATTTGGCTTCCAGAGCCCCATTTTGGGGAAAACAAGAATAGATTCCCCCCCCCCCCCCCATTTTTTTTCATGAAACAAGCATGTCATAAAAGTCAACTAGTTAAATTTGTTTTCTTTTGAGTCAGAGTGCATCTACCTGAGAGGTGAGGAACCAACATTCTGCTTACTAATAAGCCACATATATAAAATGGTTGTGCACGAAAGACCTAACTCAAATTCTGGAACAAGACTAAAAAGTCCAGAAGTGGACAAACAACCAGAACTTTTTGGCAGAGTTTATAGCCAGCAAAGAAGAAGATATCAGCATGAAGCAGGTGTGGAAGATGCCAATGTGAGGTGGTCTTGGAAGTCACTCTTGCCATCACCATGGGCTGTGAGGCTCATGTCTTCCTGTGGCACAGTGAAGCACTGTCTTCTGGGAAAAGGGAAAACTGCCAACAAACTTTATCTCTGTTTTCAGTCCTGCTCATCACCACATAACACAGCATATATATAGTTGGGTCACCTGTTGCGTCTGACTGCCTGATCAGCTCCCTCCACATTTGGATTGTCAGATTCAGTGGGCTTCATGGTTGCATGCTTAAGGCCTGTCTAGTCAATCAGGTTCTGTTTTCTTGTCTTTCTTTGTCTGCCTATTCTCCTATTCCCCTCTTCTGAACCCTATAGTATTGTTTTTTGAGAGGCCGTTAGATCTTATTATGTGTCCATACCATTGCATTTTCCATCTTTTCACTGTAGTTAAAAGAGGTTCATAGTTGCCAAAGTGCTGGATGGATAATTATATGGTGAACCTTGTCATTTATGATGTGTTTTCATTTATCAAATGATGGAAACCTTTTGAAGTAAAACCCCTATCTCTCCTATTCATTTCTCTAATGTGGTCTTTCTAGTCTCCTATCTTGAACTTGAACAGTCAAAACATATTTTTAGTTGAAAAGAATACTGACCCAGTTTTTCAACGCCATACTTAAAGTTGTATGGAACTAAAAACAGTCAATTTTATCACAAGGACTCGTCTGACGGTGTCAGTCAGTCAGCAGTCACAAGAAGAAAAAGACTCATACATGTCTTTAGCACCTTTAGATCATTCAACACGGTCCTCTGATGAGTGTAGGTAGTCAGTTACTGCTCCTGTGTTGTCTTTTGTTTGTCATGTGATCCTACAAATCTTCCATTTTTTCCAGTATTTTTGTTTGAATATCTGTTATTGTGAGAGTTATTTAGGTGCACACAATTTATAAAGTAACCCTGTGTTATTTATAAAGGTACATACACTTTTTATAAAGGAGTCTTATGTTACTTAGTCGCCGTGGCCGAGCGGCTAGATACTCGCCGCGGATTGGAAGGTCGTGGGTTCGCTCCCTGGCGGAGCCGGACTTTTTTTTTTTAAAATGACCTTGGCTCCCAGGTCAAACCAGCCTTGAGTGGGTACCGGGTGCAGTCCCAGGAAAGTGAAGGCGGCCGGCGTGATACTGACCATATCACCCATCTTGTGCCGATTGGTCTATAAAAATATAGGTCTAGCCCTATATGCCCTATATGCCTTAAGGCGTGGAAAAGGGTCCTTTACTTTTACTTACTTACTTATGTTACTTAGTTGTGAAGCTATATATCTTCTTCTTCTTAGCAACCAGGGGCTGTAAACTCCAGTGGAAAGTTCTGGTTGTCCACTTCTAGACTGGTCTTGCTCATTTGTGTACAGACTGTTGGTTCTGAACTGTAAGGCAGATGTACTCTGACTTCAAAGGAAACATCCTGAATTAGTCAACTTCTACAACATGCTTTATTGTAGGGAATAGTGGATCAGGGTTTTTGTTTGCTCCTAGAAACCCACACTAAGAAAGGTACAAATAATTTATAAAGGAGCAGTGTTTTATTTATAAAAGAACATTGTTTTATTCCTAACATTGTTTATTTATAAATGAGCATTGTTTTGTTTTATAAAGAAGCATTGTTTTATTTATACAGGAACATTGTTTTTTTTATAAAGTAGCATTGTTTTTAATTGTAAAGAAACATTGTTTTATTTGTAAAGAAACATTGTTTTATTTGTAAAGGAACATTGTTTTATTTATAAACAAGCACGATTATATTATTGACAATTTCTGGTGTCATCAGAAAGATTCCCAGGGTTTTCCAAGTCATGTGTTGTTGCTACCTGCACAAGACATTGCTGTTTCATCAACTGGTTGGCTGCTTGGAGAGCACTGGCCTCACCACTGGTCACTCCGACTACCAGGAAGGTTTATCAACACTCACCGGTCTGGATTGTGTGCAAGCTTGTATATTATTAACCATCTGTTTCTGTATCATGTTTGCTGCAGGTCAGCCCTTGATGTTGAACATATTTTCATGCCTGAATTGATTGTACATACTGTTGTTTTTGTTTAATGTTCCTAAGAGAATGTATATACAGCACTTGTACAGGAGAGTTACTGTTGTATATATTTGATAGTTACAAAAATGTTAGCAACAGGTTTTCTTCATGTGCAAGAAAAATGTCTGCCTCATTTTATTGATGTTGATTTTTTTCCTACTTGCACTTTACATTTGAGAAGTTTCTAAGTGAGGTCCTGCCTGTCTATCACTTCTTCACATTCCATTTGATTTGTACGACAAAACTGGTTTGTCTTGATGTGTTTCTAAGTCTCACAGATTAAAAATCATAAAACATTTTGAAGTTTTTTATTTTTTTTTTATTTGTGTGGTTCTAATGAGAGCAACTGCATGTTAGATTTTATTTTTTTTACAGCGGAACGTCTGAGAAAAAGCAAAGGAAAGGCCAAGAAAGAGATGGATAAATGTTGTAGCTAAAACCTGCCAACAGTGAACAGATGCATCACCCAAGCCAATTGCAGATGCATTGTGACTTCGAAGAAAGCCCTCATTTAGCTGACTTTTACGATGTGCTTGTTGCCGATACCACTACTAATCCCACCACCCTACTACTACTGATTCTACTATGACTGCTACCACCAAATACTACTTTTGTTACTGTTATTAATTTTACTATTACTACTACTACTACTCTTGCATTGCAGTTAGTCTCTTGTAGATTACAACCCTACATATACAAATCTTGATAAGCCCCGTTTAGCGGCAAGTTTATAAACTGAAGCCTCTGACGGTTACGGAGTAACCTAAATCCCAAACCAGGCAAGGCTGGAGTACTACTGCTATACCATTTACAACCGTGGGTGCCTTCATTGTAACCTTGGGTTTGCGTCACTGTGTGTTGGTTAATCGCTCCGTGTGCAGTCCTAGTGGGGTTCAACGTTACTCACTCACTGCTAATAACTAAAAGTATTAAGATTACTACTAGTAATAATAATAATAACTAAAAGTAATAAGATTGCCCTACTACTGCTGCTGCTGTTGTTGCTGCTCATGAAGCAGGTCCTTTGCAGAACGTTGCTCTTATTAGTCTACCTGAAACAAACTCGGTCTCTCGCCAGCTCTCCCGCCTTGTGCACTTTCATATTCAAGAAGTGCCCATCTTCGTGATGGTTGGCCCCTACACCTCCAACCTGGTACCTTGCCTTCTGCTATTACTTTCTCCAATCCGTCGTAGCGCTTGACATGACCAAAATATTTTAGCTTCCCAGACAAGATGCTGTTTATTAGCCAATCTTCCTTGATGTTCAGATCTTTTAAAATGTCGATATCTCTTCTCTTCTTAAGGACATATTGATTAGAATTAATTGTGTTACTGACCTTGGGTTTTTGGGAAAGTTCAAGATTGGACATGGGCCCAAATGTCGCAATGTGTTAAAACTTCAACCATCAGTTCCCCCCCCCCCCCCCCCCTTTTTCCCCCCGTGCTTTAAAAGAAAATCTAACATGACGAAAGCAGGGCTTTTTTTTCCATTCAAAAATATCCCAGCCTTAAATGGGCATTAGGTAAAGTCTTAAAGTGAGAAAAACGTCCTTTTAACCTGACGTTGCCCACTATACACTATAGTGGAAACGAATTATGTCCACAATCCGTAGTCGTGGACTCTGGTTTTACGATAGCCATGGCTAATGAGCACACGTGTTTGTTTTTTACTTCTTCTTCTTCTTCTTCTCTTCCACTTTGTACCGCAGTGAAATGTCGGTTGGAAATGTAATGTACGTTGATGAGCTCTGTCAAGAGCACTATTAAGACTGATGTTCATTTCTGTAAAGCTGTTCTTAATGCCATCACTCCATATTTTCCGAGGTCCAACACTCGCTCCACACCCGCCGCAAAGTTTTAATGTGACTCGCTGTGGCAGACAGCACCAGGGGCACCAGGGCACTCCTGTCAGGCGTCCAAACCACATCACTTGCCGTTCCCTGATGACCCGCAGGACTGGCCCCATTCCCAGCATTCGTCTGATTTTATGATTTCGTATTCTGTCTTTCCCTGAAACTCATGCAGCTCCCCCAAGGCATCTCATCTCTGCTGTCACAATGCCACGTTCATTGGAGGATATAAGTGTCCACGTTTGGCATCGATAGCACAGTGCCGGCCAAAAAACAGCTCTGACAAGACTCACTTTAGCACTCCGAGGCATCTGCCCGTGCGTTTTTTTACTACTACTACTTATTTAGTTTTTTAAAAAGTCCCATTATGGGACGCAATTTTTCGTTATTTTAAAGCCCTGCTTAGGCTGTAGTCGGGGGTTCTAATATAACATAACGGTTGCAGGGGGTTTTGTGACGTGTAAGCGGGTGATCCTCATCCGATTTGTGGCACCAGGGCTGCCAATAGGACTTTTTTTGGCGATCCTTTGATTCATTCCCCAAAATGGCGGCATGCCACATTCTGGCCATAAAATATCCAAAAATATCCGAACGACTGTGTTCGCGTATATCTAAAATACGGACTTCTGCCAAGGAACAAATCGCGGCAAAACTAGGATTACTTGACAATCAATATCAACATTTGCACACGGTACTAATAGCAGACGATAAATACCGACAGTTGACAACAATTTCGAGCGTTTCTGCAGACGATACTAGCAGACGATATTAGCGACCGAGACATTACAGACGATGAAAGCCGATTAGCAATACTGTGTTCTTCCGATTGGAGGATTTAGCAGCGGTAGATGTCAGACTTGTTGGCATGCGCCAAACGCATGTCAGAGCATTTGTTTCGTTATCCGGAGCCGGCACATATATTTTTAATAGAACTGACCCGCATTCGGATATTTTTGAATATTTTATGGCCATAAATTGGCCAATTTAGCTCTCTTTCCAACGCCATCATATTAAAAGCCGCCATTTTGGGAACGATTCAAAGAAGAGTCCTTTTTTTAACCTAGCTAAGCTGACCAAAAACCCAAGCAAACATACGCATAGAACAAAAAACGAGATAAAAAACCCAAATCGTTAAAAATTACAAATTGTATAGCTAGGAAACGAAACATTTATCCACTTTTATAAAAGAATATTTTTTTTTAAACCTACAGATTTCCAAATTTGAACCCAAAGCGTCAAATAAAAACCCAGATCAGGGGTAAAAACCCATCATTTGCAGACCTGGGTAGCACTCTGGAGGGGGTTTTGTGACGTGTAAGCGGGTGATCCTCATCCGATTTGTGGCAGTGCAGAGGTCAGGTCAAATCGGGGATGGGCCGAAATATCGCAGATTTTTCGTCTGGTCAACCATCAGTTATGTCTCTTTAGCTGGAAAAAAAAAGACATGGTTTACTGTAGACTTTATACAGTTTATTTGCTGTCACTTCAGCTGACAATAGTGGTATTATTTTTTAAAAAAATTTATACCAGCAGTAATTATTGTGTCTTTTAAGCCATGTTGGCAAAATGTATGCCAAGATAATAGACTGAGACCAGTGATAGAACCACAGCTGGCAGAAGAACAGATGGGATTTAGGAAAAATAGAAGCTGCACAGATGCAATCTTCACACTTAAACAGTTAATAGAAAAGAACATTGAATACAATAAGAACTTATTTGTGGCCGTCGTAGACCAGGAGAAGGCATTTGACAGAGTCGACAGACAATTATTATTGAAAGTAATGGCAAGATATGGAGTAAGCGAGCACCTCATCGAAGTGTGCAAAAGTTTATACAGGGATTGTAGAAGTGTAGTTAGAATAAATCAGGGAACATCTCATCCTTTCACAGTGACATCTGGAGTAAGACAGGGGTGTGTCTTATCACCCCTGCTGTTTATCACCTACATCGACAGTATATGCAAGAATGCCAAGCCCATGAATGAAGATCTTAGTAAGATCAACGAATTACTCTTTGCAGATGACCAGGCTTTGATAGCAGATACAGCCATGAAATTACAACAACATCTAACATACATGATTGAAGAATGTAAAACAAATAATATGAGAATCAACACTGAAAAGACAGAAGTAATGCCAATAAGAAAAAAGAAGACAGATCTAAACATAGCAATAGAATACAAAGGCATTAAACAGGCATCTGAGTTTAAATATCTGGGAACTACATTTACCGAAGATGGGAAATTGGATAAAGAAATTAACATTAGATGCAGTAAATTAAACCAAGTATTGGGACAGCTAGCCCCCCTCTTACAGCATAAGACAATCCCAATCAGCACAAATAGGCATCTTATTCAAAGCATATTTATTCCAACTCTGTGCTACTAGTGCCAGACATGGTCACTCACAACAAACCATAAAAGAAAATTAGTAACCACGGAAATGAGATGTCTGAGAAGGACTGTAGGAGTGACCATAAGAGATAAGATCAGGAATGAGATCATAAGAGAACAAGTCGGCACAGAACCAATTCTGGATTACATACAAAGACAGCAAGTGAAATGGTTTGCCCACTTAGAGAGAGTGCCTTGTGACACCATACCATACAAAGCATACATGGAAAGAGAAGAAGGACGTAGAGCACGGGGGAGACCAAGAACAAGATGGAAGGATAACATCAGAGAAACTCTACAACAGCACGATGTGCCTATGGTCGAGGCAGCCAGAAGAGCTATAAACAGAACCTTATATCTCCCTCGACACCCACAGCGGTAAAAGAGGAAGTGAAGAAGAAGAAGAAGAAGAAGAAGAAGAAGAAGAAGAAGAAGAAGAAGAAGAAGAAGAAGAAGAAGAAGTAATTATTGTAATGATTACTGATTTAAGAATCGACATCATATCACATCGGGCATAGGTGCTCCGTCTCCCGCAGCAAATGTCTTAAGGTGTAAATGCTAACTGTTCCCGTAGCACACTTATTATGCACACGTCGTTCTCTTCCTTTCATACGCCTGTCCTTGCCGCACCGTTTTTCTTTTTGTTCTATGCGTATGTTTGCTTGGGTTTTTGTTCAGCTTAGCTTAAAAAATCCTATTGGCAGCCCTGGTGCACAATAATTTTTTTTTCAGCTTAAGGGACATAACTGATGGTTGACCAGACGAAAAATCTGCGATATTTCGGCCCATCCCCGATTTGGCCTGACCTCTGACCCAAAATATGGGGCAATAACCACATCCATTCTAGCAAGAATGTCAATTTTTAGTTAGTTTCAGACTGTCATGCGACCTGTCAGTGTGTGTGTGTGTGTGCTACTTCTGCTGCTACTACCATTACTACTACACATACAACCAGCACAGCTATTTATTCTTCACACTACAGCTGCAACAAATAGTAGTCGTTATGTAATAGAAAGGAGATGGTCAGCGAAGAAGAACAATGTGATGCTGAACATTTTCAGGAATGTTGCCAGAAAATGGAAACCGTTAGGTAGTCGCTGTGCTAAAAAGAATGTTCTAGTTCAGCCAGCTTTTCCTAGAGGGGAACTTTGGGTTATAATTGTAAGTAAGATAGGTAAGTAGTTGCACCCCACCAGGACATCACACAAGTGATAAACACCCGGTGACAGTAAGTACCACCATGCGGATGAGGATCACTCGTGGGGAGGTCCCATAAGCCCTTTCAGTCGACAGGCCATATTTATAGCCTGGCTATATTCAGGGCCCCCGGCAAAAGCCAGAGTGGGGCTTCGAAATAACTAAAAGTTGCAAGTCACGAAAGAACGACTTCATAAGCAAGCAAAAACAAATAACTGTAAGTTATGTGCGCCATATAAAATCACTTAGCACTGCACGTCAACAAGAGGCTCTGAAAAGGTTTCCTGCAGTGTTGATTAGTTCAAAATAGGCAGACCCAAATACTGTCTAGATCAGTGACGAACTCTTCTACTTGCGAGCCAGTGCAGTAGTAGAAGTAGTAGATTTGTACCCTACCAGGACATCACACAAGAGATAAACACAGGATGACACAAAGTGCCACCATGTGGATGAGGATCACCCGTGGAGGTCCAAGAAACCGCGTTCAACCATTAGACCATATTTATGACCGGGCTATATTGCGGCTACTGGAAAGAGAAAGAGTAGGGCTTCACATAACGAAAAATGTCAACCTAAAAAGGACGGGAAGTGATATCTAAGATATGTAACTGCGAGCCAGTGCGCGATTCGGTCGCCAATAGATAGAAACATGCACGAACTGACATTGTACAGTAGATCAGTAAATGTATACTTTATTGACTAGAATTAATTGTGTTATTGCCCTTGTTTTTCACAAAGGTCAAGGTTGGGCAAAATCGGGGATGGGCCGAAATATCGCTGTTTTTTCGTCTGGTCAACCATCATTTATTTCCCCTTGCTAAAAACAAAACAAAAAGGTTTAGGTTTAGACGTCGGTCCTACCAACGGCCACGGCTCAACATCATGGCACAAGGGTAGTAACTAGGGCTGTACCGAATATTCGCTTCGGGGCCGAATACTTGCGGTCGGACCGAATACGAATAGTGGTTTTCTTACACCCGTTTCTGCATACATTGCTATAGAGTGGGGAAAAAAAAACTCACTAATTAACACAATAGTTGCTGTCGTAGCAGGGGCAACTGCGACCCGGTTTCGTGGTACGGCATCCAGTTTTAAAATATGGTTGCGAGTCCTGGACAATCGGTAGGCAGGACAAACAGTTTCTTATGCCTCAGATATGTGGTTTTACAGGAGAATGCTTACAATACGTTGGACAGCCAAATAAAAATAAAAAAAAGCAACCAAGAGGTTTTTGAAAGAGGCGGGAGCCCGAAGACAACTAATTACAGACATCAGAAGGAGACAGTCATTATTTTTCGGCCATGTTATAAGAAGATAGAACATGTGACCACTAGAAAAATCTGTGGAAGGAGGGATAGAGGAAGACAACGAGAGAAGATTCTTAAGTCTTGTTGAATGGCATGGAGGTGTGTTACACGAAATAATTCATGCTGCAGGAGATCGCAGACTGTGTCAAGGCACCTGATGATGCTAGACTATTCGTGTTCGGCCAAATAGTTGGTCCCGCTATTAGCATTCGGCCGAATAGTGAAAATTCCTATTCGGTACAGCCCTAGTATTAACCTTCTTCTGACTCAAGCTTCTTGAGTCCGAAAATTATCAGCGCAGTGCATGAACTCCGTAGCACCGGCGAGGATTCTGAAATACTTTGAGTACACCATGAGGACAGATTTTCTTTTTCAAAAACATTCCAGCCTTAAATGAGTATCAGGCAAAGTCCTACAATTTTTAACCTGACGTTGCTCACTGTACACTCTGCTGGCAGTTTAATTGTGTGAAATAAATTTTATCCGAATTCCAGTTATGGACTCATGTTGTACAGTAGACATGACTAATGAAGATGCCTTACTAAAACATCCCGCCATAATATGGGACGCATATTTTTGTTATTTAAAACTCCATCTCGTCTGTCGTCGAGTGCTCCAAAATAACTTTAACGGTTGAATAATGGAACCTGCGCCCGGGTGCTTCTCACCCAAATGCTGGCACTTAATCAGGTTTTCTTTCTTTTTGCGTTGCTTGTGGAGGTTGAACTTTAGTCACCCAGGTACCTTATTTTATAGACGCTTGGTGACATGTGGAATGGTTACTATAACTTTCGGCGTTTATGTGGTTTACTAGTGTGTCCTTGTTTGTTTTAGTATCCAGAAGCCATGAGTTGTTAACCATTAGGCTCGGTATTATGGATATCGCAACCTTTCGGTCTTGATTCCATTGTAAATACCGTAAATCTGGCTTTTCTGTCCACCCCCGGAAGTGAACCCGGACCACAAGGAGTTCAAGGTGTCCTTCTATGGGCACCAACCAAAACATTGTCTGTTAATTCTATAATGTGTGTGCAGGCGAACTGATAAATTCCTTTGTAGCGTTTACACCCTTAGTGTCTTTTAGTCTGAATTAATTAAACACAATCTAAGACAATTATGTCAACAAGCGGGGAAAAGTGGACCTAAAACCTTACACTAGTTATCAGCCTCACGCTTTTGAAGGCTGCCACTGAAAAGTGTGTTTTCTCCTTCCACGCATTGAATTACCGTATACTCGCTTGACTGCTTCGCCACATTATTTTCTTTGATTCTTTCGTCAAAAAAGGAGGTTGGTAGCTTTTATGAGTCCGTCTCTCTCTCTCTCTCCGTGTACTATACACCGTCTCTTCATTGTGGTCGGGACAGGCCAAATAGTGTCTTTGTTGGCAGTATACAGTTGACACTGAGCATATACTCAGTATTTTTTGGTGCCAAGGACAGTGTTTTCTTCACAGACAAGTGTCAGCAAATACGCTACGCCAATAAGCGTGGGATGTCGTGCCTCGCCATTTCACAAATCAGTTGTTTTGGTTTCACTCAGCCTGATTTTTGTCTTCTTTCCACAAACTGTGCCAGTCGCTAGCGGATTCTAAGGTCTATTCCACCCCATTACAAAAAGCGATTGTTTAATCAATATACCAACTCAAGAGCTGCGTCATATTCTGTCATTCTATGACCAAATTCTGTCTCTGCCTTACCAGAAAGTGTTCGCTCTAATCTGGTCTCTAAGACTCTGCCGTGTAGTGATTAGTTGTGTTTACGTGCTGACAGATGCCACAGAAATACATGTACATTCTTAACGAGTCTTTATGTGGGGCAGGACACACAAACGTTTGGGAGACTGGTTTAGATGTCCGTTATTTGCTGCTTCATATTTCCCAGCTAATGCAACTGATTTCCTGACACATACTACATTTTGATTTCAGTCTTCTCTTGGTTGCTGCCTGATCACTAATCCTGGATGGTAAACTAACAAACCAAATAACTTAAACAAGGAAGTAATATGATGAAATAAAAGTACCCTACAGTGGTTTGCATTAATTGATAAAACCCCGATCAGAATAACCTCTGGCATTTCATGCACAGGAAAATCAGGTGTGCCAAGTAATGAGCATGCTGACAGATTCACTTGCTTTTCAGGGCGGTAAGCTACGTTATGATATGCAGATGTGCTGAGGGGGCTCTGGGATCAGAGCAAGAGAAAGACAAATACAACAGAATGCTGAGGTTCTAGAAGATATACAACATTGAAGAGGACACATAGGCGGACTTTTAACCAGGTAGCAACTGGTAGTTTTACCATAACTCTAATCACTGAAGAAGGGGACAGCCCATGCTCAATGTCCCTAGCGCAGCTGCCTCGATTCATCCCATTGTGACGGTAGTGATACCTTTGTACTTTTTGCCACATTGTTGTTTTGTAACCTGATTACTTCTGTCAGCCCGACTGCAATGAACTTTACGTCTATCAAAGGAGAACAGAATGGTCTGGCATAGCCAGACTTCATAGGGATATACAAGTGGGGTTTTCCTCAGTAAAATAAATTCATTTTAATACCAACTCTGGCAAATATCACACACGTGGCCCCTAATTTTTCCCCCATTATGACCTAATTTAATTATGGGACAAGAAAGTATAACTCTCTAAACAAAGGACGACTTGCATGAAATCATCAACAGACAATTATTAAACACCAGAGACTGTATACTACAAAGACAACACAAAGTGTCAAATATACTATATTTACTTGCAATGTTTATTTTCTCATAAATTTCACAGATTAATAAAAAAAAAAAAACAGACAGCTCTAAAATATGTTCAGATAGCCTTGAGAAGAAATGGCATCAGAAACAGCCTTGACCACAACCACACAGGAAGGTGTTGATACTAGCTCCCACATCTAACCACACACACAATTATATACAGGCATTCAAATGATACACAATGATAAAGTGTCACTGAGGCAGTCACCACATCTACAGATCTAGTGCCACTCAAAAGCAGTCATAAACACAACACAGCACAAGGAGTAGATCTACTGCCGCCACACTTGATATTAACAAATGTACATACTATTTAAATGGATGAGAGCTATATGTGAGCACACATACACTGCCCTGTGATAGCTGTCTCACAAGGGGAGGGCTACTGTTGCCCTAGGAGAAAACGACTGACACAACCTCTCCATATTCTAATATTATATGCCAGCTCAGAACAAACTCCACAATGCAGATGCAATGTAACACTACCAGAAAAATTCAATGTTATTATGAAACTGTAACACTTCAGTGTTTCTGTATAACCCCCACCAGAACAGCCCAGGCACTATGTAACAACAAATCAATGTATGGAAAATACCGAACCCTGAACAAATCCAGCTTTACAATGTTACCCCCACTAGTCACCACAAACAGCATGAAACAAATCCTGTGCTACAAGACCCTCCCCCAAACAGAACAGCATAGATTAAACTGCCTAGGCTTGTGTTTTGATTTTATCTCAGTGACACACAGCAAGCAAATCACACAATTATAAAGAACAGCATCTACCAACATAAAATATACATACATGTACACAATCAGAAAATCAACCACAATATGAAACACTAAGTTTAAGACCAAACAAGTACTAATCCATGAAAGAAGAAAAGATGGGCACGAATAATAAATTATGTCCAATGACAACTGTAAATATATACGAGTGATATAAGAAAAACCTTGGCAAAGAAAAGAAAACTCACATCCATACAGTTAAGTCAGAGAATGTATAGTAATGGTAAATATGGGTTCTCACGTATTTTCAGAACTCATTCTTTCAGCATTAAATTGATTTTAATCCAAAAGTATAATCCAAAAATTCATCCGCCTTCAGGAATAGCTATCCATTAAAAAAAATCCTAAATGATGACTCAAAGTAAATCAGCAACATCCATGGGCATCTCCTCGATGGTGGTGTTGTAAAACTGCTCAATGTCTCGAAGAGTGCGGATGTCATCAGCTGTCACAAAGTTGATAGCAACCCCTTTTCGGCCAAAACGTCCTCCACGGCCAATTCTGAAAATATATTGTAGAATCTTGTAGATACAAATTTGACAGTCTACATGCTAAACACAGTGCACTGTCTATGTCTATGCTGCACTATATTGTGGAGAATTTATATTGCATGCCCATACTGGACTATATGTTGTAATGAAGCTTTATTATAAACATATCCAATTAAAAAGTCTGCTCTAACTCGTTAAAGAAAAACCAACAATAAGTACCTATGAATATAGTTTTCACGGTTGGCAGGCAGATCATAGTTGATGACTAGCGACACCTGCTGGACATCAATCCCACGAGCCAGCAGATCAGTGGTGATGAGCACTCGGCTGGATCCAGAACGGAACTCTCTCATGATAAGGTCGCGTTCATTTTGGTTCATGTCCCCGTGCTGTAAATGAGAAAGAGAAAAAGACATTTAAATGGGTCTAACAAAAAATATGCCAGCCTAAGTAAACATTTGTGCGTTCATGTTAAAAGGGAGTTAACATGTTTACAGCTAGGCTATAGTATCTGCACCTTTCAGACCAACACATCTGTGTCTTCTACTGCCTTGTCTTGAACAAATGAAGCCTCAAAATAAAGCTCCAAATAGCACAGAAAGTTTTATCGTGTGGCATGAAGGATCCTAGCGATTTACATTACCCTCATAATGAAGCCCTGTGTTTGTTAAAAATAGATTTTTATTTATCAATTTGCCACCACTTACAAATGAACAAACCCACTCTTCCAAATGATTACCATTTACAGAGAATGTAGTGCTTTTATAAAGTTCCATTCTAATAATAATAAACAGCAAGACTGCAATATTGTATACACATGGACAAGGTTATAACATGCAAGCAACAATGACAGAATGTGTGGTCCAATATTGAGATGGGAAATATTTTTAATCTACCACCTCACCCAAATTGAACAAAGTTCATATCCTTTCATTTTGACGGCTGCCACAGCTACAAAAACTGCACAGTGCTTTTAGGAAGGTGTGTTTAATGCATGCATGGCCATTAAAATCTTGTATCAAAACATCCATAATAGACAGATACATGGCTACAACAATATGATGACCCAGACAGCAAAATATTTAGATAAAGGTTACATGAGCCATGTGTGGTCCAATATTGAGATGGGAGATATATAGCAATCTACAACCTCACCCAAATTGAACAAAATTATTTTTCTTCCACTTGAAAACTGCCACAGCTACAATAACTGCACAATGCTTTTAGGAAAGTGTTTCAATAACAACATTTGCATGGCCCTTAAGAGCTAGTATAAAAATAGAAAATTCCATAACATATGGCTAGAAGCAACAATGACAGAATGTGTGGCCCAATATTGAGATGGGAAATATGTATCAACCTACCACCTCACCCAAATTGAACCAAGTTCATATCCTTTCATTTGACATCTGCCACAGCTACACAAACTGCACAGTGCTTTTAGGAAGGTGTGTTATAAAATAATGCATGCATGGCCTTTATCAAAACAGAACAATTCATAAAAGACATGGCTACTACAATGTGATGATCCTGAAGCACAGATCCATCAATAATGTTGTGAAGAGTACATATCCATGCATACAAGACAGCAAAATATTTAGATAAAGGTTACATGAGCCATGTGTGGTCCAATACTGAGATGGGAGATATAGCAATCTACCACCAGAAGATATTTAGCAATCTGACACCTCAACCAAATTAAACAGTATTTATATTTTCTAATTTGACAACTGCTTTTAAAAAGGTCATTGTGAAAAAGCAACCAGAAGGTTAAACAAAAAAAAAACCATTAGCCTAGGAAAATGTGAAAACAGGAACTAGACAAAGACTGTAGCATTATATTGTGGACATGACCTGGAGTTCAAGCTGGTAATAAAGGTAATGAGGCCCACACAATATTTACCTTGTGTTCTAAAATGTGGTGTTAAAAAAAAAAAGATTTTTTGGTCCATTAACAGAACAGTATAAAAATTTGAATGATAGAACTGCAAGTGTAAGACATCTAAGATTTACAAGTAACCAGCGGATTAGGAAAGCAGTGGTAAAGAGGCTTCAGCAATATAGCTCAAGCTGTGACCAACCATTGTTTAAAATTGGTTTTTGCTGCATAATAAAATACAGAATGATGTGTGGTCCAATATTGAGGTGGCCGACATTTACAAATCTACCACCTCACCCAAATTGAACAAAGTTCATATCCTTCCAGTTGACGACTGCCACAGCTATAATTACTGCACAGTGCTTTTAGGAAGTCG
This sequence comes from Candidula unifasciata, assembly GCA_905116865.2. NCBI lineage: Eukaryota > Metazoa > Mollusca > Gastropoda > Stylommatophora > Geomitridae > Candidula > Candidula unifasciata. The sequence goes on along the minus strand of CAJHNH020006556.1, from coordinate 705,354 downwards.
CTAAAAAAACACAAATGTATCTAGAGTTGATAGTTAAAGCAACCAAGAATAAAAAGCACTGTCATTGTGGTATATTTGGGGGAAGGGGAAGATAAGTACTCGTTCTATATTTAAATCAGCACATAAACATACAATGTACATGTTTTAACTTGTCTTTACATTCACCAAGATAAATTATGAATCCTTGTTAAGCATGAGATCAGCAATACTTTGTGGGTGACAAATGCTGATGACTTTCATGAGGATGTTCATCTTTCTGTGGATTTGCTCTATAAGAGTCTAGAAAGTACAAGACTGGACTGCAATACATTCTTTAAACAAAAATGACTATATGAGCTGTCATCTGAAGCATTACTTTTCACCACAAAGCATATCTCATTTATAGACCAAGCAATATTCAACAACTTGTAGCAATGTTTGTGGACAATTATTTTTAAAACAGAAAAAAAAAACATGAGTAACACATACATACAATAACATAACCCAAGAATGTGGACTGCAATACTAAAATGAATAAAACCATGCTCAACAGGGACAAATAAATCTGTAAGGTTCAACGCTACTTGAGTGAATCTCTGTTAAGGTTTTACTGCATATATAAGTGTATAGCCTAATACGCCCAATGGCATGGAAAAGGAGGGCCCTTTACTTTTTGTGTGATATTTTTACACTTTAACAATTTCAGTTAAATAGGTTAGGATTATCAGCATCCTCTATAAAAACAGAATGTGTGGTCCAATATTGAGATGAGAGATACCTATCAATCTACCACCTCACCCAAATTGAATCAAATTCATGTTCTTCCACTTGACGACTGCCACAGCTAGACAAACTGTACAGTGCTTTTAGGAAGGTGTGTTGGAAAACTTAAATCACATACCATAGCAGAGACGGTGAAATCTCGTGAGGCCATCTTTTCAGTCAGCCAGTCAACCTTCCTTCTGGTGTTGCAGAAGATAACAGCTTGAGTTATAGTCAAAGTTTCATACAGATCACACAGTGTGTCCAGCTTCCACTCCTACAACAAAATAAGCAATAATTACTGGAAGAATACAATGAGCCCCATTACACTATTCGGGAAAGTGCATAATACATAGTGTAAAAATATTTTAATCCAGTCTTTAACTTTAAAATGAATCTGTCTATGACTACAGATCCATTCTGCAGGATCTATCCTTGAGGTTTCTTCTATAATAATTCCACCAAAATTCTGAGAGCATCACAAAAGTACAAACCTCTCGTTCCACTTGTACATAGAACTGCCTGATACCCTCCAGGGTCAGCTCTTCTTTCTTGACCAGGATTCGCACAGGGTCTCGCATGAATCGCTGGGTTACTTCCAACACATCAGTTGGCATGGTGGCCGACAACAGGATCACCTGGCAAATAAATTTATAACAAACAGTCCAATTATTACAAGTATGTCTACATTTATAAACAAATTAATACAGAAGTATAAGTAAAGGACACAAAATACAAAGACACTAACTTAGTCTTTCCTCTTGTGTCGAGTGCGGCACATAAGGCAGAGGTCGTGACTCTCCATGCACGGCGGTCCGTTGCAATCCGTTGTAGGTCTTGGATGTTTGAGTGGCCCATGAGCGAGCCTTCCCTGATGATAGTTCTACATAGGGTTTCCCTTGGTCTTCCACGAGATCTTTTTCCCTGTGGTGTCCAAATGAGGGCTTGGTAAGGAAGTCTTGATTTATCCATTCTAAGGACGTGGCCGACATAGTTCCAGCGGCGTTTTCGTATAAAATTAGACACATACTCTTGCCTGGATTCTTGCCTTATTTGTGTATTGGTTCGGAAATTTGACCATTTGAAATTTAGTATTCTTCTAAGGCATTTATTTTCAAAACTGTCTAATTTTGTGTCTAGAGTTTTCGTTGATTTCCAACTCTCGCATCCATAGGTTAGTACTGGAATCACACAAGAATTGAAGATCTTGAGTTTTGTGTGTTTGCTAAGTGTCTTTGATTTCCAGATGTTAGACAGTTTATTGAAGGCACTAGATGCCAGTGCTATTCTAAATGATATTTCTGGTGCGGTATCTCCTGTAGATGACATCTTGCTCCCTAGATAAGTGAAACTGTTGACTTTTGCAAGACACTAACTACGAGATAATAAATTTAATATACATATTTATAACACACAAAATTTAAAAGCTAAACTAAGCATGAGAGGAACAGGATACAAGTAGAAGAAAAAACTTTGGGGAAAATATAACCAAAATTTCATTACACTGGAACCCAGAGGCACAGAAATAAAGTTCAGCAATACAGAGCTTGGCATGTACTGGCTAAGTGCCCATCAGGAATGGGCGATAAAAGGAGGAAGATAGAGTATTTTAAAAAATAAGATCAACTAAACTTTAAGAAGATACATGACCACATACATTTAAGTGGAACTACATAACAAAATAAACAAACATTACATTACAATGCTTTAGAAAACTATAGAAAAGTGGGTGTTGAGAAAATGACACTGAAATTATACACAAACTAGAAACATTCTGTAATAAGGAGAAAAAAAACAAGATGTTAATCACTGGCAACTGTAACAAAAGAAATCTGCACAATTCTGTGCAGACTCATGACAAATGCAGCTCTCCAGTAGACAGGAGACAAAACAACCTTAGACAATCTGGACAGTATTCTTTAGATGAAAATTTGCACGCCGTACCATGAAAATATATTACAGCTACAAGTTCTTTATATTCTTACCTGAATTTCATTAGGCATAAATCTAAATACATCATAGATTTGATCTTTGAAACCCCGAGACAACATCTCGTCAGCTTCATCCAGGACAAACATCTTGATGTCCTTAGTGTTGAGTGCCCTGCGGTTAATCATGTCGTAGACTCTCCCAGGAGTTCCCACAACCACATGGGCACCACTCTCCAGCTTGCGCATGTCCTCTCGCACCAATGTGCCTCCAATACAGGCATGGCACTGGGCACCCTGATAATCTCCAAGAGCAAGGACCACCTTTTGGATCTGTAAGACATAATTGTGAATTAACAAAGAGCACTAAATGACACAGAATTCAATTTGTTTAAATCACCAATAACATTGGTTCTCATCAGGAGAGCTTACAAACTGCAATGGTTGGGACATTTATAGAGAATGGCAGATATTAGACAGAATTTATGTAGAAAAAACACTAAAAAGACAGTAGACAGTATAGAGGCAGGTCTACAAATACTAGGGCATCACAAACTATGAAGAGAATGTCACTAACAAAGATAAATAAAAGCCGATGATATTTTCATCAATAAACCCCAAAAGTGAAAAGTCAGATGACAAAATATTTACATAAATTATATAAAAACAGAACATCTTATAAGTGTCCCCAAACCTAGTGAAAAGTCAGATGACAAAATATTTACATAAATTATATAAAAACAGAACATTGAAAGGAAAAAAAGTATCAATGAGAAATGACACTAGATTACACGGGAATTTCATTCGATGAATTTTTTTTTAATATAGAAGGCACTACCTCCTCGGTACATTGTGTGTGTCCTCTTTCAAATTTCTTTATGTTACCTTTTGTTAGGTATTTATACTCAATATTCAATTCCTGTGGCTGTTCACCTCATGCAGATGCACCACTGATTGTGAAGGCAACAATTCTACCTAGACTGGGCAGCTCCCATGGTTTTTCTAGAAAGACCACTAAAGCTGCAAACCGGGTTTTCAATTGTTTTGTAACCAATAGGAACAGCCCATTACCGGTTTAATTCTACACAGCTTGTCATGATCTGAGGCTATCAGTTTCTGATCGTCATCAGTCACACAATATTACACGGTATGTTGCAATGTTAAAATTTGTGCTTTCTCTCAGATACACTAAATGCTGTTTACATTGACAGACACTGCTAAAAGAATACTGATTTATCTATAAGGTGAGTGAGGTGGTTATATAAAAGGACTTAATAACTGCTGTAGATTTTCTAAAGGTGAGTGAGGTGGTTATATAAAAGGACTTAACTGCTGTAGACTGTCTAAAGGTGAGTGAGGTGGTTATATATAAGGACTTAATAACTGCTGTAGACTGTCTAAAGGTGAGTGAGGTGGTTATATATAAGGACTTAATAACTGCTGTAGACTGTCTAAAGGTGAGTGAGGTGGTTATAGCAAGCTTTTATTCCAATGACAGAAACAGCTTCGCTTAGACTGCCACCAGGCAAGATTCTGTAACTCTGATGAAAATATTAAGCAACTCTGCTCAGATTTAGAAATGTTACAAAAGAAGTTACCTCCAATACATGGCAAAATAGCCCTCTGTTGAATGGCAGATGGTTTCTCGAAACCGTAAGCGTATATGCCTCTCAGAAGATCCTCCTTTAGGTTCATATCATCAAAAGCATCCACGACTCCATCGTAGTTGCTCTGCAAAGAGAAAATATTCAATGATCAGAGGAACCTGACAGATATATAGAGTATACGGTGTCCACCTGTAGATTTTAGTCAATGTTTTATACAGACTCTAGTTAATACTTAAATTTTCTTGTTGTAGTCAGTCATTATTTTTCCCTTTCTATGCATTTGCCATCAATGCTTCTTTTATTTTGCCTCTATGTGTGGAAATCAACCTTCCCAACAAGAATGTAATAATCCACTAATAGAGGACTTTCTTTAAAGTGGGAGCGCATCTGCCTGTGAGATGAGAGACCAACAGTCTACATAAAGATAAACCAGATCTGTAAAAGTATGTGCCCGTAACACTCAGGTTCTAGAACAAAACTATATAGTCTACAAATCGATGGACAAACAGGACTTAGTTTTTACTTTACATTTATTCAATTAATGTTAATATATAAACATACTATGCTTGACATATAAATGCAACTGCCCAGTAAAAGATTATGTTAAAAGGGCCAAACAGACTGAGCCAATTTTTAAACCTGAAATCCAAGTTAATTCATAAGTACTCTCTTGTTTTCGCAGTTTCCAAATAATTGCTTCTGAAACAGCTAATTACTTTTCTGAGCTCATCATTATTTAATGAAAACAATGTGGCTTGTATTACATGCATAAAAACCATAACCAGTAATTAGCTGTCTAATAAAAGTATGCAGGTAACTAACCTCAATGATACCGTCAGCCAAAGGGATGTAATCTTCTGAGGGCCCCTTGGTTTGAGACCTGTCTCTGTGGATGACAAATTTTTAAAATCTGGTCAACATTTGTCTGTTTTCACTGCTTCTGCAGCAACTAGCTCAGGAGTAAATGGACACTACAATGGCTTAAAAAAAAAGACACTTTAGCTCTGCCCATTCTGACTAGATAACTTTGACATTGGCTTCCAGGCCAACCTAGCCTTAAATGTGTAGCAAATATGGCCTTGGGAAGTAAAGGTGGCCAGTGCAATGCTGATCACATTACCTATTAAGGGCCAAAAAGCATTTCAATTCAATTCTGATTTATTCCACAAACCCTCACTTAAAGCATGCTGGCACTAATGCGATCAAACATTAAAATCCACAGATTTCTTGTTCTGCATACACGGATGTTTATTTAAGCTAATCTGTGTTTACAGCAGAAAGGTAAAATATATATATTATGCATACAGTAATTAAAAAACAACAAAAAATATTATGTCAACAATGCAGGCCTAAGGCTTTGTTTACTGTTCATCTGTTTATACATTGTACAAATTCAATGTACAAGTCTAAGTTTGGCATAGAAAAACTCTTTTCTAGAATAAGGTGTGTTGTCAAATTAGGAATTGGCAGCAGCTTAAGTATCGCCTTTCTAACATTCAGCGCTGACCATATCACCTGGTCACTCTTTATAGCTTAGAATTAACTCTTCATACGTTCATAGATTCCTACCTAGAGGCACAATGAACGCATGATGCGCCGATTTTACGTCTTTTTTTACTACCCCTTGGGCCTGTGATGCTAAAAAGAGTTAAGTGACAATATACAAGTCAAAAGGTTTTGGTCAGTTCAGATTACCATAGTCAACAGCATGGACTATAAGAAGACACATAGCCCCTTATGGTAATCTTTAACTATACATGGTTGAGTCCTGGGTCTGTGGCGTACTGGCCAACATTTTTTCCATACGCGCATATGATACTACATGTCTTTACCTTTTATTCTAGCAGGCCGTTTTACAAAAAAAAGGCTATCCAAAATTTAGACTCAGAATCCTCACTGCTTCTATAACTGTGAAACATGGAAAAATAGCAAACTGTGGAAGAGGCTGCCTCAGGGTCCTGTCACATAAACTGACTAAGCAGCAGTCAAGCTATCCTCTGAAAAAAAGTCCCAAATTGTCAAGGCTGAAAATAGACCCTAACTGGGCCTCAGTCACTGAATTGTGGACTTGCGGCGACTACCACAAGCGCCGAGAGTATATCCCATGCCGCTACGCACGGAGATGTAGTAGCTGCCATTTAGTTCAGACCTGCTCCGCACGTAGGGGGTATTCCTGGTGGTACCGGCAGTCTGCAATTAAAGTGGCCGGAAGTTCGCAATTTACATATGACTGAGGCCCCGTTAGGGTATATTTTCAGCCTCATTAATTTGGGACCGTTATTCAGAGGACAGCCCAGCAGTCATTACCTCCCTCAAAGTGTCTGTAATTACAGAATGTGTGGCCCAATATTGAGGTGGGAGATATGTAGCAATCTACCACCTCACCCAAATTGAACAAAGTTTTATGTTCTTCCATTTGACGGCTGCCACAGCTAGAGCAACTGCACAGTGCTTTTAGGAAGGTCAACTGTAAAAATGAAAACTACCGAAAGATTCAATAATGTGATTTACACATAGAAAATGCTGGTGCAAGGCTTACATGCCACCATGACATTTTTATTTATGCATGCTGAGTCCTAAGCCTGAAAAAAAATTAACCATGTGCTGAGGATCTTTAGGTTCTTAAACAGGGGGTGTCTGCCATTTACAATCAAATGCATTTCAAAGCTGGCTATACGATTAGCCACAAACAGAAATAAAAAAGGCACTGGTATTTAAAGAAATCTTAGTTCTCTTTATTATTAGTTTGCAGATATCTAAAAGGGAAGATAGAAACTATAACATATGTACACACCAAATAATGCTACTGGTAGCCATAAGTAGTGTGCCACACTGTCATAAAACGTTAGCTGACTTCAGGACACAAACACTAGAATTTACTGACTGTTGTGTGGTTATAATGGACTTCAATTTATTAAACAGTGAAACTTTGCTTTCTGAACTGTTTTAACATTACACAGATAAAACTAGTTTACAAAAAAATTACCTATAGACAATGGCAGAATATCAGTGATTTCATTATTTTAAATCTCTATACTAACTATTCTTTTATTTTTTTACAGCTTTACAAACATGTGTGGGGGTTACCACATACAGACAATTATATAAAATGTTCATAACTGGTGGTCTATCAATGTAGTCTGTAGTGCACCCATAAAATCCCAGACACTTGTTACTATAATTAGGAAGTGGGAAAATACACATAATTACTCAAGAACTGAACTGATTTTAATTTCACAATGTGGTGCAATCATCCTAAGTACAGTACTCAGTACTGCACTATCTAGGTATTGGGGAAAAAAAGAAACTAATGAAATCACGTTTAATCTAATGAAAAACATAAATCACCCCCTCCCACTTTTTTTTCAGTTAAAAATGTTGCATTTTCACCGCCTCAACAAAATGTAAACTATACTCCAGCTTGTTCATAAATACGATAAATACGATACGAATAAAATATGATGATGTGACACACATTGTAACACAAATTAGTCTTCTGCCTTTCTATCTCACAAAGGAGCATAGTCCCTCAACCAACTCACACCAAGTCATTCTATACGTCGATAATTCATGGAGCTCCTCCCTGTCTTACTAACTACTTCATACTAAATGTAATCACATCACAATCATTTCCTAAATGGTTTCGATTTAATCTTAAATTTACGTAAAATGTTTGCCAAATTAAGGCCTAATAAGTTTAGTTCCCCGAGAATATAAATGCCCTGGACCTGCCCCCTACCACAATGTTGTAAAATTTAAAACCAATAACAAACTTTATGGGAAATAAAGGCGGTTGGCTTGACAAATTAAAACGACCGCATGACCCATCGAGTGCGTTCCCAACAATTTAAAGCTAGCGCATCGCCGCATCAAGATATAAATTCTTTTAGTAGTTTAATTTACTACAAACATTCATTATTACAAATAATGTTGGGGTAATAACGACACACGTAATACTGCGAGCTAAACTATGATATGAAACATAAAACATGAAATTCAAACTAGTCTGGCCCACACGTGCTCTATTCCGCCATAAGATTAAATGGCGAAGCTTGGCGGCTTGTTCCAGTCACCAAGTGTCTACTCGTAGGTTTGACATTTTAAAGACCTCACCAACGACACTTTCAAACGCATGCCAAAAGTATCACACACCATAGAAAGTTCACAGATTGTTACTACAACATAAAGTCGAAGTTTCTTACCGATCTTGTTCAGCAGAATTATATGACATGTTCTTCTATCTCTCTTGAGTGAAAAATGATCAAAGTTGTAGTTCCGACCCAAACCGGATCAGGATGCGCATGAATACAGTCCAACAACAGAATATAAACTTCACAGATATAAATTCAAGAATACAAACTTTATTTTGATTTTTAATCATGAATATTTTAGTATGTGCATATATAATTCATTAGTAATGAATAAAACTGTTAATCTGAACCAAATAATTCACCATATAACGTGTAGAGGAGAGGATTATATTAGTGAATATTTACCGTGTAGCGAGCTGCTGCCCGCCCACCTTTTTTTCTTTTATAGCACATACGTCACAACGGCACATGATGATGATAATGACGTCAGCGACAGGTCGGGCACTGCTATATGGTTGGGCCGGGAATGTCTAGGTTCATACAACGCCTTCTCTAATATATAAATAGAGTAGGCCGTGGTTCATAATGTTAATTTGTTTTACTGTTCGTGTTAACTCATTGTGTACGAATCTCTGCTTTGAGCAGACCTTCTGAAAGGTCTCTGCTAGAGGAGCAGAGATTGTATATATGGCGGCCTCTAAACAACCACTTCATAACGGCAAATTAAGGCGTTGAATAATAGCAATGTGTACAGTGAAACCTCGCTTAACGAGCATAATTTGTTCCAGGATGATACTCGTTATGCGAAACACTCGTTATGCGAAACAATTTTTCTCAGATAAATTAATGTAAAATACGATAATGCGTTCCATGTCGAAAAAAAAACTTACAAAATGCTATTATAACGTTTATTCAAAGAAAAATATATACATATTGTTAAGAATTTATTTGATATGATTCAAGAACCGAGATCACAGCACTCGGGCCTTTCCATAAGCGCTCCGTCCCCATCTTCATCAGGTAGCGAAGAGTTCCGATACTAATGGTGCCAGTAGCATTCTGGTTAAACGTCCGTCTTGCCTTTCCTCTGAGCCTCGAGCATCTGCCAGAACATCTCGTCACACCCAACTACATCAATCTCACCAGACTTTGGTGATCCATCTGCTCCTCCGAATTGTACACGCTCTCCCACAAGGCACTAACCACGTCTGCCCTATCATGTATCAGTATTCCACCTAGTTGTGCAGAGTCAGCCAGTCTGCTCGCCTGTTAATTTCCTAACACACCGGCGTGACCCGGAGAAAAAATCCAGACAATACTCCTCACTCGTGTCCTCCGCAGCGAAGCATGCCACTCTGCAGGAAGCATACCTGTTCTGATCTTCCTCAGCACACGATATGTGTGTGTCGTGTTCTCTAGCCAGCGGAAAGCTGCAGTGACCGCCTCCACCTCCATTCTTAAGCTGGATGTTCTGGTATCATTTGCTAGGCTCCCCTGCACCAAACGTCGACCATTAACTTTTGCTAAGAAGCCCCAAGCACTTCTTTCACCTCTTGACACTGAACCGTCTGTGTAAATGATCAAATCCTCTGAGCGAGCATTATCTTGAATTAATTGCTGAATTTCCACCTCTGTGGCACCTGCTGGCCAGACTCTGCATTCCCGGCTCAGCGTGATTATGACTCTACACAAGTTCGACTGTTCAGGTGGCACTTTGACCCACTCATCTCCTCGCCTAATGTTCTCAAGGAAGCAAACTAGTCTGATTGTGTCTTCTGTCTGAGCCATCCATGACCTCCCTCTTATCAGCCGCTGACTCTTAACTGCACCCAGAGCTTCATGCAGAGGGTGGTCTGTGTCTACAGCTACCCTGAGATATGACTTCGTCTGCATCACCTTGTGCCTAACTGCAACCGTCGGCAAAGCAAGGATGTATCGCATACACACCAATGGGATGTCTCTGGTGCAACCCAGAATGACCCGCACAGCCGCGTTCTGTATGCGCTCTAGTTTGTCCATTTGACTCTTTGAGACGGTAAGCTGTCCCAGGCCATAATCGACCACTGACAGGATCAGGTGTTGATATGGTGTGAAAAGCATTCTCGGCTCTATGTCAATTGCAACCATAGTCTTAAGTGCACTAAGTCCTTTTTGGCATCTCGTCACAACACTCTCCATATGGTCCTTAAATGACAGGCTCCTGTCAAATGTAATTCTCAGATACTTCAGTTTGCTCTCTCTGTTGACGTCTCTACTATCTATCGTGAGACTTGGGACATTAGTTTTAACGATTCTGTTGTCCAGAGAACACCACAAAACAGACGCTTTTTCCGGGTGGACGACAGCCTTCATTTCTGTACATCACTCAGTCACTTTGTCTACTGTCGCTTGTAGCTCCCAGGCTGTTTGCTCCCTCTCTTCCCCCTGCCTATATGCAAGTATAAAAAAAAAAAAAGGTTGTTGCGTATCCTCTAGAGGACGTTGCAGAACCAACCCTAACAGCCCCTGGCTGTTGTGTGGTTTCTCTAGGCAAATTTACGTCCAGTAGTTTGCCATTGCCACTGGACGGTCGGCTTTCTTGATACCACTGTCGAAACCAACGCAAGGCGCATTGCCCGCAGCTGGGATCGAACCTGGCATCCCGGCATTACGAAGCGAAGTGTTCGCATCGACTTAGCCACAGAGCCGACCATATGCAAGTATATCATCCGTAAAAGTCAGTATCCTTCCAACTCCTGGTGCTTCTAGGCTTGCAATCTTGCTCGTATGCACGATGAAGAGCACAGGCGAGATGGCGGATCCCTGTGGCAGTCCTGGGGCCAAAGTGCATGGTTCAGAGGTCCATGAGCCCAGTTGGAGAGCAACCCGACGTGAATACAGGACAGCTGCAACCCAATTCACCAGCCATGGACTGACCTCCTTCTCCTTCAGTGCAGTCATTAAGATGTCGTATCTCACTCTGTTATAAGCATCCTCGAGATCCAGTCCTACCGCCATAGTTTCCTTTCTGCTCTGGAACCCTGAAGCCCAGGTGTGTTAAGGAGAGTGAATAGTCTTCTTCTTTTCTTCAAACGCGGAACGAACCAACCTGGAATGCGAATTCGATTTGCAGAAAAAAGGTCGAAATAATAATGATACATGGCTAATTATTTTTGTTTTTCTAGAAAGATGTCCAGAGACATTTGTTTTTGCCGACGCTTCAAAATTTGACGAAAATGCTACACAGCATTATCATTAAATAAATTTGCAACGCGCATAACCACTTTCTTATTAGGGTGATGCTTCTCAATGTAAGATGCAACAGTTTGCCATGCTTTCAGCATTTATCTTATTTCGCCAAAAGATTGTTGCTTTTCTGTTACCTCCTCCTCCTCCTCTGACAAACTTTTCCCCAAAACTTCTTGCCGTGACACACATTGCAACTCCATAAGCTCGTGGGTGGTCAGCTCCTGGCTGTGTGTCTATCTCCAATTCTATGATAGTGGCCAAAGACACAATCTCGATGACTACATGTTCCACAGGTACTATCTCGAACCTCTCATAGTTACAAATCGACAAAGCTCTCCGGCCAAAGCTTCTTCCAAGCAGAAGTTAGGGTTCTCTTGGTAACCCCTTCCCCCGCCTTGTCGATCATCTTCAGGCAGGCAACGATTTGGAAGTGGTTTTTCCAAAACTCTCTGAGAGTGAGGTGGTCCCATCAGTCACTTAAAAACAATGTTCGAAGAATGCTTTAGTGTATAGCTTCTTAAAATTATAAATAACTTGCTGGTCCAAGGGCTGGAGTAACGGAGTGGTGTTGGAGGGAGAAACTGGATCTTGATGAACTTAATACTCAAGAGAGGTCTTCTTGTAGGCCTGGAGGATTCATGTATATCACAATATAACACAAGTTTGAGAAAATGTGTGATCACAAGTGACACTATGATGCTCCAACGAGTGCTAAACACACAGTGATATAACACGCACACAATTAAGGACGGCCCTTCTCCTCGCCACTCGTTATGCAAAACATCGCTCGTTAAGCAAGTCATTTTTTTTAAAAACAATTTGTTTGGCTCGTTATGCAAATTACTCGTTACGAGAGGTGCTCATTAAGCGAGGTTCTACTATATATTATGTCAGGGATTTTGAGCCACACACACCAAATTTCTTATTATAGTCCATGCCGTGTGCCGTCGGTAGTCATGTCTATCCATTACCTTGCCCGACTCGCTAGCTTAGTTGGCTAAACCTGACATTGCGGTGGCCGGGTGAGTAACTCCTTGTGGTCCGGGTTCACGACCGGGGGTAGGCAGAAAAAACTACATTTCTCCCAGATATACGGTATTAATCACGGAATTAAGGCCGAAGGGTTGCGATATCCATATTACCGAACCAAAGGGTTAACAACTCATGGTTTCTTGATATATAATTAAACAAAAAAATCCATTACCTTCTGTCTCATGAACTTTTAGACAGTCGTGTCGTGGAGCGGTGATTTTTGTCACAGGCTTGAGGAGGGAAAGTTAAGTCCGATGGGATGTGTATAAGAAAATACTCCGTACCTCAGCTAGGGCGCCAGCCTTCTCTGTACTGGTTTTACGGAACCTCATGCAAGACTCCTGCTGCACGTCCCCGTCGTGCGCCACGGATAATGGATGAGCATTAAAACAGAGCTGGCAGGGGATCTCGGAGCTACTGCCCCCCCCCCCCCCCCTTCAGAATGTAGAATCCAGTCGGACTTTCATCAGCCCACCCCCCCCCCCCCCCAGTGCATGGATGAAAACGTCTATCAAAACTCATTAGGAACATGAGGGAAGTCTGCTTGCCGAATGTACCACGAAATGACAACTCTCGGTTAAGTGAAAAAACAAAACTGCTAAGACTCGGCCCTACGCCAGGAGATTTGTCCGCAGCTTAGACGAGCAACATCTCTTGTGGGCGTTTTCTCGCGATAAAATCCTGGCTTCCTACATCCACTGTCATCCTACAACGTCGTCGTCACCGCGTTGAGGTACACCATGACAGCCACTGTCAGTCTGCTGGTTAGGCTCAAATGGCCCACAAGCTAAGTCTCAATGTCCGACCGTCAAAAATCCTACTAATTGGCAAACAATGTTGAAATGTCTGTATCCACTGGCACTACTTGCCCGAGTGTTGGGACCAAACAAGGCAACCCGTGCCTGATGCATGCCTCTCCATATTGTCGTGCTAAGGGCACAGTTGAAACAGCGTTAAAGGTGTCCAACGTGATGAAGAAGAATATACCTATTCGTGCCGTCATCGAAGTCCTGGACCTGCGAGCTGTTTGTTCACTACTGATCTCCGGGGGGTGCAGCCTGTGAAGAGAGGAAAGCTCAACATATGGTTGTGAGGTTGAGCAGTCATGTGCAGCACGTGACGATTCCTTGGGTGAGCCCAGGACCAGAGCGTCATGTGTCGGCTCTGCATTTATGGAATCCTCCTAAGATGGTGGAGAATGCTCTTGATCTGCCCCTGCCTTCCATTGAGGGCTGACCTGTCTACGCGACGTTGCTCTAAAGGAGCTCTCCAGGGGCAACAGCTATAGAATAGTAATAAGAAAACTCCACAGGGGTGCATGCACAGCAGGAGTCTACCGGTCATCAGTAGAGAAAACCTTCGTCGACAATCGTTTCGGGCCGTTACATCCTAAACAATCTCGGAAGGGGAGCCAACCTGGTTCATGAAGCCAGGCCCCAGTAAATCTGCTGCTGCGCTGATGGAACACGTACTTGCTTTTATCGGACGAGACGAAGGTGTGTCAACAGGTGCTGGTGAGACTGGTTTTTTGTCCGTGATGTATTTTTCGCCGCGGCAGACGACCTGCCTGTGGTCGAGTGACGAACGAGAGCAAAGAGGACACAACACAACTGAAGCAAGATCATGTCCCACGAAAAAATGGCAACAGTCATCCCAGAGATAGGAATCGCGTCTTACTCCGTAGTCGGAGTACATGTGACAGTACTGATTACAGTCACGTTTTTTTACAAGAAGGAAATAGAAGGAAAGAAACACACGGAGGAATAAGGAGGTATAGAGTCGCTTGAGATAAAGAGGGTCGCTAGACTAACAACCCTGAGGGCATTGACTCAAGAGTCGACAAAGACGTGGGTGCATGCCAAGCTTGTTCATGAACTGTGGTAGGCCAATATACTCGTAAATTAACAGAGGCAGGGCAACGAACAAAGGCAACGACACAAGATTTCCTGGGGATTTTCCATCCAAATATGCAAAGTGGCTTGGAATACCATCTTTGGCGGGAAAGAGAAAAGTTCATGAACCTAAGAAGATAAGGTTCGTGAACTCAGGTGCAAAGGAGAGAGATATAACCAAGTGGCGTCAGGGGTATATACACTACCAGCGAGTAGCCAGAGAGACACTTGCACTGAGATCTCCGCCAACGAAGGATGCTGTGGGCATTCTGATCATGTCGCTACGATGGAGCTAAGTCCATACTTCTGTTTTGTGACTTGCCAGATAATGCACGAAATATTGCTTCATGTTATGTAAGTAGTACTGTGTTCATGTAAAGTAATTAGATAAGATAAGATCATGTTGGGTTATTGGTAGGACACATGATGATGATGATTTCTCTGATATGCGTTAACTGGATCTTGCGAGTCGTCTAACTGTACACCTGAGACATAGCAGATGCCATGTTGACAGATCCAAGTGTATTAATGCAAAGTATGAGTATCCATATATATGTTATAATGATTTCTGGGAGCAGACATCTTCTTGGAACAACAACGAGAAACGTTTTGTGCATGCAGCATACGGAGGCTGCCCTCTTATTTAGGTCAGAGGCCCAATATCGTATTTCACAGGTAGAGAGAGAGTGGTTTGGTGAATAAACAGGCTAGCCCTAGAATGACCCTTTCTAACGGCCAGACTGTCTGCGATGTTTTTGATTGTGATACAGGAGGAAAGCAGCGGGCACTGATGTCATAAGATGTATAATTGTGTATGTATAGTCATGGTTGTCATGAAGAATATAGGCTTCTGTTAGAAGACATAATAACTACTGGAAGACCGGCACAGCACATGATGGTGATGGTCATGATAACAGATAAGCATGACGTGTGAAGTATCATATTGAACAGCAGCGTTAGCGCTGCTATGGAATGATAACGCCATGAGTATTATTAACATGATGCAGTAATAATGTTGTAAACATTTAGTTGTGATTTGAAGAGAGAATGATATAAGAAGATATGGGAAAGTGAAAGTCATTTAGCTTTAACTGTCCTCGGCTAGCTGCTGAGAAGGGAGCACACGGATATAATAGAATTTACCTGTAAAGGGGCGGGACAGAAGTATCAGATGTTGAAGTGAGTGGGGGATGCAAGGCCAGGTCTGTAGCCGGACTGTTGTTGTTTGAGGAGGAAGTGCATGGGCATTCATGTGGTAAAAGTAAATAGTGCATGTATGGTTATACATAGTCATATGTGTTGAATAAGAAGTACATGTGGGTTAGTGGATGGAGGTTTATTCAAGGCTATCAGAATGCCTGTTTAAAGGGAGAACTATTCGTATGAAGAAAGGCAGTTGTTTGCAGGGTAGAATAAGATGTATGTTGTTGCGTTCACGTTTATATGCTTGGCAATGTGAACTTATAGATTGTTTGAATATATTTAACAGGTGACATGGCAGTTTCTGTCATGGTGTGCCGGGTTGGCTAAATAGGCTAGCTGGTCTTTGGACTGCAATCAGCTATAGTTAGATGGTATCTAGACTGCAATCAGCAGTATGGCTAGATGGTAGTCGGTATTTGGCATTAGAGTAGATGGCTAGATTGTAGTTGTTATTTGGCTTATTATTTGTGGAGCAATGAAGGATACTCTAGGCGTCATTTGCTAGTTTATCGTTGAGTGGATTCTGCTGTCAGTTGCTGAGTTTTATAGCGTGAGGACGTTCTGTTTATAACATAATATAACATCTGTCGGTTGTGTAACATGAGATAGACGACTTTGTAATGCTGTTTCTTAATAAACATGATTGTTAGTTGTTATTCTTTTATTCCATCGTTAGTTTGTTGAGTATAGGAGTGGTACTAATATTGTTAGTCTCTGTAGTCTTTATACCACCACCACTTTACTATATATCTACTCTCTCCTTCATAAGACCTCCACTGACTATTACCTGATCGTTTGGGGTGTAGACTTATTACTACACTCTCCACACAGGAGAACCTATTGTCCTCTTATACATCCTTTAACTATTATTTCTTCTCGTCTGTCTCTCTCTACTTTTATATCTTCTCTTCTTCTTCTATCCCCTCTTTAAAATGTACACACCCCCCACACTGTGACATTTTTGGCGCTGCGAGCAGGATTCCTTTTGAATGCGTATACCTCTTAGTCTATGGTAGATGGTGCTATCCATAGTGTGGTATATGATTCTTAGTGGCCGTTCAGTGTTTTGGTCAGTTGGTAAGGTTTGAATTCCATCAGTTAGGAGTTGTTCTATCATTCACGTTCTTAAACAGAGTTGTTTAGTGGATGTATTATTTCCAGTTGTTGGTAGAGAAGGTAGCAAGTAGATCTCTTTGAGGTGTGAAGTTTTGATTTAGAATTAGTAAGCCAACCCGGTGCGAAAAATTCAGTTGAACCTCCTAAGCAAGATGGACGAGAGCACTCGTGTGAGCAGTAACATGCACCATGAAGGCAGTTCCCTGACCTCGGCGGTGGAAGGATCCTGTTTGTCAAACAGACCAGGGTGTACGCACATCGTTATGTTGCCAGAGCGCGTAAACATAGCGCACTTTGAGGGGACATCAGATCCCACGGTCACAGATGAATTCGTTCGTCGAGTCAAGTCCGTGTTCAGAAATGAACGGATGACTCCGGCAGATCAGATTGACCTGGTGCTTGATCATGTCACATCGAGCGTCAGGCAAGAGCTGAAGTTGCATCAAGCAGAGAATGCAAACGAAATGCTAGATGTCATACAGCAAGTTTATGGTGAGCGTCGAAGCATCGTGGCACTAGCGTCTGCATTTTTCGCCCTACGGCACGGTGAGAATGAGACTCTCCGTAGTTTTTCTCATCGTATTCATGAAGCGTTTCAAGCGATTATCAGTGCGCAAAAGAAAGTGAAAATGTCCCCATGGGATACGTCGATCTTGAGAGATCAATTCGTCGTACAACTGAGAGACACGATTTGCAGAAAGTTAGCATTGGAGAGAATTCACCAAGATCCTAGTGTGACTTTTCTGTCCATCAGAAATTTTGCTCTTAGATGGGTGGGTGATGAAAATTTCTTTTCTAATAATGTGGTTTTGACTAATGAGTCAGTGATGCAGGTGAATGTTGTGAGTTCTACAGTGTCGTCAAGTGAGAAGCGTGAAGTGTCCGTTTTAAGGGATGAAGTGAAACAATTGAAACAACGAGTAGCGGCTTTGTTACAGCCCCCTGTACAGCGCAAACGATGTTTCCTTTGCCAGTCATCATCACATCAAATGAGTGCCTGTCGACAGAGAACAACTGTCGGCGATGTTCGGCGCCCTATACAGGTGCAGAGACGAGAAGCGTCTAACTACAGCAAGAACAACGAAACTTGGCAAGCGTGGCGTAAGAGGCCACAGGGCTCATGCCCAGTTGAACTATCTGCAGGGTTCAACAACCCCGCCAGTGCGAATTTGGTTGAGAAACCAGATGATAGACAGATTCGCGGTGAAGGTGAAATGAAGTCGAAAAGGAGGAGGCGTGGCAGGAGAAGGAGACAGTGTGTGTCTTCCAGTCAAGGTTCTCCTGCTCAAAAACAGAGCAGTGACAATTCGACAGCTATAAATCAGCTTTCCGCTGGTGTATCTAGCACTGAACAGTTGCCGAGCAGAACTCAGCACAATGAAAATTCTGCCAGTTTGAACCAGTCCTGCTCCGCGTTACCTAGTGAAGTGCAGTTGACTACAGAGACTGTTGAAAGTTATTTCAGATTCAAAATAGGCGAGAAAGTACAGTTGAAACTCGAACCAGAAGAGGGGGACATGAATGACTATTGGTCTGATGATGTGTATGTTGTCCTGCGCCTTCCAAATGCTACAAGACCACAATACGTATTGACCAGCAGGGAACATAAGAAATTGCGCCTCATAGCCAGAGAGGAAGAGTTGAGGACATGTCTTGTGAACTGTTGACCCAGTTAATGGTGGACACACAAAAATCCGCTGGTCACATGGTGCAGTAACATTTGGTGTGAATTTAATGTGGTAGTGTTCAGAGTTTGTTACAGGTGACGTGAAGATCCTGCAGCCACAGGTCCAGTCCAATAGAAGACGGCTGATTTTATGTTGTGTGGTAAAACAATTGTTTCTGTTGATGAGTTTTGTACTCAGAGCTGTATTTGTTACGCGTGTTGTTGTCTGGATGTTTTGGTTCGTCAGAACAGGCGACAAGCACAGAGGAAGTGATGACTAGCGTCCCGCTACGGAATGTCCAGTGGGCAAAGACGATTTGGACAGGTGTTCTGTCTTTTGTCGCGAAACATGTGTTGCCGTTTTTTATGAGTTTGTAGAAATGTGTTTGTGACATTTGTTGTTATGATGGTGTTGTATTTGTGCAGTTTGTTAAATGTACTGTAACAGGTGGTGACTTGGATCCTACAGTTGCACATCAAGCACACAGGAGAATTTGTTTACTTATTTTCTCAAGGAGAATCTATTGTTTTTGTTGAATTCATAATTTAGACATTGGTTAATGATGCAATTATGTGATGCTCTTTGCTGATGGTCTTACTGAAAGGCGAGCAGAGAGATTATAGACATAGGAAGGTGTCTATTGGTAAGAGGCGGGGGAAATCAATCACTGGCTGGAGTGTCAGGTTCTTCAGGAATCAGAGTGGCACTGATTCTTCGTTAGGGGGCCGGAATGTGACAGTACTGATTACAGTCACGTTTTTTTACAAGAAGGAAATAGAAGGAAAGAAACACACGGAGGAATAAGGAGGTATAGAGTCGCTTGAGATAAAGAGGGTCGCTAGACTAACAACCCTGAGGGCATTGACTCAAGAGTCGACAAAGACGTGGGTGCATGCCAAGCTTGTTCATGAACTGTGGTAGGCCAATATACTCGTAAATTAACAGAGGCAGGGCAACGAACAAAGGCAACGACACAAGATTTCCTGGGGATTTTCCATCCAAATATGCAAAGTGGCTTGGAATACCATCTTTGGCGGGAAAGAGAAAGGTTCATGAACCTAAGAAGATAAGGTTCGTGAACTCAGGTGCAAAGGAGAGAGATATAACCAAGTGGCGTCAGGGGTATATACACTACCAGCGAGTAGCCAGAGAGACACTTGCACTGAGATCTCCGCCAACGAAGGATGCTGTGGGCATTCTGATCATGTCGCTACGATGGAGCTAAGTCCATACTCCTGTTTTGTGACTTGCCAGATAATGCACGAAATATTGCTTCATGTTATGTAAGTAGTACTGTGTTCATGTAAAGTAATTAGATAAGATAAGATCATGTTGGGTTATTGGTAGGACACATGATGATGATGATTTCTCTGATATGCGTTAAACTGGATCTTGCGAGTCGTCTAACTGTACACCTGAGACATAGCAGATGCCATGTTGACAGATCCAAGTGTATTAATGCAAAGTATGAGTATCCATATATATGTTATAATGATTTCTGGGAGCAGACATCTTCTTGGAACAACAACGAGAAACGTTTTGTGCATGCAGCATACGGAGGCTGCCCTCTTATTTAGGTCAGAGGCCCAATATCGTATTTCACAGGTAGAGAGAGAGTGGTTTGGTGAATAAACAGGCTAGCCCTAGAATGACCCTTTCTAACGGCCAGACTGTCTGCGATGTTTTGATTGTGATACAGGAGGAAAGCAGCGGGCACTGATGTCATAAGATGTATAATTGTGTATGTATAGTCATGGTTGTCATGAAGAATATAGGCTTCTGTTAGAAGACATAATAACTACTGGAAGACCGGCACAGCACATGATGGTGATGGTCATGATAACAGATAAGCATGACGTGTGAAGTATCATATTGAACAGCAGCGTTAGCGCTGCTATGGAATGATAACGCCATGAGTATTAACATGATGCAGTAATAATGTTGTAAACATTTAGTTGTGATTTGAAGAGAGAATGATATAAGAAGATATGGGAAAGTGAAAGTCATTTAGCTTTAACTGTCCTCGGCAAGCTGCTGAGAAGGGAGCACACGGATATAATAGAATTTACCTGTAAAGGGGCGGGACAGAAGTATCAGATGTTGAAGTGAGTGGGGGATGCAAGGCCAGGTCTGTAGCCGGACTGTTGTTGTTTGAGGAGGAAGTGCATGGGCATTCATGTGGTAAAAGTAAATAGTGCATGCATGGTTATACATAGTCATATGTGTTGAATAAGAAGTACATGTGGGTTAGTGGATGGAGGTTTATTCAAGGCTATCAGAATGCCTGTTTAAAGGGAGAACTATTCGTATGAAGAAAGGCAGTTGTTTGCAGGGTAGAATAAGATGTATGTTGTTGCGTTCACGTTTATATGCTTGGCAATGTGAACTTATAGATTGTTTGAATATATTTAACAGGTGACATGGCAGTTTCTGTCATGGTGTGCCGGGTTGGCTAAATAGGCTAGCTGGTCTTTGGACTGCAATCAGCTATAGTTAGATGGTATCTAGACTGCAATCAGCAGTATGGCTAGATGGTAGTCGGTATTTGGCATTAGAGTAGATGGCTAGATTGTAGTTGTTATTTGGCTTATTATTTGTGGAGCAATGAAGGATACTCTAGGCGTCATTTGCTAGTTTATCGTTGAGTGGATTCTGCTGTCAGTTGCTGAGTTTTATAGCGTGAGGACGTTCTGTTTATAACATAATATAACATCTGTCGGTTGTGTAACATGAGATAGACGACTTTGTAATGCTGTTTCTTAATAAACATGATTGTTAGTTGTTATTCTTTTATTCCATCGTTAGTTTGTTGAGTATAGGAGTGGTACTAATATTGTTAGTCTCTGTAGTCTTTATACCACCACCACTTTACTATATATCTACTCTCTCCTTCATAAGACCTCCACTGACTATTACCTGATCGTTTGGGGTGTAGACTTATTACTACACTCTCCACACAGGAGAACCTATTGTCCTCTTATACATCCTTTAACTATTATTTCTTCTCGTCTGTCTCTCTCTACTTTTATATCTTTTCTTCTTCTTCTATCCCCTCTTTAAAATGTACACACCCCCCCACACTGTGACATACATCTGCCCGAGAGGCAAAGAACAAGAACTGCAAAAAAAAAAAAAAAAAACCCAGTAAAATGGACGCACAAGCAAAACTCAGGTCCTGTGACAAAGTCCAAATGGACGAACAACTGGTCTTTCCACCAGAATTCACAGTCGGTGAACAGAAAGTAAGAAAGAAAACAGTCGTTGAACTTGTATGCCATGATGTCAAACTGTCCAGCTTCTTCTCTCTGGGTCTCCCTCTGCCTCTTTTCTGATCAGCCTTCCCACCGTCACGATATAATATTGTTTTCTTCTAATGATATGACCACAGAACTAGACTGTCTCCTTCTGGTGTGGGAAATGAGTTCTCTTCGTGAATCAGTTTCTTTCAAGACATCTTCTTTACCCTCATTATCTATCCAGGGTATTCGCATCATTCTCTAAGCCAAGAAGTGGACCAACAATTAGAACTGTCCACCGGAGTTTACAGCCGGTGAACGTAAAGAAGAAATTGGACGTACAATAACACACTAATTGTTAAATAGTTTGTTAAAATTCGCGGTTAGTAAGATACTATATAGGAAGCCTTAAAAGTACTGGAAACAATTAAATTCTTTATCTTGAATTGCACAATTGCAAGATTGTTACACCCTTCTTTTTGGCGAGGAGAGTTTTTATAGCGAGGTACTTTACAGGAACAGAAAGAAAGAAGGGGCAGCAGAAAACAAACAGCAGGTCACAGGCAAAAGAATAAGAGGAAGAAGAGGTAGTTGTAGAAGAAGAAGGCAGAAATAAGAAAAATAGACGAAGAAGAAGAAGAAAAAGAAGATATTAAAATAATAAGAAGCTGTGTAGTAGTAGTAGTAGTAGTAGTAGTAGTAGTAGTAGTAGCAGCAGCAGCAGCAGTAGAAGAAGCAGAAGAGGTAGATAATAAAAAAAAAATAATCAGATAAAGAAGAGGAGGCGAAGTGGTAGTAATAGTATTGGTGGTGGTAGCAATAACAGCAGAGGGAGAAGAAGCAGCAGCAGAAAAAGAATAACAAGAGCAAGAACAGAGACAAGAAGAAGAAGAGTATATGAGCCTTGATTTTGATACAGTGTTCCAAGGTGCATAACGTTTTGTTTTTGGCTTTGATAGACAGTATACATAGACACATGAAATTATAAGTTGATACTAACTATAACATACAAATATACTCAGATAATTGATGACTTTTAGTACTCATTTGTGTGATGACACTTGCACCTATTCTCCGTGGTGCACAGACCGTAAGTGAGTTTGTGACCGTCTACTCATTGTATATTCATATTGTAATTTATGCTAGTATTATTGGTATAGCCAAGGGCTATGATTCCCCTGCGTTGCTATAGCACAATGGACCATATCAGTAGTGAAACATCAGCTGTACACACGTGCCGTGATTGTAACTGACTCACAGAGCATGCTGAGAAAGGTGGAGACAGGTATGCTCCGTGCAGAATGACAAGCATCACTTCAGAGGTCCCTGGTAGCTAGCATTCTTTGGATATTCAGTCTAGGTTATGCCGGTGTGTTGGGAAATGAGCAGGCAGACTGACTGATTCTGCATCACTTGGTTGTGAACTGATGTATGACAAGCTAGATGTTGTGAGGGCCCTTTGGGAGCGAGTAAACTGTGTGTAAGTGCAAATAGATCAATTCGTTCTGAGGAGAATGGTGCTGTTTGTTAACAGGGGATCTTACCGATGCTCAACACTCGAGGGAAAGTCGAGACGGACATAGCTACTGGTACCATCGGAATTGGAACTCTTCGTCAGCTGCTGAAGATGAGGACGGAGCGTTCTGACCAAGCTACCTCAGCATCCTGAACAGATTAGTGGTGCCCATAGTAGGAAAAAAACAGTACGCAGTCGCCACTCCTACTTTAGTCATAATTAATTGTAATCAACCTGTTATAACTTTTTTTAATGGGTGTAAATTTCAAATGAAAGCACTTAGGACAGTGACACTGAAAACATACAACTAAAAAATAAACAGTATAGCGCGTGTTAGGTGGATGGGATAACCACTACACTACAGCTCGCTCTTCAGGCAGAACAGTTAAAAAAGCCAGCGGTGCCTTCTCCAGCAGCACGATGATGGAGGTTATGGCGGTGACACAGGCTTTCATGTGGCCAGGATCACAGGACTATTCCCGCGCATTTGCTGAGTGATTCTTTGAGTATGATCCGGCGGGTCGAGGCAGGCTGGTTACGCAGACAGTAGCTTGAGTCATTGCAAAATTCTCCTGTGTGCAGTTAATTTCATATTCGTCCCAGAGCATGCAGGCGTTGTTGGTAATGAGAGAGCTGATAGACTGGCAGGCACTGAATTAAATGAAGATGGCCGGCCCATGGATCACGCAGACATTGTCATTGTCCTTAGAGAGACAGGACGCTCTTAGGATTTTGAAAGCAACGTGTCCACATCACTTCTAAGAATACATGAATTGGGAGTAACGATCGGCACAGCCAAGCATGAGAAGCACACTGGACGCACACAAAGTCTTGTTAACCAACATAGGACTGGCACTATTAACCGCACAATGCTGATGAATATGTTGAGAGAGGAATCTGAGCGTCTATGGATGTGTCCGGAGTGCTGTGAACATAATCTAACTCATAACTACACTAAAAAAAGAATGTGGCTATAATCTGAATCACCAATATTTAACAATGTGACATCATACTGTATGTTTAATCAGTTATGTAGGTGAAAAGTTCAGGCTGTTTGTTCACCCCACATCTCGACTTTGGCGTTATTCCAGAATGTGAACTTTGTGTGTACATCTGTTTTACAGATCAGGTTTTTATGCAGACGCTATGGGAGGGAGTCTGGAATACTAGTTTAAACAAATCTGGGATAGGTGTGCTCACAATTGTAAGTAATATAAAGCTACCGCGGGCCTCATCACTAATTTCACATAATATTGTCAGCATATATGTTGAAAAGAGGGTCTAACTAATACCCTGTATCTAATCTCCCATCGTCTACTTGCCACTTCCATATGTTTAGTCATTGCCGTGAGGTGTTAACCGTTCCCAGTAATGCTAACACCAGTTTTGTAATGATTTTTTCTTTTGCAGACACTGCCTAGAAAATGTATGGTATTCATTCTTATTTAGCCTCAATACAGGGGTGTCGATGACTGACAGACTGACTTTCTACCCCACCAGGACATCACACAAGCGATAAACACCAGATGAAACAAAGTGCCACCATGTGGATGAGGACCGCCGTGGAGAGGTCCCAGAAACCACGTTCAGACAATTGGCCATTTTATGGTCTGCCTATATTGCGGCCCCTGGTAAAAGCCAGGGTGGGGCTTCAAATAACCAAAAATTTCGTCCTAAAAAGGACAAAACTTGATAATTAATGATAAGGTGTGTCAATGCAAGGAAAACCTTTAAGTAGCTAAGCCCCATAACACATTATCTAGGGGTTTGGCTTAAATCAAAAAGTGCACTATATGTATTATTATTATATACTGAGTGAAAAGGACCTCTTGATCTAGAACGTAAAATCTGTGGGCAGATCCGTTTAACAGATGTATACAGACACATACGTCTGCTGGATCTTAGTTTGGGGGATAAACAAAAATGTAATGTGTAAAAATGTATGTAAGGAAGATAGAGAAAAAAAAAGTGTTCAAAGGGAGAAAACTTCAGTCAAAAAGTTTACTTTTACCGATTACTGCAAGCAGCTAGGTCTGAAAACCCATCATGGAAAGGCAAAGATAATAAATCAGGCAAATAGTTGTGTGGTTTCTCTTAATGGCACCCCACTCAAAGACATGGAGTTGTTCACCTATTTGGGCACCAATATAGATAAAGATGGGGGAACTGATAGAGATATTTAAAAAAAGAATACAAATGGCAAGAGGAGCTTTCATAGCACTAAGTGATTTGTGGAGGTCAAAAGAAATTATAAGAAATACTAAACTAAAAATTTTTAATTCTAATGTCAAATCAATACTTTTTTAATGGGGCGGAAACATGGAACAACTGAGGCAATTACTAATAAAGAACAGACATTCATTAACTGGTGCTTGTTCAGAATAGAGGGAATTAAATGGTATGATAGAATCACTAATGTAGAGCTTTGGCAGAGAACTAAGCAAGCTCCAGTGGACCAAGAGATGAAGAAAAGGAGAAGGGAGCTGGAGAATGAGGTTAGAAAGATGGGGAGGACATGGGCTGCAGGAGATAGCAAGGGATAGAACGACTTGGCGTGAGTTGATTAAGGGCCTATGCTCCATTGGGGGTTAGAAAGGCAGAAGAACAGAAGATTGCTGCAATAATTAAAAGAAATACACATAAATGCAAACTAACAGTTAAATCAAACAATGTGGCTATAATGGCAATTTAAAACTAAAACCTGTGTAGTTGTCACAGCTTGGGAGGAGTTAATAGTTGAATTAAAATGCACATTTAAACTACAATAGAGTGTTTGAACGTTATAGGATAATTTTTGAAATGGCTGGCTAGACCACATATATATCATGTTGGTTACATATTTTCACCTCTTGTCAAAACACTTACAAAGACACAATTGGTTCTCCCCCAGTCCCAGGAAAGGAAACAGGTGAAAACGTTCATTCAAAAAATCTTTGTTTATTTGACCAAATATTTTCAATATGAGGCATACAAAGTTTATTAGAAAAAATAAGTGAAACAGCTAAAGACATACAAATTGTGGGCTATCTTCCCAATAACGGTTCCAAATTATCGAGGCTGAAAATATACCCTAACAGGGCCTCAGTCGCATGTCAATTGCGGACTTCCGGGGACTATACGGCCACCACCGAGAGTATCTCAAACGCGGCGCGGAGTGAATTAGGGCTAAAATAGATGGCTGGGACTCACGAGCAAATAAAATGAAGGAAGCTGCAGGAGATGCGGTAGCTGCTGCTCATGAGTCCAGCCATATAGTTTAGCCCCAATCCACGTGGCGCATAGCGGCGTGGGAGATACTCTCGGCGGTGGCCGAAGTTGCCGGAAATGCATAATTTAAGTCGCTGGAAGTTCACAATTGACATGTGACTGAGGCCCTGTTAGGGTATATTTTCAGCCTCGATAATTTGGTACCGTTATTTGGAAGATAGCCAAATACTGACCTATAGAAATGGTCATATATCACTTACTTTCAACCCTTTCAAGCAGTTGTCTTTTACAGTTACACAGCGTTTTTAATTTATTTATCATGCATTTTCTGTTCATCATCACCAAACATAATATGAATAAAATAGGACAGAGAACTCACAGACAAATCCCAGACCAAAATATAACCAAGGCAGCTTTGCTTGCTGTTGCCGTCAACAAAATTAATAGGAGAGTTCTCTTATTTGACCACATTGCTTTTTTTTAAAAACAAATTAGGCGGGGTAACATTGCAAGACAACCAGGGTAATTTTACCTAATCCTAAGTGAGATGAGTTCTGTTTGGAGGAGGACCATTTCTGTAAAAGAAGAAAATATAAAATTATAAACCTGACAAGACATTTAGAAATTAACAAAAATGGATCCATGTTGGGATCCACCTTTATCTCTCTGACAGCAGGCACCTCCGGTAGTAGGAAACCTATATAAAATGATTGATCCCCTACCCCGCAAATGTGGGCTCCATGCTCTGCTGTGGAGGAGATAAGAAAAGACCCTCTGCCTTCACAACAAGCATGTCGTAAGAGTCAACTAACTGGGGCTCCCTTCGAAGTCAGAGTCCATCTGCCTGCACATAAAGAAGTCAGATCTGTAAAACAGATGTGCACACAAAACTCAAGCTGTAGAACAAGAATAAAGTCCAGAAGTGGATAAACAACCAGAACTTTTTACTGGCTTTCAGCCGATAAATGCTTAAAAGCGGTTACTGGATATTGGACCTTCAACAGGACACACTAGATTATCTGATATTATGCAATACATTTCCATATAGGACAAAAAAGCTCCAGCTTGAGCAAATCTTCCTGCACTAATCTGCCTCCCAAACATGCAAGGCACTGGGCACCTAGAAAATGTGCCATGGGGCTTAGCTCCTTAAAGGTTTTTCTTGCGTCGGTGCTACAAGAAAATGAGTACCTGGAATTTTCGAGGCAATGTTTGGAAAAACACAGACTGGGTACAATTAACATTTCTGAGCCCAGGGACACTGTGATTGGCTGTTCATTGATGCCCCCTAAACCTTTCACATGCGCGATTTTCTCTGACAGGGGTGTCAGGTTGCATAGTCTTCTACAATATCACCGGAGATATCCAGCATTGCATACTACAGGATGCAACTGCCACCTTTAACGACCCCATACCATCTACAACTGACCCTAACTCCAACCCCCCTCCCCCAGGAGACAGCCTCAGCCTAGGCACCATGAGAAAGTACATTCTACGCCATGTGGTTTTTAGGCCTTGTAACATTTTGCGGTTACCCAAAAAAACACTGTGTTGCTCCAAACAAGCAATAGTACCCTCCTCATCGCCCGCAACCATATAAACACCCTGACACCCCTTTGAATGACAGTCGGGCGTGTGGAAGGTTAGAAAGGATGAATGAACAGCCAATCACATCGTGTTTGGGCCCCAATTGGTGAGTTTTTCCATAAATTATTACAACCTAAGGTTACCATTACAGAGGAGGAGGGGGGGGGGGGGGGGGGGGGGGGGGGGTTAGGAGTCTCAGAGGCACTGACTCAACATATGGCTGGGGCAAATAGAGGATGAAGATTAAATACAGGGTATTTGTTAGACCTTCCTTTCAACAGAAATGCTGACAATACTATATGAAATTAGTGGGCCTGTGGTAGCTTTGAACTACTTACAACTGGAGGCACACATATCCCGGAACTCAGATATGTTTAGACCAATATTTCAAAGTGCAAGGACCACCTTTTGGATCTGTAAGAGGAAACTTTGAGGGTTAAATATAAAAAAAAATTCATAATCTGGTTAAATCACCACAAATCTCTTGCGTCATGAGGGCTTACAGATTGCAATGGCTGGGACATTTATAAAGAGATTGGTAGACAGAGAGACAAAAACTGCATATGCAAGAGGTAAAGGTAAATGAAAGTAGACCAGTACTGAAAATACTATATACAGGCAGACCATTAACACTCGAAAGTCATCTACAGGAAAGAGAAGGCCACCCACGAAGATGAGTGGAGCTGGACGATGTCTGTAGCAATAAACACCAAGGGTGTGGACTGAAAAGTTACATGCAAATATAACAGATATCAAAACAAAGCCTTTCAGATATCATAGCCTTTACTTGCTGGACAAAATCTATAACTAAATATTTTGCAAAATGAACAATTATAGTATAAATCACAGCAAGGAAACAACAGTCAGCATACAAATAAACCAGATCTGTATATCGAATGCGAACATAAAACTTAAGTTGTGAAACGAGGTGGGTGAACAATCAGAACTTTCCATCGATTAACATGAAGTAGAAACAATCAGAAATAATGTTTTCGATAAACAATCATTATGTGCATTACGTAATACAGGACTTACAGTCTATTCCATTCAACACCTTTTTTAAACTGCAATTTTTTTCCCCCAGATGTCCCTGCTTCCTATGTCTTTTAAGTGTGTCCTATTTCAGTGTTCGCTGTGCCAGCTTAAATCCCCACAAATAAAATTGGTCCAGACCTGGTATGTAAACATTAACCTGCATATGTGATCTCCATGTGGTAAATTTATAATACTCTAATTGCTTGTTGAAGACAAAGAGGCAATGATGTTTGGTTTGGGATTTAAGTGTAGTTCTTCTAACCAGGAGATGAACTTACTACTGTAGAGTGATCAGAATATATGCCTCTAATGACAATTATTGAAGGAAGCAGCACTGATATGTTTGCTCAGTGTGATGATTTTAGAATATTCTTGGGAATGTCCTAATGACCAGTTTTGCTTTCTCTACTCTATATGGCAGAAAGTGTGTATGTATTTGTCCCTGGTCCCAAAATGACAGTCCTTTTGGAGGCCTCATCATTAGCTACGCTCCTACAACTACCATCTCGTATGTGTGTCCAGAGAAGGACACAAGTTTGTCTATCATTAAAATGCAGCCGCGAGAAAATGCAGCTCATATATCACTAGAAAAAGGAAGTGAAAAAACAAAGCTCACCTGCAGAACCAGTTCAGTACTGTTACTCAAGTCGTGCTTCTCTTCCGCTTCCAGACTGAGCTTGAAACAGCCTTCTGCTGAACAGCTGATGGCTTCTCAAAACCGTAAGCGTATATACCTCTTATAAGTGCCACTCCAGTGTTCCCATCAAGATCACCAAAGGCTTTATCAAAGTTGCTCTGTGAAGGTATTCAATGACTATAAGATCAAGACTGATCAGTTGTAAGACAGATAGCTTTTAACATAATATAGATCACAGTGTTGCTCTGTTTATGGTACAGTTAAATACAAACGAGGTCTACTTCTTCTCCATTTGTCCTACTGTTTATATCGCGAAGTGTCAGAGGAGTTAGATGTTGTTTCCTGGCTTTTGCTAGTTGCGTAAATGTCATACTGTGTATCCATAGCATCTCTTTAACTCCAGTCTTGCTTGGTCGACCTGTTGCCTTGTAGCCTGCTGTTCTCATATAAGCATGCTCTAGCTGCCCGCAGATTTATTCCATTCTAACAAGATGACCAAACCATTTGATTATTTGATTATCTATGAAATCATTTAAATTTTGCATTTATGTTTCTCTAGGACTGTTCATGTGGGACACTGACAGCACAAAGTTGGTATGGTCAGTAAACTTCATAACAGAGCAAAAGCAGCCTTCGTCAGAGAGAGAAATAATCAGATGAGGGAAAGCTGGCACAAAAAGACAGCGTCATTTAACCTCGAGAAGGACACTTCACGTCTGTGGAATATCACAAAAAGCTTGAATAGAGACAAGATGGAAAAAGCCAGAGTTGTACTCCAAACAAACGATGGATCGTTTACTGGCAAGGTAGCAGCAGATGTGCTAGCTGAAACACACCAGAAGGAAACTGCGGTTCATATTCCCATGCAAAGAATAAAAGAAGTACGAAACCAGACCAAGACTCTTCTAGCAGACTCTAGCACAAAAACAAAAGCCTGCATGTCAGAAAAGTTTACTATGCAAGAGCTGGAAGTTGGAATTGGAGAGTTGAAAATGAAGAAAGCTCCAGGGGCTGACAGCATTACAAACGAATTTCTCTCTCATCTTGGACCTGCTGCCAAGAAGTTTCTCCTCTGCATCTACAACCAGAGCTGGCAAAAAGGGGTAGTACCGTCAGCCTGGTAGGAAGCCCTCATCCAGCCTATCCTTAAAAAGGGTGGAGACAGAAGAGACCCAAAAAGCTACAGACCTATTAGCCTTCTTAGTTGTGTAGGAAAATTGATGGAGACATTAGTAAATAAAAGACTAATATGGTTCCTGGAGACAAACTCAGTAATCACCACCACCCAGACAGGATACAGACAGCACAGAAATACAGAGGACCAGTTGACATATCTGGCACAGGAAATTGAGAATGCCTTCCAGGAAAAAAAGAAAGTTCTTGCTGTCTTTTTTGACCTCTCTCGTGCTTTTGATACAGTTTGGAAAGAAGGCCTACAACTAAAACTGCTACAGGCAGGAGTTGTGCACAACATGTACAAGTGGATCAAAGACTTTCTTTTCCAACGCAGAGCCAGATTCAGAATTGATGGACACATCGGCAAACTGGCAAAACTAAGAGAAGGAGTTCCCCAGGGCAGTGCTATATCACCAACTCTGTTCGTGGTTTACATTAATGATATCACAGCAACCTGCCACCAGCACGTTTCTAATACCCTACATGCCGATGACTTTGCAGTTTGGACAGCCTCTGAATACACTACCACAGCCTCATATCTGTTACAAAAAACTGTGGAAAATGTAGAAGCCTGGACCGAAAAGTGGGGTCTAAAGCTAAATAAATCCAAAAGCACAGCATCACTTTTCTCTCTCTCCCCAAAAAAAGAAAAAATCGAAATTTGGATTAAAAACCAGCTCATTCCACAGACTGACACTCCTATCTTTCTGGGTGTTACACTTGATTTGCGACTAACTTGGAAGTCAATGTAGAAGCAGTACAGGGAAAAGCATTGAAGAAGCTTGCAGTTATGAAAAAATTAGCGGGTACCACATGGGGCGCTAACTCTAGAATCCTAAAACAAGTATATACTGGAGCAGTCAGGCCAGTCATGGAATATGCCTCCACTGCATGGGCTGCAGCAGCCAAGACAACAATGGGAAAACTGGACAAGGTTCAGAATATGGGATTAAGGATTGTTCTCAGAGCCATGAAAACCACCCCCCATCAGAGAAATAGAAAAGTTAGCAGATACTGAACCACTCGAACTCAGAAGACAATACAAAACTCTTTTACAGTATGAGAAATTAAAAAGACTTCAAAGTCACCCACTGCATTTTAAATTTCAAGAGAGAACAAAAATAAGACTGAAGCGTCAGAGCCCCAACCACCTTGCTAGAGAACTGTACAGACAGCACCAAGATCTGCTTGAATGAGATGTTGCACTGTGCGAAAAACTTAGGCCAGAACCATGGACAAGCAAGCCAGAGAAAGCAAATGTAGTCCTAAAGGTACCAGGAATCACTTCAAAAGATGCCCAGACAGAGACACAACAGATAACTCTGGCTCTTGCTATGCTTGATGAGAAGTATCCAAACACCACTTGGACTCAGGTTTTCACCGACGGCTCTGCTACAGATGCAGTCAGAAAAGGGGGTTGTGGAATTTACATTAAACCCCCTTGCAGTAGAGCAGAAACTCTCTCTACCAGCAGGTGACATCTGCACTAACTTCAGAGCTGAGGCAACTGCCCTCCTCTCTGCAGTCCAACATCTCGTCACTCAAGAACACAGAGGGCACCAAATTGTTATACTTAGTGACTCATTGTCTGTTCTCCAAGCACTATCCAGCAAAAAACAAGACAAACTAATTGCTGATCTAAGGACCAACATTGGCTTACTCTCCAAGGAAGCAGAACTGGTCTTGCAGTGGATACCAGCCCACTGTGGTATTCAAGGAAATGAGAGAGCAGATGAGTTGGCAAAAGCTGGGAGTAATCTTCCACAACCTCATCCACCACACAGCTACAAGGAAACCAAAACAGCGCTAAAGCAGTCTTTCAAGCGGGAGTGGAGAAGGCAGAATGGTGATTACAGACCAGAGAGTGACAGCATAAACAAACTCAATAGGAAAGAACAAACATCAATTTTTAGACTTCGGACTGGACACTGTGGTCTTCGAGCACACTTGTACAGGATAGGCATAAAAGAATCTGCTGCCTGTGATTGTGGAGCAGAAAGACAAACCCCAGAGCACATACTACAGTACTGCCCTAACCTCTCCCAGCAAAGACTGTGGATCTGGCCCAAAGGAGCCACATTGCAAGAGAAGCTATGGGGGACAGGTGGCGATCTTAAACGCACAATCCTATTTGTGACCCAGACAGGACTCAATGTTTAGCATGACTGATATCGAACGCAGAAGAAGAAGAAGAAGAAGGTATGGTCAGTGCATTTTTTAAAAAGTATTTATTTATATAATATGTCTTGCAAAAAGGGTTAAGGTTGTTAATTTGGTGAGATGATCATCAGCAAAGAGCTGATTTAAATCCTCCTGCTTCTTTAACCATCAAACCCATATAGATGATGAACAAGAGTTGTGATAGTTTACACCCTTGTCTTACCCAATATGAAACTCGAAACCAGTTTGTCATGCCTATAATTATTCTTAAGGCACATTTTTGTGTGTAATACATAGCTCTGATGTTGTCCAGCAATTGTTCGTTGACACCATAATCCTTTAGCTTTGACCATAGCTTTTCTTGGTTTAACTAATCAAAGGATTTTTCTTGATCAATGTAAGCATATTTAAGTTGGTTGCTATGCTCTAGTTTTCCCACTCTTGTATCTCAATGAGAAAACAGCATTGGTGCACCCCTTTCCTTCTCTGAAGGCAAACCGTAAATTCTTTATGGATGGTTGCTCTCTGCATATTATTTTTTTTTTCTTCTAAAATAATTGCGTAAAGTTGTCCTATCTGGCTAAGAAGATAGGAGATATTTACTCTGTATCAACTACTTCCATATTAGAGGATATGAAATATTTCCCCAGGATAGAGAAACTAGACATAATGGTGGGGTTGCCACACTGGTTCGTAATTCAATACTAGCTGTTGAATTACATAGATCCAACCAGCTGAATATTGAATTCACTGCTATCCAGCTGTAACTAAATAACAAAACTTTGTCAGCCTACAACATTTACTCGATACCCACCCTCCCTACCAAACTTGGGAGTTGAAAAGGTTCATGAGAGCAAACTGCTAATTATAGGAGCTTTGAAAGGTCACTTACAGAGCTGGGGTTATGACTGTTTAGTGTCTTTAGAAGTGGCTAATCACAAACTGTCTCACCCTTCTCAATCACCCCGATGACTCACATACTCTAGACGGTGGTGCACACCAGATCTAGCATTCACAACAGATGAAAGGTTCTGCAACATCCTGTAAAGGATACACAACTAACTTTTAACTTCTAAGCAAGAGATGAACTTACTATGGTGGACTGACCAGAATCAATGCATATAATGGCAATTATTGAGGGAAGCAGTGAAGAATAGTCATGGAAATGTCCTAATATCCAGGTCTGCTTTCTCTACCCACATGGTAAAAAGTTTGAATGTTTCACTGATCCCAACATGACAGTCATTCTGCAGGCCTCATCATTAGCTACACTTCTACAAAGGCTTTAGCATTGAACATGCTTTGTGTAGAGAAAAGTTTCCGGTGAATGTAGGATCAAGACTGATCTACTGTATCACAGATAGCTTTGAATACAATCATAACGAATAGTGTTGTTCTGTAGACGGTATATTCAAATATAAACAATTTCTTCACACACTTAACAGGGTGGCTAGCTGCAAAATCTGCACCTTTCAGTCCAAAACACTGGATTCCAATAAACCCTTAATGTATAAGATTTTGTAACATGTTTGTTCAAGGGCAGCGTCTGTTCTTTCCCCTCCCAAAAACATGCCCCCCTAAACCTCAAATGGGATAAAAGCATGTTATGTTTACAGGAAAGAATCATTAACTGTTTCAGACTCAGGCAGATTTTATATTACAAAGCATTACAGTTACAGTTAATATATTTCAATGTCCATCATAGTTGTTTTGTAAATTGTAAATGACAAATATAAACAAAATGAAACTCTGCACTGTCTCGGTGGGGAGAGGGAATCAGTTTCTGACAAAACCAAAAGTATATTAGGCAGCTGGGGTTACAGTTAATGGCAGCTGGAGTTACAGTCAATGGCAGCTGGAGTTACAGTCAATGGCAGCTGGAGTTACAGTCAATGGCAGCTGGAGTTACAGTCAATGGCAGCTGGAGTTACAGTCAATGGCAGCTGGAGTTACAGTCAATGGCAGCTGGAGTTACAGTCAATGGCACCTGGGGTTACGATGGTTTGGACATGTATGCAGAATGGGAACAAATCGGCCACCATGGCAGGCATGGGAGGCTAAAAACCAGGGAACCAGACCTCCAGGACGACCAAGGGTGCGCTGGGAAGACAACATCCGACAGTCCCTAACTGACAGAGGACTGGAATGGAACAAAGCTAGAAAGAAAACTGCTGATAGAGACGTCTGGCGACCTCTCTGGCAAACCTCTACACCCCAAGGTAGAAGTAAGTAAATATTTGAAGGTATGCATTTGCCATCCATGCTTTTGTATTTCTCCTATACAATCATACTATGAATTTCCTCTATGTGGATAAGGGAGATCCACTGTGCAGAAAGCATGTCAACTAAAAAGAAGCTTTTTTTGAAGTCAGAATGCATCTGCTTGTGAGGCAAAGAACCAACAGTCTGCACATAGATGAATCAGATTCGTAAAATAAATGTACACGCAGCACTCAGGTTCTGGAACAGGACTAGGAGCCAAGAAGTTGACGAACAACCAAAACTTTCCACTACAGGAGTTTACAACTGGTGTACGCGAAGATGACAGTATAAATTTTCATATACAAACATATTCTTGATGTATAAAATACAACTGATGAGTCAAAGATAAATGTCTGAAAGGGGCACATTTAAGACACGCTTGATCGTCTTCTTCTTCTTCGTTCACCGGCTGTGAATTCCGGCGGAAGGTCCCAGTTAATCGTCTGCTTGGACTTTTGGCTTTTACCTGGACCTGAGTTTTGCGTGTACAACCGTCTAACATTTGGAAATAAAGTTTGTTCCCTCATTCTGACTGACGTGCACAGTTAAATGCTTCTGAACTAGTTAGTTACTATTCTAAACTCCTCCATAATGTTTAATTAAAACAATCAATGTGGCTTACATACAATTATTCATTAATTCATTCAGTAGCATGTCCCTCGCGGAACCTCGCTGCCATAACAACCCTCCGGAAAACCTTCCTATCCTGAGCAAGATGTCCTGCGTCTGATACACCCATCTGGAGATCATCTGCCACATCCTGCACCCATCTTCTCCTTGGCCTTCCTCTTCCTCTCTTCCCAGGCATATACCCCTCCATTATTGTTCTCTCTAGACTTCCATGACGTTTCAAGTGACCAAAATATTTCAATTTTCTTTGTTTTATTGTCTTTACTAGCCAACCCTCTTCAATATTCAGCTCTTGAAGTATGGATGCATTTGTTCTTTTCTTTACCCAAGATATTCTTAGAACCTGTCTGTAACATTTATATTCAAATGCATTTATGCGCTGTTCCGCTTGTTTAGTAAGTGTCCAGGTCTCACAGGCGTATGTTGCAATGGGAAAGATGCATGCTCTTAAAAATCTGACCTTTGTAATTACATACAATTATACTGCAACAAATTATAGGCATAAAAACCATAACCAATAATAAGTTGTATGCAGGAACACGGAGACAACTCACCTCAATGATACCGTCAGCCAAAGGGATATAATCTTCTGAGGGCCCCTTGGTTTGAGACCTGTCTCTGTGGATGAAACAACATGGGTAGTTTTCTCTGTTCCATATAATCCACATGTGGGTTCTTATGGCCCCATTGTAAAGGAAAAGAAAATTTAGACCCAGTTGCCCCCCCCCCCCCCCCCTTCCAGCCCTATAATAAGCAAACCACAAAAGTCAATAAGTAGGGTGTTTCCTTTAACGTCAGGGTCCATCTGCAACAGAGGAGAGGAACCAAGTCTGCATATAAAAAAAGCGAAAATCTGTGAAACTGATGTGCAGGCAAAACTCAAATTCTGGCATATGTATAAAGTCCAGACGTTTATTAACAACCAGAATTTTCCACTGCAGCTTAAAACCGGGAGCTGTCAATTTCATTTGTATTTGACCAGCGGGCATCACTTATTTTCTAAATAAGTTTTGGTGTATGTTATTGCCCATGAATTGGGGGTGGGCGGATGAGAGCCAGTTGATTTCTGGGCATTGCATCTCGAGAATGGGGGGGGGGGGGGGGCACCAAATCGGAGATCCCCTGCCAGCTCTGTTAATGCTCAAAGGAGACAATATTTCTAGCACCTGACAGGGAGGTGTGGCAGGAGTATAAATCTAGCAAAAGGTTCTGTAAAAGTAGTAAAACCAACCCAGAGTCGGGTGGCTCCGAGGTGAAGTACAGTATCTCCATATATACATCACAAGGGCCTTAACTGTCCCTCGTCCCTGTGACCTGAATCACTGTAAAACTGTTTCACAGATGATTGTATTTAAAAAAAAATTTTAAGAATTTACATGACAAGGCAGATGTGATCAAGGCCCTCCAGGAAATGTAGTGAAGTTGGAAGAGAAATAAGATTATTAAAGCCCACAGAGAATGATGCACCTGGGTGTAAGTAGAGAGTCTGGTCGGCTCACTACACTCAGAGGAAAGGCAGGACGGACATATAACTAGATTACACCAGTAGCATTAGTATTGGAACTCTGCACTGGCTGCTGAAGATGAGGAAGAAGCGAGCATGGGAATGCCCTGAGTGTTGTGAAGCCAATTCTTGACTCAACTCAATAAATAAGTTCTTTAAATAAACCTATGTCCAGGAAAACATTTTTTAAATGTGCATGACTGATAATTAAATTTATCAAGATCATGCACCTGTATTATATAATATAGGGTAACATTCTTAAAATAGATTCATGCAACTATAACCAAGAACTGGGAAAAACCTGTGCTATTACTCAATGACCAACTCAACTACAACAATGATTTTTATTTTATAATGTTGTGGTGCAATCATGCTAAGTCATGTTGCACCATCCAGGGGGAAGTGCAAACACAAGTAATTAAATTAAATTATATTTCTGATTTTAAAAACCAACAAATTAAAAAAAATAGTTACTGCCATAAAATGTCATTTTGACCTTTCATTCAACTGGGACGTAACTCTGAATCCATCTGTCATCTGACACTATAAATTATAATATAATGTGTCTATGGTGGTATCCGCCACTAAAACGTTACTATCTCCACTTATAGGAGGTTTCACTTAAGACATGGTTGGATTGGATTTTTTTTGGTAATGTCTATCCAGCTGTGATGGTTTCATAAGTCATCACCATTATGTGCCCTGCCAACTGGCGTAGGCGCTCATGCATCTACACAGATCACGAACCCTGGTTGCCTGGAACAGCTTTCTTGATGATATCCCCCCATGCCATTGTTTCAGCCCATCCATCATCCCCCCATGCCATTGTTTCAGCCCATCCATCATATTCTTTCTTGGTCTGCCTCTACCCCCTATTCCACTTATCTTTCCAGTTGTCACTATGTTCTCCAATGTCTCTCTTCTCATTATGTGGCCAAAGAACAGTGTTTGTCTCTTTCTTATTGTTCTATATAGAGATCTACTTTCAAACAATCGTTGTTAGTTACTCAGGCCGTCCAAGGTATCCATAACATTCGTCTCAGAAACCACATCTCTGTTGCTTCCAAATTCTTCCTAATTTGTTCATTGACATTATAAGATTTGCTGCCATACAACAGAACAGGTTCTATGTAAAATGTTAGCACCCTCTTTCTGACATTAAATGAGAGCAATTTATTGCATAAGATATTTTTGATTTTCTGAAATGCAGCTTTAGCTTGACCTATTCTGCTTTTAACTCTGTCACAAATTTTCCATCTGAATATATGATTGTTCCCAGATATTTGAATTTATTGACTTGGTTAAGTCTTTTTCTTTTAATTGAGATATCACAACATGGAGTTATCTTCTTTTTTTTTATAACTTCAATTTTTAAAAATATATTTAATTACAATCCTTAGCACTCTTCATCTCCACAATATCCAGCAGTTGTAAATCAGTTGCATTTTTAGCTATCAAAACTGTATGGTCTGCATAACGCAAACTGTTTATATTGTATCCTCCAACTCTTACCCCAGCATTATCTTTAATTTTCCTCAAAATTATTTCACTATATAGAGAGAAAAGGTCTGGGGATGAGACACATCCCTATTTAAACTGTTTTCACTCTGTTTTTTCATGAGTTTTCTTGGGAAAATAACGTGGTGGTTTCCCGTTGCCTTCCACATCCACATGGGGTATTTTAACCTGCACTTTAGACAGTAATTTTAGACTGTCAGGACAGGTGGGTGTCCTACTCTGCCCAGCTGCGGAGTGATCCACTTATTCCGGTGGATACTCAGTCCCCCATATCTGCGTTAGCCACACCATGATGTGTTTCCCACCCTCCACCACTTGGAGGTGCAGTTTGAGTTGAGATTTTCCCTTTCGTAAGTAAAAACCCAAATATATACAATTTCACTATCATCCCTATCAACACATATTACATAATTATTATGTAAAATGTTACTACAACTTAAATCTGAAGTTTCTTACCGATCTTGTTCAGTAAAATTATATCTTCTTCTCAGAAGACTTCTGTGTTCATCCGAAGATGTAACTGCGTTCTGTCCGTTTACAGCATGACTGCGATATTTGCGCCTTTCGGTCGATATATCCGACTTCTGCGGGCAGTTGTTGACCGGGTTAGCCTTCCCGATTAGTTTTATGCTATTATTAGAATTATATGACATATTCTTCAATCTCTCTTGTCTTCAGTGAAAACTATCAAGTTGTATTTCTGAGTTCTGGCCAAACCGGAACAGGAGGCGCCCAGTGTTGCCACTTTTCTTTGACAAAAACATCAAAAACGGAGTCAAAAAATATCTAAAAACATCTAAATTAGCGTGAAAAACATTCAGAAAAAACATCCGAATAGAAAGAAAGAAAGAAATTGCATAGCAATTGATCCGACTTACCCTATAGAATCATGTCCGCATCTTTACCGAAGTCTGCCTCACAAGATCCACAGAAAAGAGTGAAATACTTTTCAATACATCTAGATCTTGACAGCGTGTTCTCAAGTTGTTTCTTCGTTTTATGTTGACAGTCCCTGGAACCACAGTTTTATGCTTTTAAGTCTCTGCATGACTCTTTAAACCTTGTATTTTCGCTTTAATTTCACGCTTGTAGTACTCACAACGAGACTTCGTCGTATCCCCAGGAACTGCCATCACCTAGTCTTTGATTGTGTCATCATGTAGCCACTCCTTCAAAAATTGTTGCTCATACTGCTTTACTTTTGGCATATTGAATAGTTTTTCAAAGAGGCAAACATATATGAAGGTGAGCAATTATTTAAAAAAAAAAAAAAACACTTTAAAAAGAACAACACAGTCAGCATCACAGCTATAATTAACAACACAGTGAGGATACAGTTCAAACAAAGTTAGTATGATTTACGCGCGCTCTTGATCAGTATTGGGGCTGCCAGATTGTTGAGCGTTGACCCCAGTGAGTTCAAAGTTTAAGTAATCGCAGCTACCACAATGTACGTGCTCAGACCAAAACAAACAATGTGCAATACATATTTCATCCAGTAATTATTAAACTGACATTAAAAGAAAAGAAAAATCTTTAAAATATTCAACTCCAAATAAAAAAACTTCTAGAATTACATCTACCATCTAGACGTCAAGAATACCATCTAGATGCAAGAAAAAACATTTAGTTTTGGATTTAAAACATCCAAAGTGGCAACACTGCCACGATTACAGTCAACAACTGAACATGTTCAAAAATAAATTAAAGAAAACGGATTCTTTTTCAACTTGTAACTATAAATATTTTAACTTTTCCATATGAAATTTGTTAATAATGAATAAAATAGTAAATTTTTAGAGAGAAAAAAAAGCTTTAGAGTCAAGGATTATATTAGTGAACATTTACAGTGTGGTGCGATGCTGTTCGATCACCTTTTTTCTTTTATAGCACAGTAGATTTGACCGCCCGGCGTCGCCAAGGATAATTGACTCATCCTCTACTTGTCTCTACCGCAGCCGTATGTTTAGTAATTGGTCATAACTGCACCCGAAGCTCTTACCGCCCCCTGGGCCGTTCCACCAACCCTGAATTCTTACCAACGAAGCTACCGCCCCACAACTGCCTTATCTAATTGAGGAGGAGGGGGGTGGCTGAAATCAGACCGAATATAAATCTGTAGACACAATTGGGGGGGGGGGGGGGGATATTGGAGCCTCATAGACACAAAGCAGCCTTCTCATAATGAGCGCTATCGCCTTCACCTTTTTACCTTGGGGTGCTAAGGCAGATGAGCTGAGTTGAGTCATGAATTGACATAAAAGCATTCGGGGCATTCCCATGCGTGCTGCGTCCTCATCTTCAGGTACCGGTCGTAATCTCGTTATATGTCCGTTTTGCCTTTCCTCTGAGTGTAGTGAGCCGGCCAGAAATCCTGGTTACACCCATGTGCCTCATTCTCTCTCCAGGCTATAAAAATCTTGTTTCGCTTCTGACTACGTAGATTATACTCCTTACGTCCTTCTTAGGACGTAATTTTTTTGTTATTGGAAGCCCTACTCTGGCTTTTGCCAGGGGCCGCAATATAGGCAGGCCATCAATATGGCCAATTGTCTGAACGTGGTTTCTGGGACCTCTCCACGGTGATCCTCATCCGCATGGTGGCACTTTGTGTCATCGGGTGTTTGTCGCTTGTGTGATGTCCTGGTGGGGTAGAAAGTCAGTCAGTCAGTCTGACTACGTTGATTGTTCCCATAGGACCCTGAGCACATCTGATTTGTCCTGTATCAATTCACGCCCAGTGGTGCAGATCCAGACAATCTGTCTGCTTGTTCATTCCCCACAACCCCATCATAGATTGGAGAAAAGATCCAAAGTATGCTCACTACCCGAGACCTTCCCAGTGAAGCTTGCCACTCTATTCGAAGCATACCTGTTTTCATATTTCTCGGCATGCTTTCAGAGTCTGTTACAATTACGACATGTGTATGCATCTTGTTCTCTAGTCACTTGAGAGCTGCAGTTACCTCCTCGACCTCCATTCTCATGCTAAACGTGGTGGTATTGTATGCTAGGTTGTCCTGCACTAAAGATTTCCCACTGGCTTTTGCTACGAACCCCCAGGCACTTATCTTTCCTCCCAACACCGAACCATCTATATAGATAATCAGATCATCTGGGTGAGAGTTTTAGTGAATCAACTGTTGGACTTCCACCTCCGTAGCAACTGCTGGCCACTCTATGCACTCCTATCCCAGTGTTAGACTGGCAAAGAGCCATTATAGTAACAATGTGGAAAAGAAAAGGGAAAAAGCAGGATTGTAACACTTATTGAGGCATCTTCCTTTTAAGCCATATAGGTAAAATGTTTGCCAAGATTCTGGAACAACTAATTAGATCTGTTGTAGAACCGATTTTGGGCTCAGCACAGGTCGGATTCAGAAAAGGAAGAGGTTGTACCGACGCTTTTTTTTGCCCTAAGGCAAATTAGCGAAAAAACAATAGAACACAGAGACCAAATGACCATCGCTTTTATAGATCAAGAAAAGGCTTTTGACAGAGTGAACAGAGATTTACTATGGACGTCCTTAAAAACTATGGTATAAATGGAACAATCCTAGATTGTGTAAGAGCTATTTATAGAAAAAAAAAAAAAAATGAAAGCGCCATAAGAACCATAGCCTCACAGACTGGTTCCCAGTAGCACCAGGAATAAGGCGTGGGTGTGATATTTCTTCTTCTTCTTCTTCTTCTTCTTCTTCTTCTTCTTCTTCTTCTTCTTCTTCTTCTTCTTCTTCTTCTTCTTCTTCTTCTTCTTCTTCTTCTTCTTCTTCTTCTTCTTCTTCTTCTTCTTCTTCTTCTTCTTCTTCTTCTTCTTCTTCTTCTTCTTCTTCTTCTTCTTCTTCTTCTTCTTCTTCTTCGCGTTCACCAGCTGTACACTCTAGCGGAAAGTTCTGGTTGCTCGTCCCCTACTGAATTGCAGTCCTGTTCCAGAACCTGAGTGTTGCGTGTGCATCAGTTTTACAGATCTTATTCTTATACAGACTTTTGGTTCTTTGCCTCTCTGGCAGATGCACTCCGACTTCATAGGAAGCTCCCCTTTTAGTCGACTCTTACGACATGCTTTTGGGGAGGCAGTGGGTCTATTCTTGTTTCCCCCACAATGGGGCCCCGGAACCAACACGGGGAGGGGAGGGGGGGGGGAGAAGGGGAGTTGTGATCTTTCATCTTTACTTTTTATAATATTCGTGGACAATATTTTTAAAATAGAAAAAACACCACCAGATGTCGATAAACAGGAGGACTTCAATGAGCTGCTCTTTGCCGACGTTCAGTGCATATTCCACACTGAAAGTAAACAGCTGCAGGACCACATGAATCAACTACACGACAGTTGCCTTAAACATCACATGAAGATCAATATGGGAAAATCAGAGGTCATGAAAATAAGTAGAGAGCAATAGACCATCGACATGAAGATCAAAGATCAAAGTCTGAAACCAAGTTCAAGAATTTAAATACTTGGGAAGAATCTTTACACACAATGGTAAAATAGACAGAGAGATAGAAACGAGAATCCAACAAGCCAACAATTTCACGTACCAACTTGCTCCAATTTTAAGACCCCCAGCTATCCCAATAGAGACAAAAAGACAACTTATAAATACACTATTTATACCGACTTTAGGTTACCAATGTCAGACTTGGACCTTGACAAAAGAACATAAAAGATAACTAACCACCTGTGAGATGAGATGTTTGAGAATAGCTGTGAATAAAACCAGAAGAGATCAAGTGAGAAACGACATGATCACAAGAAATGTTGGAACAACACCCATCCTCAAATTTATTGAGAAACAAATAATGTAATGGTTTGGCTATCTAATGAGAATAAAAAAAAAAAAAAAACCGATACCAGCGACAAGAGCGCACAACATGAGAATCGAAACACCAAGACGCAGGGGACGACCGAGAAGACAATGAACTGAAGGAGTCACTGACACCTTGAGACTGCATAATATCGAGGCATTCATGCGTCCGAGTAGCGCGCCCTGATCGTCGGATGAACTGTGACTTCTTCTTCTTCTTCTTCTTTCGTTCGTTTGAAATAGATGATCTATATCTGCAATGTTGTCTCTAGTATGAACTTCACTGTCTTGTGTAATTCACTCAGCGACCCGTAAAGTTTGACTTGCACCGATGTTTCTCTTGGCCAAAAGTTTGCCTTGATGTGTTATATTTGGGACAGTCTTTGAGCACATGATCTGTTGTCTCAGGTGCCAATCCACATGTGCACATGGCTGACTCGCCGATTTTAAATTGTGTGTACATGTGGCTGCAAAGTCAACTGTGTCCTGTTCTAAGG
The DNA here is from genome assembly GCA_905116865.2 of Candidula unifasciata. Taxonomy (NCBI): domain Eukaryota; kingdom Metazoa; phylum Mollusca; class Gastropoda; order Stylommatophora; family Geomitridae; genus Candidula; species Candidula unifasciata. Next base: position 661,076 of record CAJHNH020006556.1, on the reverse strand, counting down.
CGTAAAACAATAACTTGCTCTGGTCTGTCCATAAAATGGTAATCGTCTTCTGCCGGTTTTGGTGGCTTTCTGATTGATTTAATTATTCTCTTCTTTTGCTGATAAGAGACTGGTAAGTCAGGTTGTTCTTCACTGGCACCTTCCTTGGCTAGTTTATCAGCTCTTTCATTTCCAGGAACTCCACAGCGGATGGTATCTATTGCATAGTTACCTTACACCGGCTGCATAGTATGGAGAATAGTGTTCGTATACCAGGTAGTTTCCCAGATTGGAGTGCCTAAAACATCGCTCTTGCATCTTAGAAATACCACGGGTTGTGAAATGTGACATATATTTAAAAGTTAAATTTAATGGCTGTATCAAAGAAACAAATTATTCCTAAATGTGTAATAAAAGTCAATGGTGTTATTTTAGTACAGAAATTTAAGTATCTGGGCACATGGATAACATCAGATGGAAGATGCATAACTGAAATAAGAAACAGAATTTGACAGGCAAAAACTGCATTTTATAAAATGAAAAACATCTTGTGCAATATATCCTTGTCATTGAGAGTTAGAAAAAGAATTCTTGCTTGATACATACATCAAGTTTCAACATATGGCTGTGAATCCTGGACAATCGGTAGGCAGGCTAAACAATTTTTAGAGGCCTCAGAGATGTAGTTTTACAGAAGAATGCTTAGAATACCTTGGGCAGCCAAAAAGAGCAACCAAGAGGTTTTGAAAGAGGCGGGAGCCCGAAGACAATTTATCACAGACATCAAAAGGAGACAGTCATCATTTTTCGGCCATGTTATGAGAAGAGGGAAAATAGAACATGTTGTGACCACTGGAAAGATCTGTGGAAGGAGGGATAGAGGAAGACAACGAGAGAAGATGTTTGACCGCCTTGTTGCATGGCATGGAGGTGTATCGGCACACGAACTGATACATGCTGCAGGAGATCGCAGATTATGGAGAGGCATGATCGCCCACGCCAGTCGGCAAGACATCTGATGATGATGATGATTTAAAAGTTTCCCTGCTGCTATTTTGACGGCTTAAACTTCTGCATCATTGTTGTGACAGTGCTTTCCTGTAGGTATTTTGGCTGTAGATCTGGTATTATTTGGATGCTCAATATACACTCCTGCTCCTCCTTTGAACTGTGACGCCTAGCGGAATAAGCAGATATTGACAAAAGAAGAAGAACAAGAGACAATTCCAAAGCACACCACAACCGAACGGAACTCTCCACAACCGAGAACACCCAAGCCATATTGTACCATCAGAACTGGTGCAAACAATGGCGACTTGTCGGCCACTTTAAACCTGTATAAGAAATGGCTATTCATTTAAAAACTGTCTAAATGCCAAGTCATGTGACGCTTTCCGAAGGAGGAGTATGTAAGTTTTCTGTATATTTTGCCCCTGCCGGTGTGTTGGGAAATAAACAGACATACTTGCTGATTCTTCCAACAGCACAAAGAGAATTGAAAATTTAATATTGTCTGTCCAAAAGCTCAGTGAAGATCAAAATCTATTCTTGAATATAAAGAAAACGAAAATAATGTCCACAGATAAAAGTGGCTATCACCCAAAAATAACTACAAATGATATATAGAAACTGAAAATGACACAAACTTTGAAAATCTAAGCTCTTTAATAAACAACAACGGAGGCTGTTCGACAGCAATTAAAAGGAGGATGGCAATAAAAATGCAAAGATTGAACAGCCTTAAAAGTCTATGGTTAAGCACCAGCAAGGAGATCAAAATTAGAATTTTGAGAGCATGCATCCTCCCTGTCGCTACATACGGATGTGAGTCGTGGACTATCTCCTAGTCTTTAAGAAAGAGAATAGGGGCTTTTGAGCTGAAATGCTATAGAAAGTGTCTCAAAATATCTTGGACAAAGAAGAGGAGAAATACTGACATCTTGAAAGATCTGAACATCAAGGAAGATTGGCTAATAAACAGCATCCTATCTCGGAAGCTGAAATATTTTGGTCATATCAAGCGCCACGACGGATTGGGAAAAATATAACAGAAAGCATGGTACCAGGAAGGAGATGCAGGGGCCGACCGATACGAAGATGGGCACAGGATATAAGTGACTCCTTGAGTATGAAAGTTCATGAGGCGGAAGAAACGGGCGAGAGACCGAGTTTCTTGCAGGCAAGCTGTGACGAGAGTGAGGTTCTGCTGCAAAGGACCTGCTACATGATGATGATGACTTGCTGATTCTGCACCACTTGGTGGTAGATTTTTGGCGTGGCACACTAGATGTTTTCATGACTCTTTGAGAGCGAGTGGACAGTGTGGAGGCATACATATATCATCCTGGTCTGAAGAGAATGGTGCAGAGGAGACTGACTAGGGGAATCTGACCGACACTCAAAGCAAAGGCTAGACGGACATAACATAACATACCCTAACATTACCGGTGTTCGAAACCGGGCGGTTTTCGGGGTACATCCAGCCCCTAGGTAATGGTTACCAGAGTTAACACTGTGGGGTAAATTGAGGAACGTCGCTGTAGCTACGAAGTTGCGTGCAGTCGGCGGCACAGGCGGACAGTTTCTTACCAGCTGTCCGTACTGGTGGCAGAGCACTTATGGTTTATAACCGTGTGCAATGAAGCTGGTTCACATCTCTCGACTGTACCTTTACCTTTTTATCCTAAACATAACCCTTGACCTGTTAGGGTCGTGGGGGGGGGGGGGGGTGTATCGATGGAAGCACTAGCACACACACAAAAAACCGACATCTTTCTCTGTTTTCCACTTCATGAATAAATGTATGATAATTTAGTCCTGCCCATTTCTTGATGTTGTCATTCAAGATTCTTCTTTGCCCTTCTCTTTCTTCGACTAACTTCCAATATTTCTCCAATATTTCTTGAAGTACGGTCTTTGCAATCGAATTATGTCCCATGACGAACATAAAATCAGACTGCTACTGGCAGCAGTGGAATTTTAACTTTGCGATTCCTGCTGAAGATGCCCTGAAGAGAAGCATCTGTGGTATGACCGCGGTAATTTGATGTTGATTATTACGTCTGAAGACTTCTTACTCTCTGAATTTACCACTTTTAGGCGGTGTAGGACAGGGAAACATGGTTGGGGAGTGGGGGGGGGGGGGGTCTTGAGCCTAAGAATATAAGGCCACTTGGCTAGTGCAGTCGATACAAAATGTACAGATTAAGATTCATACTTTTGCCTCCGACAGAAAAAAAAAATCTCCATCCTATACCAAACCGTCCTACCTATGAGCGCCTAGTGCTCCAACATGGGCTGTCATGTGGGGAGACCTAGGTAAGACCCTAATTAGGTCTTGTTTAAAAAAAAACGTGTTAAAGTAACGTTTGTCTCCCCACGCCCCGCTTATATACACATTAGCTCCCTTTTGATTGGTAATTCCTGAACCTGTCACCTTGGCAAAAGGTTACGGGGGGAGGGGGAGGTTCTGCAAAGCCGTTGATATCACATGTTGTTTATTTGAGCACTCCAGAGCTTTCAACACTCAAAAACAAGGAGAAACTAGGCCTTACACAAGACCCCCTAGACAGTGCTGCAACCTATGTCACATGGATGCTCTTTCTCAGAATGACAACGTAAATGCAAGACAACGCAGAAAGCAAACAACATTGCGTTACACACCGGTAAGCTTCAGGAAAATCGACCAGCCCAACAAACTTGTGAATGAAAAGTGACCTAGTTCGTTTGCGGAGATTAACGTGAACCTAACCAAAAAGGGTTTAGGCTTTTACTGTGCACTGAACCTAGACCAGTATCGTGACTCGTTGACGTCCAACCCCACTAGGACCGCACGACGAGCGATAAACACTCGAAAACATAAAGTGCGACAGCTGGGATTAGGCTAAATCCCGGAAACCCCTTGAGCCCGTAGGTTATATTTACCCCCCCCCCCCCCTTCTCCACCGACAACAGCCGGCGTGGAGCTTAAAGGTAAAAAAAAAAAATCGCTTCCTTCATTTGGGCCAGGATTGGAGTGTCTTGGCAGACAAACGCACTGTTTACCCTACCGACACGATTGGTTCCAAAGCTTCATTGTAAAAAAAAAAAAAAAGCAAGCATGTCGCAGTCAACAACTTATTTGGGTTTCCTTTGAAGTTGGAGTAATCTGCCTGAGAGGCAAAGAACCAAGCGTCTGCATACAAATACACCAGATGTGTGAAACGGATGTACACTCAACACTCACCTGAACTTTCCGCGGGAGTCTGCAGATGGTGAATGCAAAGAAGAAAAAGACCCAGATTAAAGCTTTAAAAAAAAAATGTTTACGCTTCTGTTGTGTATTAAGCCCATACTGGTATCTTGGCAAACAAAGGTACTAACTACTAGGGCTGTACCAATTAGTGATTTTTACTATTCGGCCGAATACGAATAGCGGGACCAACTATTCGGCCGAATACGAATACGAATAGTGTATAGAGTATAAAATATATTGAAAAAAAACTTCATAATGTCAAATGTACGCTGAACTTTTACTTCACATAAAGTAGCACATAATTATATCATCTTCTTTAGCATTCTGAGCCCTTGTGGTTTACTGCTGCAGATATCGCTCGTCTCCATTTATCTCTCTGGCTGGCCTTGTCTTCCCATTTTGTGACACTAGCTGTTTGCAGGTCTGGCTGGACATTATCTCTCGAACTTTTTTTTTGTCTGCCTTGTGGTCTACGCCCATTCCTCTCTCAGGTTATACAGTTTTACTTCTCTGTCATCTGACATTCTTTCAATATGCCCCAGCCAATTTAGTCTGTTAGCTCTCATGATGCCAGTGATCAATGGTGATTTAAACAGATTATGTGTTACGTTGTTGCTTCTCACTCTCCATTCCCCGCTGTTAGAATCTTTGATGGGTCCAAAGATTTATCGTAAGAATGTTTTCGAAAACCTGTAATAAGGCCTCATTTCTTTTATTTTTGCTTCAGCATATTGAAAGAATGTCAGAGCCATATAACACGACAAGTCTTATGTACGTTTTATATATTTTTATTTTGGTGTTGCGAGACAGACACTTTGACTTTAGCAGATGTTGAAAGGCATATTATACATTATTTCTAGATTGTATTCTAGATTGTATTTCTTCTCTCAGTATGTTGGAGCAGTTGAAGTTTTCACCCAAGTACTTTTATGTTTCCGTTCGTTTGATTTTCATATTATCGACTTGGATGTGGCCGGAATTTATATTCTTTCCATGTCTAGTTAGTATTCGTACATACTAGTAAACATTTAAAAACATTTTATGTTTTGCATCTTTCAGTCAGTCTGTGGTAACTAATAACTAGGAATGAAAGAATCCCAAGTATTATAATAACACGTAACTAAACTTGGAAATTGTAACTGACAGCTTAGTTAATGCAGGAAAACTGCATTAGCTTTCAACAAAACCAATCGTTCCATGTTGTCAGTATTAGGGCAGTGTATGCAGAAGCGGATGTAAGGTAACTACTATTTGTATTCGGCCTGACCACAACTATTCGGCCGAATACCGAATAGTCAATAGGTCCACTATTCGGCCCCGAAGCGAGTATTCGGTACAGCCCTACTAACTACCATACCTCGAAGCGCTAATGTGAATTACGAATATATTAACATAGATTAAACGTTAAATATGCTTCGAAATTATCACTAGGGTTGAGTACAAATCGCAAAAATGGAACCGAAAAAAAAAAAAGAATAAACAATGCGGGTACAGTACATATCACAAATATCACCGCATCTCACCGGGCCGCTCACAAGCGGAAAATAGAACGTGCTGACCGCTTGCAACCTGGATTATATAATGTTCACAGTGCTGGAAATAACATCCCTAGAACAGAGGACAGCCAGTGAAACAGGCCACGGCATGAATGGGAGCTGGCACGAAATCTCGCGCCCTGCGTGATGCGGTGATGTTCGTGATATGTACCCTCCTATGCCTACAAATGAAATCTTAACCATATTTATGCATACATTTAACCCAGACATTTGCCTTTTTTTGTCAATCTTCGGATGCAAAAATTACATTTATAATGTACAATAATGACACTTCTCATCGGACAGTGGCTGCATTAAAATGTAATGACGGATATCAATAAGCTACGAAGGGCAGACAACCGAGAAAACATACCCTCTACTAGACTTTCTACTGAAGCAGAGTTACCTGCCGTTTCCAGGATTGAATTATTTCTGCATTTTATTTACATTGTCGGTAAGTACAGTTGTTTGTTTGTTGTTTTTGCATTAACCGGTTGTAAACTCTCTTGGCAAGTCCTGTTGTTTTCCCGCCCATCTCTGCACTCCAGCTTTGTTCCTGGACCTGAATTTTGCACGCACATCCGTTATTCAGATCTGGCATTATTGTATGCAGACTGTTGGTTTCTCGCCTCTTAGGCAGATGCACTCCGACTTCGAAAGTAACACGCCTACGACATGCTACCCAGGGGGCAGTGGGTCTACACTGGGTACCAGAACCCATACAAGAAGGTAAGTAACGTGAAGATCTTTTCTCGCCAGTGGTGAATCAGGTATGTGATGCTAGACCAGTTAGGTGATGTGGTAAACACTGCGCCGGCCACCTTTACTTCCAAGAACGTTAGCTGGTCCTCATTTTAACCTGGGTCAACCAAGGGACCCAGGTCCTTAGAGAAAAATTTCCACTCGCTGCAAATTCGAACCAAAGACCTTTGCGGCGGTAGGCCAACGTGTAGCCTCTAAACAATCGAACCTTCCCAGCATGGACAAGGCGTGGACACAACTACAAGCGATAGCAAAGAATTGGAAAGTTTTTTTTTTAACCCATTGCAGAACAGAAGCCTAGGAGAGAAGAAACCTCTGTCATGTAATTGAAATACTAAAAAATAACAGGTTCTCGAACAGGGTCTGATAGTCCAGAGGTGGATCTATACACCGGGTCATGCGGGCATAAAGGGAAATAAGCGAGCGGACCAGCTGGCAAACACTGCACTAATGATTGCGGGAAAAAGCATGGACAGAGCATATATCGTCAACGCTGTACGGACTGGGCTAGTGGATAATGAAGAATCCCTCACACTAACACGATTGCGTGACATAGGAGTTAAGCATGGTGAAGCACTTCTTTGCCGTCTTCGAGGCCGAGAAAGGAGACACTATAACCAGCTTCTCACGGGGACAATTAGTAGAAGTACTTTGGAGTGGCTGCTGCTTCGGAAGACTGCGCACGCATGGGTATGAACAATGTGCAGTGACGTCGATTGTGATTACAAAACATAAAATAACATCTTGTAGGAAGTCGGCATTCCGAAACCCAAGTTCAAGGTGTCTCCTTCGTGCCAAAGAAAACCATGACTGTTGGGTGAACAGTCGTTAACGAAGACAGTCAGGTCGTTGTAGGGGCGACGCCTGCTGATGGATGTAATGTCCTAAGTCCCTTCCCCAGCTAATAGTGAGGGTGCTGCTGGGGTGACCATTTATTAACCCTCACAAAATGCTTCAGGTGAAAATGGACGCTAGACACGGCCACTTTTTTTTTTAGCTGTGGCAAATGTTTTTTGTTTCTTCTGCCAGGCGGTGGCCGTTGCATTTTTGCTCCATTTGTAGACTGGAAGGATATAGTTTCGTCGCCCAGCTTCTGAGTTGAGTGCATGGCGTGACACTGTGAGCTACGTGTGTTTTTCGTTGGCACAGGAGCGGAGCAACTATGGCGTGACCCGTTTGCTATGAAGCTGAAACTAGGATTACCAGATTACCAGGATATTAATAAAGAACCTTCCAGCTCCCTTGCCCACTCCCAGCTGCAAAATGTTTCGGTGTTTCTTCCCTCTGTAATAGATAGTATAACAATACACGTGAAAACACAAGTCGCCACTCAATATGTAAAGGACCCTTTTCCACGCCTTCAGGCGTATTGGGCATATAGGGCTAGACATACATTTTATGGACCAATCGGCACTTGGTGGGTGGTGTGGTCAACATAGCACCGGTCGCCTTTACTTCCCAGGACTGCATCTGGTGCTTACTCAAGGCTGGGTCGACCTGGGAACCAAGGTCATTTTTGAAGAAAGCCCAGTTCCCGTCAGGACCTGAACCCACGACTTTCAGATCTGCAGGCGAGCACCTAGCCGCTACACCACGGCGATTCCCACGTCGCCGCTCACTGTAACATAAACACTTACTCAGAAAGTTAATTGATGACTTTCAGGACTCGTCTGTATGATCATACTTGCAGTCATTGCCCGCAGTACACTGGCCGTATGTGAGTACTTGTGCTCGCCTTACATATTGCACATATCATCATCATCATCATCAATTCTCTTTATGCTTATTGGCACATGAGGCTTCAGAGAGAACTGCCCCATGTTTTCCTGTCCAGTGCAATGTTCAGTGCAGTTTTCCATGTCAGAGATGCCGCATTCAGGGCACTCTCCATTGTTCGTTTCTGGTATATATGTGAGAGCTGTTTTAGCAGGTATATCTGGATTCATTTTCATAACGTGGTCAAGCCATTTCCATCTTCTTTTAGTTATCATACTGTCTAGAGTTTCTTGGTTTGTGGCTTGAAGTAGTTTAGAGTTTGAGATTGTATCTGGCCAGAAAATTTTGAGAATTCTACGTAGACGTGTGTAGTGGAAGGTGAATAGCTTGTGTGCATCCTTTTTGGTCATTCTCCGGCATTCTGCTCAATAAAGAAGAACTGGCAAAATAATGCTCTTGTAGAGTCGAAGTTTCGTTCCTCTGCAGTAGCTGTTGGATTTACAGATTTGACTCATCCTTCCAAAAGCAGCTCGTTGTTCAGGTGTGACTGTATGCTTCCCCTGTCCCTCCCAGTAGGGACACCACACTACCAAGATTTTGAAAAGTTCTACATTTTCAAGTGTTTGGTTGTTGCACATATACACTGTTGCGTTTATGCTGGCATTAATTTAGGGCGACCATACGTCCCGTTTTCACCGTTATTTCAATGGAAAGACATAAACTGAACGAAAAGTAGCTCAGCGAGCTTCACAATATAACAAACACAAATAAAACGTGAACGTTGCGGTAATAGAGCCTTCATTAGCATATACAAAAATTAACAAAACCTCACGAATACACAAAAATCATCTGAGTATCTAGAAGCAGCCATGTTGATGACTTGCCGGTGGAATGAGAAGAAATCCTGGTGTGGGAGAAATAAATAGCTGTGGAATGCAGGAACCGTAATTTGAGAATTTTAGATAAAACGGTGTTGACAGTTCAGTCCCTTGACACAACTCGGTTTACGACTTGAACATAATGAAAAAGAAAGCTTGCTGTATACTTATGCAACTAGTGCAAAACCTGTAACGTGTGAAAGCTACCAGTTACTAGTAGTATGGCAATGTTAGCTGCGCATGCATATTCTCAACAGGGAAGCAAGGAGGAGGCAAATAGCATACCCTTCCCAGTGTGTAATCGTTACCTGTTGACGCTTATACATGCGAATATACATACATGCATGTGTGAGTTCCTCGTCATCATCATAAACCACTTCTGACGTGCGGAGGACGATTTGGCATCCAGTGCTCACCGGCTGGCAGTGGCTTTTGTCATGCCGTGAAGGCGTAAAGTGTCTGTAATGTTGTCGATCCATGTTTTCATGACCGTCCTCTTGATGTTGTAGCTGATCTTCTTAGATGTAGTGCCCGTGCTAGTTTTTGATGTTGCTGCATTCTGGCGAGATGGCTAAACCACTTGATGTGCTGTTTTTCGATGAATTTAGTACAAGGTGTCGCTCCTACAATCTATCTGACTGTTTAATAACCGCATTTCAGATAAATTAGGCCGCGACGTGTGGCGAAGTTTAAGCTCATGATGCTTCTTCAGTGGCGAAATGCCTAAGCTGCAACAGAGGATGTGGGCGGCTTTCGTTGGCGTCGTTCTCAAACTTCTTCTCCAAATAGGATCCACAGTAGTGTCTTCTGGCGCATGAACTGCAGCACGAAGGTAAAGGTTGTTATACAAATGCTGTGGCAGACTGGTGATGGCTGTCTCATTAGTTAAGTCCAGAATTGACATCACAGCACTCGGGGCATTCCCATGCATGCTCCGTCCTCATATTTAGCAGCCAGCGCTGATAGTTCTGAGTTCCAGTACTGATGGTACCGGTCACAATCTGGTTAAATGTCTGTTTTTTCTCTGAGTATAGTGAGCCAGCCAGACCCTCTGGTTACACCCAGGTGCCTAATTCTCTCCAAGCTATAATAATCTTCTTTCTCAACTGATTCCGTTGCTTGTTCCCTAAGGGCCTTGAGCACACCTGCCTTGTCATTTATCAATTCACCACCAAGTGGTGCAGATTCAGCCATCTGTCTGCCTGTTCATTACCCACTACACAAGCATAGTCTTGAGAAAAGATCCAACGTATGCTCACTACCAGTGACTTTTCTAGTGAAGCTTGCCATTCTGCTCAAAACATCCCCGTATTCACCTTTCTTAGCATGCTTTCAGTGTCTGTTTCTCATTAGTTGATTGGTTAGTTGATTGGTTTTTTGACCTTTTAAGGAGCAGCCCTGAGACTCACCCACCCCAATAAAGGAGCCTTTTCTTTCTATGCATTTGTTTATAATTTCACATAATTTAATATTATATAGTGTTCATAATCCAGTACACAATAATGATCATAATTATAATTATTGGACACTCAAACAAAGCTTCCCCGTGTGGGATCGGGACCCCATTGTAGGGGGGAAAAAGAAACAGACCCACGGCCTCCCCAACAAGCATGTTGTAAGAGCCGACCCCCCCCCCCCGGGCTGCCGAAATCGGAGTGCCTCTGCCTGAGAGACAAGGGACCAACAGGCTGCATACAAATACGATGGATATGTGACACGGATGTCACACTCAGATTTTGGAAAAAGACTAAAGTAAAGAGGTGGACGAACAATCAGAATTTTCCGCCAGAGTTTACAGCCAGTGAACGCGAAAAAGACAAAGTTTAATCCCTTGAGATCCCCGCCAATAATTTCTACGGAAAAAAGGGGGTGGGGAGGATTAGGCCGTGTTTAATTGTGTAAAAAAATTTAGTAATTGTCATTATTATAATTAATATTGTTAACATTATTATTACTACGCTAATAAACGAGACTTTAGTTCCTTTCCTGCCCTTGGAAAATTATTGTAGAGGATTAAAGCTGGAAAAGGGGGGGGGGGGGTAGAGTGGGTGGGGTGAAAAAGGGGGGTGGGGGAATATTCTCCCATGTGGAGGCCTAGGTTAGTTAGACCCAGAGTTGTCAGGCCCTCCCTGCTGAAATTGGTATCAGGAAATGTCGTGGGAAGTAAGGACAGCCGGCGAGATACTAGCCACATCCCCGTGAAGATTGACCTTTGAAATTATAGGACTAGGACCATTCGTCTGATGCGCCAGTGAGATGAGACGGTTCTTTTCTTTATTCTCAGATGAGCAGTCTTCACACAACACGCCTTGCTCTACTGCACTTTGGAGATTCAGAGCAATCTGTCGCCTCTTTCCATTGATGTATTTAACGAAGAAGGACGTTCATGGCCGGCTTGTCAAACAAAACCCAGCAGAACCGTTGATATCTTAGAAGATGCTAGCTGTTATTTTGCAGTCCGCATGCAGAGATTCGCCGTTAAGTGCCTTGTTGACTGGCTGGACGACCATGCTTCTCCAAGTTCAACCACAGTCTAAAACTCTGCAGGAGGGTGTGGTTCAACATCTTAAACAAGCATCGTTAGAGACATTTGTCGTTGACCCAGTGACCTTTCTGTAAATTTCAGTAGCTCTTCTGTGCCATAAGATACGATTATGAGGGACACATATATTTCTTTTTCTTCTTCTCCTCCTCGTTCGCCCTTCAAAGAGTGATTGGTACGTTCAGGTGAGGTTTATGGCTTGGTTGCGATATCAGGCTTGACAAGGTTCAGACACTGCCTACTTAGAGACCGCAGGAGCCTGTGGTTCAGCAATTTCAGCAAGCATTGTTTTATACATTTTCCAGTGACCTTTCGGTAAATATTAGTAACTCTTCTGTGGCAGAAAAGACTATTAAGAGGGGTACAGATATTTCTTCTTTTTCTGCGCTTGCCCCTTAAAGAGTAACTGACACGTTGTTTTAGGGTTTACAGCTAGGTCGCGATATCTGCAATCCGATTTCAGTAAACTTTTAATTAGTCGACTTTCACTTCATGCTTGCAGGTGGTCTTCTCTTACCCCAACCGGGAATGAAGCCCTGGAACCAACCCAGGGCGGTTATAGATATTCAACAACTATCAATTCTTTTAAAGCGCTCATGGATCTCTCGGAATTTGATTTAACAAATCGTTTTAAATGTAACAGTAATGGTAAATGTCATACATTGAATTTAGCAAATGTTACAGTATTTTTTCTTTGAGCAGTTTATATTGAACTAAAATATTAAATTTGCCGTTGCCTTTATCTATATCTTTGACTTAAGATATACATTTTTTTGCATATGCTGGTTAATATCAAACTGTGGGTCCTCTAAAACAAACTGTACATTTATTATATATATATATATAGATATATATAATTGATAGTTTGTGAATTTGACAAGTCTGAAAATTTCACTGTCTTATTAATGACACATTTGTAATAAGGATGAAAGATAACTCCTACAAGAACTGGGGATTCAGGATTTTTACAGCCTTTTCGTTTCAAGATTAGTTATTTCAGCCCTGCTCTTTCCCTCCCCCTCTCTCTAATCTATTTAAATGTGATGATAATCTTCCTCATGTGACCTGCTAAAAGCGCAATGTTTCGCCGTTCTGACTATATCACAAAAATGCAAAACATAATAGCCAAGAATACATTTAAAAAGTAGTACTGGAGGGAGACGAAAGTCTTTGATAGTTCCTAGCCCCAATTACGGGGCGCCGAGTTTTTCTCTTGGAGTCCAAATCGTGTGGTGTAGCTTAGCACGTCTGCTCACAGCCTTCTATGGCATCATATACATCCAAGATTACAGGGTTTCATAACCAACCCGTTGCAATATTTAGTATCAGTCAACTAGTTGTTTATAGGAACACATTATAAAAACACGACATTAAACTGCAAGTCTTTTTGAACGTCGTTTTCATCACCACGCACCTGAAAGCCTCTGTCTCTTGCGAATTCCCCAGCCCTATGTGCTTTCATAGCTAATGCATCTTCAATAACTTGTATTCACCTTTACGGTGGTCTGTCTCTGCCTTGTTTTCCACAATCTGTACCCCCCCTCCCCCACCCCCAATCGCTATTATCACAAGGCCATATGGGCGTTCAACATGGCCGACATATCAAAGCTTTCGGGACAGGAACTGTTGATGAATTAGTTCTCCTCTATGCTCACAGTATGTCTGTATTTTCACCTTTTCTTGGTTCATGGAATTTTAACGAATTTTCCCATAATATTTTAATTCTAAAGCTCCGATTTTTTTTTCTCTGGGGATTAAGTATGAGTCCACGACTCACATACCTAATTTGTCACTGGAAAGATGCACGATTTTACCATTTGTAACGCTTGCAAGTGCTGTGCCATCAGTTTGCCGCTGTTAGAATAAATGTGTGCTCATTCATAATTCGAACGTTTTAACCAAGAAAAGAGATAAAAGGTTCAGCACAAACAAAGCCATGAAACAGCAATCGTAGATTTATTTGAGATGTCTTTTTCTAACAGTTGGACCAGCCAAACGAATGCTTCGATCCGATGCTTTGCTGAAAAACAAAAACGTCACGTTCAACCAGTATCCCTGAAGGGTGAGCTTTAGGTTATAATTATGACTAAGTTATGTGCGCCATACAGAATGGCTTAGCATTGCAGGCCACCAAAAGCCCTGAAAAGGACTCCAGAGGTGTTGATGCTATTAAAGGAGATCCATATAATGTCCCCACCGGCGACAAAGTCTTCTACCGGCCAGCCAATGGGCGACTCATTCGCCGATGAAACGACTGCTCGAAGATTGGTCACACATGCGATGAAGAAATCGCTGGTGCAGTTAATAGCTGCAGAAGTGATGGATACATCGTTTGAACAACTTATCGTGACGAATATCATTGACGCATTACATGCCAGTGCTCTGATGACGAATGTAATGGACAAAACATGTGCCCACATTTTAGTGACGGAAGAGGTTAGCAAATCGTGTGCAGAACTTATAGTAGCGGATGTGGTGAGGAAATCATGTGCTCAACTTCTGGTGACAGACGTAATGGACAAATCACGTGCACAGATTATAGTGGCGGATGTGGTAAGGAAATCATGTGCTCAACTTCTGGTGGCTGATGTGGTAAGCAAATCGTGTGCACAACTTCTGGTGACGGATGTGATAAGCAAATCAAGTGCACAACTTCTGGTGGCTGATGTGGTCAGCAAATCATGTGCGCAACTTATGGCGGCGGATTTGGTAAGCAAATCGTGTGCACAACTTCTGGTGGCTGATGTGGTCAGCAAATCATGTGCACAACTTATGGCGGCGGATTTGGTAAGCAAATCATGTGCACAACTTCTCGTGACGGATGTGATGAACCGATTACGTGCTTGGGTTCTTGTTCAGGAAACCATTGATAACGCTCTCTGCGTGTACTTACACAATAAATCGATCGCTTGTCCTGTCGACCCTGTTTTCGTAAATATTCTACTAAGCACAAGAGCGAACGGTCTGGTGTTGGAGGTTTTAAACGAGGCATTGATTCATTATCTGATTATAGAGGTGGTTAACGGAGCCCTTCTCGACGTTTAATGTCGTTACAGGCACCTGTCATCTGGTCAGAATGGATCACAGCCAGCATCTAGAGCGTACTACACGACAACAACCGGCTACAAGGCAAGAGGCAGACTTCAAAAGATATGGGTGGAAGGGTAAAAGGGACACTAGTCGGCCCCTGCCCCTCTTTCCTGGTACCATGCTTTCTCTTTTATTTAAAGACAATACTTACTTAGTCGCTCCTCTTCTATATTTAGGCGTAGAGGTTTGCCAGAGATCATCAGACTTCTCTGTCAGCAGTTTTTGTTTTAGATTTGTTGAGTTCAAATCCTCTGTCAGCCAGGGACTGTCAGATGTTGTCTTTCCAGCGAACCCTGGGCCGCCCTGGTGGTCTGGTTCCCTGGTTTTTGGCCTCCTACGCCTGTCGTGGTGTCCGATTCTCTCTCCCATTCTGCATACATGTCCAAACAATCTTAACTGTGACTGATGAACTCGAGTTTGTAAGAGCAGGGTTTTAAGATCTTGACGTATTGTCTGATTGCAAACTCTGTCCTTTCTGGTCACTTGGATCACCTTTCTCAGATTCATCATTTTTGAGGTCTGAAGCTGGCTTCTGTTAGCTCTTGTCTTGTCATTCTACAAGACTCTTAATAAAGACAATGCCTTTATTAAAACACGCAAACATGTTAGGGGGTTCAAAAAAGGGGGGGGGGGGAGGGGCAATATAGTATTGCTGTGAGGTTAACAGTGTAAATCGGGGTAGGGGTGTAAAGGGGTAAGACGTTTGCCTCAAGCTGTGAACATCCAGAAAAGCTAGCCCGGACAACAGATGCTTGCATAAGTCGGATGTGTCAGCTGAAAAGCGCAAATATCGCAGCTATGCTGTAAACGGACACAACGCATCTACATCTTCTGACGAACACAGAAGAAGAAGATGATGGTGAAGAAGAAAAAGAAGAACAAGAAGAAGAAGATGAAGAAGAAGAAGATGAAGAAGATGAAGATGAAGAAGAAGAAGAAGAAGAAGAAGAAGAAAAAGAAGAAGAAGAAGAAGAAGAAGAAGAAGAAGAAGAAGAAGAAGAAGAAGAAGAAGAAGAAGAAGAAGAAGAAGAAGAAGAAGAAGAAGAAGAAGAAGAAGAACAAGCAGTTCTAAAGATTTTGGAATCGATTTATAACTTTATTCTTCGTTTTGCTAGTTTAGCTGTTTCCGATAAATCTGCCGGCGTCCCTGGGACTACGGCTGCGCAACGCTCTCTTCTACAAACAGCCGTTCTGCTGCAAAAGAAAGAACTATATACGAAAAAAAAAAAAAAAACAGCGCACTTAAGTCGAACTTCTACTCTATAACTCATCTAGTACCCAAGAACTCATTATGAGTTTGCTTTTACATGATATGTTTTTCACATCCAATCTTTGTCTTATCCATTTGTCAACAAAATACCTCCCATTTACAACTGTTAGTTTGATTTGCTGTACTTAGTGTGGTTATATAAACCTCTTTATAATAAAATATTAGCTTAAAGTAATAAGTGTTTTGTGTATGATGAGTTGAACAACATTTATTATACACACACAGTCATGAGGTTTGAACAAAAGATCAACATCATGGCACACGGGTAGTAACCCATAAGTGCTCCGCTCTTTCTTTTAACTCAAGTCCGAGTCCGAAGAAGCTCAGCACAGTGCGCAAGCTCTGTAACACCGGCGAGGATCCTGAAAAACTTTGGGTAGATTTTTAAATCCAAATGTTTGCCCAGGCTACTCTTTTCGATTTCCCACTGCCAAGGGATTTTTTACGTGCGCAACAATGCACACGGGCGTCCAATCTCACTACCCAGAGACCAGGGAGAATAACTAGAAGTCCAAGTGCCCGAGAAAAAAATCCCAGCTTTTACCAGGGATTGAGCCCGGAACCTCTAGCACTCGAGGCTGACACCATGCTGCGAGACCAGGCAGCCCCAATGATGCTTATTTGCAGTACACCCCCTTCCCGCCAATCATGTTTTTTGTTGTTGTTTGTTTTGTTTTTTAATATGCAAAGAATCTAGAATTAGAACAGACTAAGCATTAGGCGACATTGTGGGGAAAAAGAGGGGGGGGGGGGGGTGGGGGGGGGGGCATAAAAAGAAAAGCGAAATCAAAATAGTTTGAAATTTTGATCTGACAACGAGAGTATTTGGAAGCAATGAGAAATAATCAGAAAACAGAAAATCCTATTATCTTAAACGATGAAGCAATAGAAGAAGTTGAAGAGTTATATACCTCTGAAGTAAAGATGTTCCGGTTGGGGATTCTCAAAAGGATACAGCATTAGGAATAAACAAAGTAAATCAAATATTTGCCATGTTTCACATTTAAGGAAGTCGAAGGGACTTAGTTTGAAAATGCAATTCCGATTATACAAGAGTAACATTTTAGGGTTACTATTTTACAGCAGGTCGGCTCTGTGGCTAAATCGATTGTCACATACCGCTCGTATCGCGTGCCTGATTTAAGGATTTCTCCGTAAGAACCAACAGCACTCTGAAATAAAATAATGTTGAGGCGTCGGCTCGTATTGGTCTAAGGGATATCCCGTGGCAAATATACGCTCAACTTATTTCAGGAGTAGGGCAGCTCAAGTTCTAACACTATAGAATATCTAAAAATCCTAGGGGCAACTTGGCTGGACACCCCCACTACTATAAAAAGATAGCACCCAGGCTATGATAGTATACTATCACAGCCATGTTAACACAGATTACACTTACTAATCACACAAACATAAAAGTTAGCCAGTTAGAATAGTGAAACAGAGACACCCAAGTCAGATATGAAAATTTCTGAATGGATGTAATAATTGCAATACATATATATATCAAGACAACCAGAGATGGTTCCCGGTGACTGGAGTTCGGGAACTAATGTTTATAATATGATGTTGAAACAGCCAAAGATGTTCTAGAGAGGTCCAGTGTTCATCATGGTTCCTTTGGGTAGACCTTTGGGTAGACCTTTAAATAGAGCATGTGGTATGTCATCTCAGATGCTACTTATCCGCTTGGTAGGTCACTGACCCCCCCTCCCCCCCTCCCCCCCCTCAGTCCATGGTGATCTGAACAGGTTGACTCAAAAGACTGCTTTTCCTCTGGTTGATCTGGTAAACACTGAAACTCTTCATATATGAGAACAAAGGAATTGTGCAGGAGCCCAACAAAGCTCTTTAAGAAGGATTCCTTGGAGTGATGACACGGATGGCCTGCAACAACTGTCTCTCAGCCACTGGAACTCACACAAACTCCTGTCAAGTTAAAGTTATGGTGACAATAGGTAGGATTTTTGGTGGATGGTAGTTGGCTGGACTGTGAATCGTTTGCCTGACTTCCAGGGAGGTATCATCCTGTCATGAAGGAACTCAGAATTAGTATTCATATTAAGAGTCACACATCAAGCTCAATTTATTTCCCTCTACCCTTCTCAGTCACTCAGAGGACAACTCTCAGGAGCAAGAGACAATTCCCCCTTCATTTATCTTTGTCTGTAGTCAGTACAAGAGATAGGAGACAAGGTCCATAGTGGAGATAGATAGACACTACTACACATAGATCATCCTCTCTCCACCTCCCATCTACACCCGCAGACATACATTCTATCTCGTTCTTACATGCATATTTTATACCTTCACAATCTGCCCACTGCACACCCTGTGTTGTTGTGTTAAAAATAACCTCTGACGTCACAGCGACTAGCTGGCTGAAGTGTGACCCAGTTAAATATGTCCGCTAATTGACACAAACTCTGTTGGCTCGTTAGAGAATAATTAACTTGCTGGGTTTAATATCTTTAAAATGGTGTGGGTCAGGTAGGGCACAAACTTTTAGCCTGCAAAGGGAAAGGTTTGATTTTAGGGGTTTGAGTGTCTGGTCACCAAGAACGGCCTAGTTCTGTGTTGTCACCCAGCTGAATCTTTCCTCCCTGCAACAGCGGCTAACTTTATAGAGACATATATATAATCATTACCCAAGCTTAGGAAGCCTTCCAGATATATTACTGGTACCAGGAATTCGGAATATCCGAAATATCTCTGCATCGTCAGGTCTCGTTGCCATTCTAGCTAGCCTACCGTACGTAGTCTCTACAGACTACATCTGCATCTACCATAGCCTCTGCTATGGCATTTCCATGTGTGTTTCCCAAGTACTGTCTCATGCTCTTTCTCGCGCACTGAAATCCCCACACATTAGAAGCCTATTATCAGGGATTTCCTCCAACTCTTTGAGCGGGTCTCAGACATCTTTTTTGACAAGAGTGTCATCAGCAACGTAAATATTTACTAAATTTCAGGTTGTGCCCCCAATATCTGTCTGCATACACCAACCCTCTACTTAGTGTACTATGACTCCACTAAAACAGCTCAAGAATCACATGCTTCATCCAGTTCTTCACCAGCAGACATTGCCCAGGTCTTCTTTGTCTGGTAGGATTTATATAACTAATGTATCCAGGGCACTCCAATCTATCTATGTTAAAAGCCCGTCTCTCTAGCGTAGTTGGCTAAACCGGATTTCGCGGTGAGCGGGTGACGAACTGCTTGTGGTCCGGGTTCGCTCCCGGGGGTGGGCAGAAAAGCCACATTTCTCCCAGATTTACGGTATTTAAAATGGAATCAAGGCCGAAAGGTTGCGATATCCATAATACCGAGCGTAAGGGTTAACAACTCATGGCTTCTGGATACTAAAACAAACAACAAACAATCTATGTTAAAAAAATGACAGAAGGAATTACATACAAACTAGAGACTCTTTAAAATAAAAATCTAAGAATAATCAGGTGATTATTTCGACCCGACGAGATCACAAATGAAGAACTGAGGAGGAAAACAAAGGTTTGGATAGAATGTCCCCTGACACGTTGGCAATGTGTGGAGGGCAAATTGAAAGAAGGACACGTCGACCCAAGGAAACCTGGAGAAGGACAATAAAAAGGGAGATCAAGGAATGTAAAATGACATCGAATACCATAGGCAGAAAAGCAGCAGATCGGCAATAGTAAAAATCACGTGTGAATGCGTTTTCTGTCAACAGCAAAACAAAGAAGATATAAGTATATAGTTGTTTGACAAATTAGTAATTCGGCTGTGTTACTATAATTCCTCTTTCAAATCACTACTTCATATTTTTTTTTCATTTTTGTCATTATCTTCATCCTTCACATTCTCTTAAAATTTTAAAAATCCTTTTTATGTAACCTTTCCCTTCTTCTTCGTCTTCTTTCTAGCCTGCCCTTTGTCCCAAATAAAGCATGTGCTATCAACCAGATATAATTTAGTCAGGCTATAATTTTCCATTGCATTCAGATTAACTTTTCTCAGCTGTATCATTTTGACCCATCTCTTCTTTATTTATTGATTTGGTCTATCTCTATTTTCTTTTGCTCTGGGGATTTCAATACAAGGACATTCCATTTATAACATCATAATGTTTTTTTTCATTGTGTATTCGTTGTATTCAGAGCCAGCGTATTTTCCTCATCACTGGATTCCCTTTAAATTCAAAACAATGTTTTACCGCTGTAAAATAAACAGAATTCCTAAAATATGTTCTATTCTTCTTCAAAACTCCCCATACAGGTTTCAGTCACATTGAATCACTATAGTCTCTAACTTAGAAGTTGAAATATGTTGGTCATATCAATAGCCATAGCGGATTGCACAAAAAAAAAAAAAAAAAAAAAAAAAAATTAAGCATGGTACCAAATAGGGCTGTACCGAATAGTGATTTTCACTATTCGACCGAATGCGAATAGCTGGACCAACTATTCGGCCGAATACGAATACGAATAGTGAATCATCATCATTGTCACAACCCTGTGAGTACAGTCAGTGGCGGAATGTACCACACCGTAAGGTGTGCGTGTTGAGGTGACACCCCAGGGTTGACACAAAGGTCAGGGCCGTGACTGGGCAAGTCCGTTCTGTGATTGCACAGCGAAACCAGCGCTCAGGATAAAGCAAGAAAGAGTGAACCGTGTTGTGGACAAATCCGCAACACGATTACGGCTTTTGGGACTGAGCTGGTGAACGGGATCAAGAGACACGAGGAAGAGAGAATTGGACATTCGGTGTGCGTCGGTCAGGAAGAGAGGACGTTTAGCAAGACAGTTATAGTATTAGAGTTAGGATATTTCTGTTAGTGACTGGATAGTTTATGTACAGTGTTCTGTTAGGATAGGATAGTTCTTGTGTAGAGTATTTATGTACATGTGCTGTGAGAGAGTGGCTAACCTTGGCACTCTGACCCTGTGCTAGACAGAGGCTGTGACAGTTTGATTGGGTCAGCGTGGCGATAGAAAAGAACGTATCTCGCCGGGCTGTGGTTTGTACACCAGGAGATTGCCTGTAGCACGTACTGGGGGACGAGGCGATTGTAAAGCCCGTTCGGCCAGAGGGTCCAGGCAATAGGTGGCCACACAGCGGGAAGTCAACTGTCTATGTATTACCTGTACTTCCAATAAAGATTGTCGTGTGTGCTCTGTGTGCGTTCGGGTTCAGTGTGTGTTAAAGGTTAGTCTGTCTGTCATAGGCCCAGTTACGAGCCACGGACCAGCAAGGTCACCCAGAGGTCTGTGACAATCATCATGTGCTTTGCCGGCTGGCATGGGCTATTATGCCTCGCCACAATCTGCGATCTCCTGCAGCACGTATTAGTTCGTGTGCTGACACACCTCCATGAAAAACCTTCGTTCTATGTTGTCAGCATTAGGCCAGATTTTTGTCTCACTGAAGGTATTTCCAGCTGTACTAAACAGGAAAATACGACAAATACAGAGAGTCAAAATGAAAACCCGCAAGGCGAAACATAAAAAAAAAAAAAAAAAAAACGCCGACGAAGAAAACAATGCCGTCCTTACAAGTCGCCCAGCCCCCCCCCCCCCCCCGCGAGCTCACGAAACCAGACACCGGGCGGCCAACGCCAGTAGATCAAACAACAAAGACAATCAAGAAACCGAACGTCGATCTAAACATTCAGCCGCTGCCGTTTCCACGAGACGACGAAAGAACAGATACGACACCCATAAATGATGACGAACTCCCGTTACTTCAAAGAATCAACGAAGAGGACACTCCACTCAAAGAAATCAAGCCGACAACACTACTCGCAACACATGCAAGATGGAAATAAGGGGGCACTTGGTACGCTCGTAGGTGGTGCACAAAGATAACGCTTCACAGTATAAACCAAGGTGGGAAGTCTTGATATTTTTTTTCCACCAGTCCAGAAACGGTTGTGAGGTAACCACTATTCGTATTCGACACGACCGCAACTATTCGGCCGAATACCGAATAGTTATTGGGTACACCATTAGGCCCCGAAGCGAATACGAAGCGAATATTCGGTACAGCCCTAGTACCAACACTGACCAACACGAAGATGGGCACAGGATATAAGTGACTCATTGAATATGAAATAGACGAGGTGGGAGAGCTGGCGAGAGACCAAGTTTCTTTCAAGCAGACCCTGATGGGAGTGACGTTCTGTGAAGGACCAGCTACATCAGCGGTTCTCAGCCTGTGGGTCGCGAATCTCTTTTTCTTTTGGTGGCCAAAGACCATCGGAAAACAAATATTCATTGAAGTTATGAAGAAGCAACGAAAATAATTGTATGGTTGGGGGGTCAACGCAACACAGGGGAACTATATTAAAGGGTCGCGGCATTTGGAAGTTTGAGAGCATGTGAGAGCTTCTGATTCTTCACTTCCTCTTTTACCGCTGTGGGTGTCGAGGGAGATATAAGGTTCTGTTTCTAGCTCTTTTGACTGCCTCGACCATAGGCACATCGTGCTGTTGTAGAGTTTCTCTGATGTTATCCTTCCATCTTGTTCTTGGTCTACCCCGTGCTCTACGTCCTTCTTCTCTTTCCATGTATGCTTTGTATGGTATGGTGTCACAAGGCATTCTCTCTAAGTGGGCAAACCATTTCACTTGCTGTCTTTGTATGTAATCCAGAATTGGTTCTGTGCTGACTTGTTCTCTTATGATCTCATTCCTGATCTTATCTCTTATGGTCACTCCTACAGCCCTTCTCAGACATCTCATTTCAAGTGTGAGAGCTACATGATGATAAAGATGAGTCTATGACTTAGATCAAGAGAAATAAGCAATACATTAAAAATGAGAATTGTCAAATGTTATGTATTCTCAACCTTACTGTATGGCACAGAGACATGGACAATGAACAAACAACTGGAAAATCGTATCAATTCTTTGGAGATGTGGATATACAGAAGATTAGGTCGTATTTCATGGAAACAAAAGCTATCAAATACAGAGGTACTGAGGAAATTGGGAATGAAAAGAGAGTTGCTAGGTGAAATAAAAAAGAGACAAGTGAAATATTTTAGCCACATTAAAAGACATAACAGTTTTGTAAAGATCATCCTAGAAACAATTCAAGGTAGGCGAGCAATAGGCAGACAGCGTTACAAGTGGAAGGATAACATCAAGAGATGGACGAACAGCAGTATGAGTGAGTGTACATCAAGGGCAAGAGACAGGACTTGTTGGAGATCCATTGCAGCCAACCTTCATTGTGGAGACGACACCTGATTGATTGATTGATGACTTAGAAAAATAAAACTAATATAGCCACATTTTCGTATAATAACCGAACCGATAATGGAGACAACAAAGCATTTGCAATAAGGTGGACAAACAAGTCAAGAAGAAAAATGTAAAAAGTTGTTTAATTTGACGTTTGATCTCAACCAGCCGTATGACAGAATTGACTTTCAAGATAAAGTATTTAACAATTTAGGTTACAAAAAAAGACATATAATTTGGGCACTTTCTCGACGCTCTGGTAGTGTTCGCGGGAAAGGGTAGAGAAAACTGCCAACAATATTATCACATCAAAAATAACATGCAAAGATAATAAGTACCGCAACTTTGAAGAATTCAGGATAATCGCCGGCGCTACAGAGCATGTGCACTGTGCTGAGCTTCTTCGGACTCAGACTTGGGTTAGAAGAAGAACGGAACACTTATGGGTTACTACCCGTGTGCCATGATGTTGATCCGACGTTCAAACTTAAAACTTTGAAGAATGAATATGACAGCTCTGGAGTGGTGGTGGTGGTGACGTGTCCACTCCAGGATCAACAGCCTAGGATAGAGCCGTCTTAACAGCATTATAAGTCTCTTGGCAAACCAGTGTGTCAAGGCACATACGATAACCACAAAAATTATTCTGTTTTGTTTTTAATGGTAAGTCACTTGACATGTACATATTAGCATATGGCCCCTGTGCTCATAGAGGGGCTCCGGACAAGCGCCCAACAAATCCACGCGTTAAGACGACCCTGCTCCGGATCAGTATCAAACAATAGCATATCCTAGAAACGCCTTTCAACTGTATGACACGGTAAAATCAGAGCACCCCTGGGGTTACAAAGCAACATGTGGTCAAATCTCATGATGGGAGCTGGTGTGGTGCATTGTGGAGAGATTATCCATGGCTGGCTTAGTAAACGTATTTGGTAACTAGATCACGATCAACTTTAAAGCTATTCCATATAGCCCAGTTGAATAGACAGAAAATAGGAGCGTTTTCTCTAAAAGTGAGAGGTGAACATATAAATAAATACGATGTGCCCTATCTCATGATTCTGGGATTCGAATGTCTCAGTCTCGCCCCAGTTGTCTCCGTTATGAAGGTCAGTAAGTTGCCGGAATCTCCAACGTTGTCAGTTTGTACACCCCCAGCGACTGATGAACAACTGTTGATGCTGTTCTTATATTCGTATCGCCTGTGCCTCCTGACTACTAGTTGCATTCAAACACTCTGACACTTCCCTGTAGTATGGCTGAGTTAGCAGTTACATGTATTTTAAAAATAATTTTACTTTTAGCTTTAAAAAAAAAAACACGATTTTGTTAAGCAACTTTCATTTTCAATCCCCAACTCTTCAAAATCTGTTTCCATAAAATAAGTCATATTGTTGTTTCCGGACATCCACACCTCTAGGATCCAAATTCTATCTATCCATCTTCTTTTACCCCACCAGGACATCCCGCAAGCGATAAACAAAGTGCCACCATGTGAATGAGGATCACTCGTGGAGAGGTCCCAGAAATCGCGTTCAGACATTAAACCATATTCATGGCCGGGCTATATTGCGGTCCCTAGCAAGAGCCAGAGTAAGGCTTCAACTAACGAACAATTGCACCCACAATCATTTGACAGCAAAAGATATATTTTTACTTTGATTGAATTTTAATTCTCCCTTATCGAGTTCGAAACGAGCATTATTGCCGATGAACCATTTTGTTAATGGTGGAATGCCCTGTTAACGGTTGTAAAAAAAAAAAAAAAAATATGTACATCAGAAATAGAAACAAGAAAACCAAAATTCGTAAATTTGTATCAAAAACAGAATTTTGATTGTCTGAATAAACAAGGCACATTCTTTGTAAATTTGAGAAATTGTACAAGGGAGACAACGATTTAAGTAACAAATGCAGTGAAAATGGATCAAATTGGGTTAAAACTGTCATAATATAATGTTGAGTCGATAAATATCACATGGGGCTCACAGTCGATCATTCGATTGTTCATTTTGTTTTCTATATCGTATAGATAATCCAGAACTTCTAGTCTCTCTTATCAACGAACATAGTAACTTTATCTTATACGTCATCGCTGCCTGAATGCTTTTGTTTTCTACTTCAGTGTTTGTGTGTGTGTGTGTGTGTGTGTGTGTGTGTGTGTGTGTGTGTGTGTATGTGTGTGTCTAAGAAATCTAAGAAATACAGACATTATTTGTTGGCAGTTACGTTCAAATATTTTTGTGGTCATAACGAAAAGAAGCCTGCATATGGAAATGACGATACTTCATTGTAGTGAATTCACAAATTCCTTAAAAACCAACTGTCCAAATGTACAACTTTGCATCCTTTGACCAAATGTAATGAACCTCATAAAGTAAATTAACCAATCAACGTGTCAATACGAGCGGGTAGTAATTTACCCTTGCGAAAATCATCGAATGCCAGATTTTTTCTTCGTAAATATTATTTAAAAAATACTGATTAATGTGGATAAACATGTATAGTTTGACAGACATGACATCAACTGAAAACCAATATTACGACACTAAAAACTGTGGTTTTAATGGAACATTCTTCTTTACTTTTACATTACAGTTTGTGCAGATAAAATTGTTCTATTTTCCCCTATAAATGAAAGAAAACCATCAATGTACAAAAATCAAAGTAGACAATAACTAGATAACTCTACATAGTGCAATGCCTACATCAGATAGTTTTGGTGTAAATCGAATGATAATTTGTGATTACGTTAGATATTTATCTTGATGTTAACAGAACCACCTCAGTGAGCAATTCCTTTAGTGCTAAGTGAAAAAAGATGACGTTGACACGGATAGTTGTGGAGGTCATTGTTGCCTTCTCGATTGCTGTCCGTGAGATTACCACCCCGCGATTGAAAATCAAACAGGTAGATACACCAGAAACCCCGTTTAATTCAACCCTAAAACAGTTACATTATGGCAGCCCCACAGCGTCAAAACAACATGTGATCAAGTATGTGCACGGGACAGTACCAGTGTTGCCACTTTGGATGTTTTCCATCCAGATTTAGATGTTTTCCCTTGCTTTTAGATGGCGTTTTTGACGTTTAGATGGTAGATGTCTTTCTATGTTTTTCATTTGGAGTGAATTTATCAAATCTAACCTAAGAAACAGGATGCAATTTTGCCTCTTAAATGCTATCTTGACAATAAAATTCGGCCTTGTAAGAGTAGGAAAAGGCTGTTCCACTTATCAGCTCCCTGATTGGGTATTAAAAGAAATTGGAACAGCTAAAGCATACTAGAGTCATTTTGGATCTGAAGCTTCAGCTTCAAGTTTATCCTGTGGATCTTGTAAGGCAGACTTCAGTAAAGATGAGGACACGATTCTTTAGGACAAGTCATATCAATTGCTTTGTAATTTGTGACTCTTTCCATTAGGATGTTTTTTCTAGATGTTTTCCACGCTAATTTAGATGGTTTTAGATATTTTTTGACTCTCTTTTTGATGTTTTTTTGTCAAAGAAAAGTGGCAACACTGGACAGTAAAAAACAGCTTTAAGAGCTTGGAAAACACACACATATACACCCCTACCCCCCCCCCCCTACACACACCCACACACACACCCATCCACCCGCGCGCGTACACACACACCCACCCGCACAGGCAACCGCCAACCCACCCACCCGCACACACACTCACACAGACAGTCACACAAAGGACAGTTTGCATAAATGTATAAATTAGCCGACACCGTAAAAGCAGAATTTCGTGTATCACCTTTTAACAGTCAACAGAATATTTCATAATAATAATAAATAATATAAATTAAAAATTTGAGACCATGAATTATACAGTAATATCAACAGATTCCAATTGGTTCATGGGGGGGGGGGGGGGGAATCAAGGACAGAAGACTAATATAAATTGGCAAATGCTGTAATTAATCCTAGATTTGTAATCCACCGTGGTGTGGCGGCTAAACGCTCGCCTGCGGACCCACAGGTCGTGGGTACAAGTCCTGATAAAGCCGGACTTGAAAAAAATCGATCTTATCTTCCAGGTCGGCCCTGCCTTAAATGGGTACCAGATCAAGTCCGATGAAGTCAAGGCGACCGGCGTGATGTTTATTACATCAGACACCAAGTGCTGTTTGACCTATAAATATAGACCTAGCCCAATATTCCCATTACGCTCAAAAGCGTGGAAAAGAGTACCTTACTGTTTACTTTTTAAAAATTGATCTTTTAGGAATTCATAATCTATGGGACATAATCCTAATTGATAGTTTTAAGAATGCAAACTGAGTTTTCTCCCTTTCTAAAAAAAAAAAAATTTGACCTACTAACAGAATCGCCTCTTTCTCCTTAGCACCATATAAGTTCTCAACTGAACATGTCTCTTCTTCAGACAATATTTTCAGATGAATATTATTCTATTTCTATATAATATTTAAAAAAAAAAAAAAAAAAAAAAAAAAAAAAAAAAAAAAAAAAAACAACACACTTCAGCTATCTTTTTCTAGCTCTCGCAAATTAAAAGTATTCTATTTTCGATGAAAAACTCGAAAAATGAAAAACCTATGATTAACCAATGATTGTGAAGGATAATCAGAGGATCACATGTATGTCTTCACGATAAATACCATGTAGGAATGTAAACACGCGCATATTTCTAACCTTATCTAATAATTTGGAGTAAATTTCTCAAATGAAAATTTTGTTGTCCACATTTCACACATACAAATAAACATTTTCTGTCCATGTTATCTTCCTATGCATATTTCTGTCTATCTGAAAGTTGTCTGACCTTCCAAAATTAGTAGCTAATAACACTTCCCGTCCTTTTTAGGATGACATTTTTCGTTTTTTCAAGCCCTACTCTGGCTTTTGCCAGGGGCAGCAATATAGCCTGGCCATAAATATGGTCTAATGGCTGAACGCGGTTTCTGGGACCTCTCCACGTTGATCCTAATCCGCATGTGGCACTTTGTGTCATCGGGTGTTTATCGCTTGTAATATATCCTAGTGGGGTAAAATGTACTACTACCTTCTAATAGTTTGTAGATCAGACCTCTGCCATGTGGTGGTTCTCACAGTAGTAGTTTCCAAGGCCCGTGAATACCTACTTGATACAAAGAGTTAGGACATCCCCGTTATGTCATAATGAAATAGCATATCAGGCCTTGATGCATATTGTGATAAATATACACAGAACAAATTCTTGTATCCTTCCACACCCTCCCATTTTTTTCCTAAAGTATATCAACGTGTTGGGAAACGAATGGGCCCACAGACTGGGTGATTCTGTGCTAATGGCTTGCGATCTGATGGATGTCCAGTCAGGCGTAGCCAGGGCTCATTTACAGCGCTTGAACCAGGACTTTAGGCCTCAGGCCTCTTGAGGCCTCATAAACATATTTTACGGTGGTCGTGGTGGTTGAGGAAAGGGGGGGGGGGGAGGGTGGAGGAATAATGTTTGAATTTTTTTTTAAAAGCATTTTTACTTTTATAATGGTTTTCCGTTTGCTACAGTGTGTAAGTGTATACATTGCTTGCGGATTATGCATAGTGAGCAGAATGTATAGTTATTTCAGAACAAAAAAATTATTACGATTTTGTTTAAATATATACGGTTACATACAATTATCATATACATACACATCCACTAAATAATACATTACTGCCACATACTTTCCCAACCATACACAACTGTTTATAAGGGAATTCACACAAATCGTCTCCAGAAAACAAATCGTGGAATGATTTCAGTGTCTTTTATAAATACGGTCAATTAATATGAAATTTGTAACGGAAAAATGTTTAGAACATTGACTTCAACATCCGTTAAAAGTATTCTGAAATATTGCTGAAGTAAAACTGCTTAACAAGTTTATATCTGGTAACATTTGGCATTGAACTATTTAATACTAAACAAGAATATTTATTACCATTTTAGATAGTTTGATATGTGTTTCCCACTGCTACTAATTACTAATCCTTACGATAAATAATAGACTGCAGCTGGGGCCATTTTTTCAACATTATATATATATATATATATATATATATATATATATATATATATGTGTGTGTGTGTGTGTGTGTGTGTGTGTGTGTGTGTGTGTGTGTGGTATTTACTGTCTGTAAATCCACTTTTACGTCTTCTTCTTAAAGTCTATGCCGTGTAACCATGGTAGCCGTGATATCCACAACCTTCCGTTTCGTGTACTTTCAGTCTACTCTGACACAGATGATCCTCCATGCGATGATGATAATCTGGCAAGTATCTTTTCTGTCGGTCTCCCTCTCCGTCTCCTTCCCTCCAAATTTCCTACCGTCACGATGTATTTCAGTTTTCTCCTTTTACCTCCCCCCCCCCCCTAACCCGGCTCTCTTCCACTTCAGTTTTCTCACTGACACGATATACTCCATATTCTCCTTTTTGCGTCTTGGCGGAAGGTAACTGACCCTGGAGATCAATCGATCTGTTTGTCCCCTCCAGGCTGATACCTCGAGATTAACTACACCATGCTCAGATTAAACAATCCCAATCTGAATGGCAGACCAAACAAGGCCTCACAGATACCCGGTTCAACATCTAAAGAAGACATAATTATGGCTCCTGTAACGGTGATACCCGCCAGGTGTAACTTACAGTCTCCGGCTGGTAAGGACCCAGCCTGGAGACTAAAGGATGCTTGGCTAATGCAGTTGGACTGTAGAGGTCGGTAAATAATTTTTTGAAATTGGTAATTAAACTGTAATCTAAAACATCGGTGAAACTTATTTAAAAAAAAAAAAAAAGGTTTTATCGCAACCCTGTGATGATTCTTTTAAAAAGCTTACAACTTTATATTACTCAAACATATTTGCTGTCACTTTACATATTCTGATAAATCATTATTTGCTACCAGCAATTACTGATCATTAAGGTACAAAATACAGTGAAATAGGTGCCATAATTTCAACATTCAATGTCAATAAAATAATCTTCCTGTTTGTGTTCAGGGATCCCAATTTAGGGAAAGAAAACATAGTTGATCCACAGCTTCCCTAATAAGCTTGTTCTAATAGGTGACTAATTCGGGATGTTGCTTTCCAAGTCAGGATGCATCTGAGAGGTGAGGAACCAACAGCCTGCATACCAAAAAAAAAAAAAAAAAAAAAAAACCCCAGCCTGATCTGTAAAACGGATGTGCACACAAAGCTCAAGTTCTGGAACAAGACCATAGTCCAGATGCGAACGAACAACCAGAGCTTTGTACTTGAATTTACAACCAGTGTATAGTAAGAGCGAGTGAGTGCTAAAAGGAAGAAGAAGAAAATATACAATAGAACAGGCAAAGAGAGGGATAGCACGATATCCCAGTGAGAGATCATGCAGAGACTACATAATAAATAAACCGGCACGGTAACTATAGCTTTCGATTTTTATGTTGTCTAGTGTGTTCTTCTATCTTTCTACTTCTTTCTATAAGTGCCGATCAATACACTTTATGTTACTGGATTAATTCATAGAGACTACATGAGCGTAGAATCACATCCAAAAGGTTTCTAGTGACATAACTGGGCGGGCTGGGGCAGGATCTAACATCATGTGCCGGTTCTAATAAGATACAAATCAAAACATCGTGTACATGGATTTTGAGCAGCAGCAGCAACTCAGCAACAGCAGCAGCAACAGCAGCAGCAGCAACAGCAGCAGCAACAGCAGCAGCAGCAACAGCAGCAGCAGCAGAAGCGGCGGCGGCGGCTTCTGTCCAGAAACAATCGATTAGGATTTCTGTTGGAATCTGGAAAGTTAAACAAATAAATGCATTGGATTTTTAAATAAAGGTTATATTTTTGTTTTTCACTCCTCCTGTCATTGTATGTCGCCTTTGTCAAGCTCATTTAAATCCTTTTACTCGCTTTCATTATCCTAATTTTCTTCTTCATCTTTCTCCTGCTGCTGCTACTATTCGTCCTCCTCCCCATCCTCCTTCTTCTTCGTCTTTCTCTACATCTGATTCGAAACAGATTTCCTCCAATGAGAGCTCAGTTTTAAAGCGTGCAGTACATAGTTCAAGCATCATCGTCACCATGGTTAGACCTAGCTGAAAGTGGTCAAAGAAAGAGAGTCACCATGGTTACCGAATACACCCACTCTTCTGCTTACCACTGACGCGACTTGACGACTATCCACATTGACGACTATCCACATTGACGACTATCCACATTGACGACTATCCACATTGACGACTATCCACATTGACGACTATCCACATTGACGACTATCCACATTGACGACTATCCACATTGACGACTATCCACATTGACGACTATCCACATTGACGACTATCCACATTGACGACTATCCACATTGACGACTATCCACATTGACGACTATCCACATTGACGACTATCCACATTGACGACTATCCACATTGACGACTATCCACATTGACGACTATCCACATTGACGACTATCCACATTGACGACTATCCACATTGACGACTATCCACATTGACGACTATCCACATTGACGACTATCCACATTGACGACTATCCACATTGACGACTATCCACATTGACGACTATCCACATTGACGATCTATCCACATTGACGACTATCCACATTGACGACTATCCACATTGACGACTATCCACATTGACGACTATCCACATTGACGACTATCCACATTGACGACTATCCACATTGACGACTATCCACATTGACGACTATCCACATTGACGACTATCCACATTGACGACTATCCACATTGACGACTATCCACATTGACGATCATAATAAATAAATGTAATCTGTCAATAAAGAAAGCTAACTACATTGGTGGGGCCAAAAAGTTCACGGAGCTGATGAAGTATAGTACATAAGTTATTCCCCCCCCCCCCCCACCCCAGCCACCCTCCCACCCACAATGTGTACAATAATTATACGTACATAGACTGAATGTGTGTATGTCATGTACAATTGTGTAAACCCGTTTCAATAAAAATAATGTTGAAAAATACAAAATCGAATTACGACAAATTCTGGGGCTATCTTACTTCCACACATTCTCCTGTCTACAAGAGTACGTGACGAAAACAAAAGCTACATTTAGTATACCGAAATAGCAAGGGTCACCCATGTGATTCAAGCATCTTAACAGAAGATTTGTCCAATGTTAAGCTGGGCGCAGTTACTATATAGCTTGAAAGTTTCCTAAAGCATATATTCAGCGAAGTCTGCACGAGAATTTAACCATCGGCGACCGGGTCGACCATTGAGGAACCACTAGCATACATACAGCATGCATGTCTTCAACATGATTGCATCGATCCCCTATTTACGCCATAACTGGACATACTGATCACTACAATCTGGGGTATCTCAATATCGCTTTGGTAGTTTGTAATTCTTCTTCTTCAGTGTTCCGAGCCTTTGAGGTTCCCTGGTGCAGATATCACACGCTTCCATTCGTCTCTCTCGTTGGTCTTCTCTTTCCAGTTGGTGACACTAAGTGTTTGCAGGTCTGTCTAGACATTATCTCTCCATCGTCTTCTTGGTCTGCCTCGTGGTCTACGACCATTCAGCTCCCTTGTGTATACAGTTTTTACCTCGTTGTCATCTGACATTCTCTCAATATGCCCAAACCATGGTAGTTGGTACTATTCGCTTTTAATGACTAGAACAAAATACTGAACTCTAAATTGTATAGTTTTAAAAACCAAGTTACGTATTTTCAGCGCTAACGTTATTTCAGTTTCAACAAAAGCAAGTGAAAGTTAAGGATGAGGAACGAAAGTTAGACGCATTCGAAAACAATTGTCTAAGAAAAATGCTGAAAATAAAATGAGATGAATTCAAAAGGAGTGAAGAAAAAAGAGAAATGCCTGGGAGCCACCAGTATCAACAGTTATGAAGCAGAGAAGATGGCGTTACACTGGACACATCCTGACAAGAACCACCAAACAGGCATTTAAATGGGAAATAAATAGATTAAAGAGGAGGGGAGGGCCAAGAGAAACCCTTAGACGAACGTTGATGAGAGAGACCAAAGCTGCTGGACTAAATTCCAACCATGATATTGACTTTATTGCACATGATAGAATAGAATAGACTGCGAGCTCTGTGTGACATTTAAGTGCACAACAGGAAAATTAACGAAGAAGTTTGTACTTTTCAGGGCATTTCCTGGTAGATCTTTTAGGCTGCTCCGACCTACAGAAACACACATGTTTATTCTACAAATCTCTGCTGATTAAGATTTGAACACATTCCCTCACTCTGAGCAGGGGGCGAAAGGACTTGGGAGCTTATGAATCGCGAAGCTTCTCCCTTTCCCAACCACACACACACGCACGCACGCACACACACATCAGACACACAAACGCACGCACGCACACAATTTAAAAAAAAAATTGTGGTGGAGGGGCATCGTCAAAATTGGTCTGAACAAACATTTACAAAACATGACATGAGTCTAAGTGGTTTTCCCATACCCACCCATAGAAGTTACCTTTTGAATTATTTATTTAATTTTCACTAAAGGATATTTCAAATATTATATTTAGTTTTCATCCAGTACATATACCATAGGAAACCGCCGTAGTTTAGCGACTAGACGCTTGCCTGCGGATCAGAAGGTTGTGGATTCGGGTACTGACGGAGCTGGACTATTTTAAAAAAAATGACATTGGCTTCTAGGTAGACGCTACCTTAAATGGGTACCAGGTAGAGTCCTGGGAAGTAGAGGCGGCCTGTGTGAGTCGACTAATTTATATCAATGCTGTGGAAAAGGGTCCTTTACTTTGCATATATTATTATCATCAACATCATCACCAGCATCATCACAATCTCAATGCACTTGAACAAGTTTGTGAGGCCTCTTGAGCCACGCATCTCCCTCAATCCCCCCCCCCCCACCCACCCCCTTTCCCAGAATATGTTTCAGCGGCCACCATCACGCAACTCCCTTCTTCATCATCTGTATTCAGTGGAGTTTAATCTCAGTCTATTGTCAAGTCAGTACGTCCAGACTCTTATTTCATGACAGTGAAGAATCGGGAATATGGCTTTAGTCAAACAGTTTACATCAGCAAGCATTTATTTACAAATTCGTCCGTCAGCCTAGCAGCGGCCGACCATGCCAACCATGGACAGAGAGAATAACCGAGTCCGCGAAATCCCTATTTACGAGGCACACAAGAAGACACTTTTCTGTAAAGTATACTTCACCTCGACATTGCAAACAGTAATATGATCAAGATGAGATGATGAGAAGAGATGAGACGATGAAAGGAGATGAGACGATGAGATGAGACGATGAACGGAGATGGGATGATGAGATGAGAAGATGAGATGAGATGATGGTAGGAGATGAGATGACGAGATGAGATGATGAGATGAGATGATGACAGAAGATGAGACTGTGAGGTGAGATGATGACATCAGATGAGATAATGATATGCAATGGCATGAGATAATGACAGGATGAGATAAAAACGGTAAGGTGCGATGGCATGAGATAAAAGGAGAAGAGAAAATGAGATGAGATGCGATGGCATGAGATGACGAGATGAGATGATAGGCTTATGTTTAAAAGGCTGATCAGCACTAATGGCGGAATCTATTCAGTAAAACACAGACAACCCGGAATTTTCAGGACACTGCTATGTAACTATTTCAGGCTGGGTCGACATAGGTACCAAAGTAAAATTAACACCCCTTCCACCCATCCACCGTAAATACTACCAAACCCATATCCAAAATCTTTACAGCGCACACACGAACACATAGAAGAACCTACCTCAGGTTATCTAGACAGATGGCATCATACTCTGTGAGGCAGAAGACATCATGTTGGATGACACCATCATACTTCCTGATACTGAGGGCATCAACATACTTCCCGACATTAAAGGCATCATGGCAGATGACATCATCATACTTCCTGACATTGAAGGCATCATGGCAGATGACATCATCGTACTTCCTGTTATTGAAGGCATCATGTCAGATGACATCATCATACTTCCTGACATTGAAGGCATCATGTCAGACGACATCATCATACTTCCTGACATTGAAGGCATCATGTCAGATGACATCCTCATACTTCCAGACATTGAAGGCATCATGTCAGACGACATCATCATACTTCCTGACATTGAAGGCATCATGTCAGACGACATCATCATACTTCCTGACATTGAAGGCATTATCATACTTCCTGTCATTGAAGGCATCATGTCAGACGACATCATCATACTTCCTGTCATTGAAGGCATCATGTCAGACGACATCATCATACTTCCTGACATTGAAGGCATTATCATACTTACTGACATTGAAGGCATTATCATACTTCCTGTCATTGAAGGCATCATGTCAGACGACATCATCATACTTCTTGACATTGAAGGCATCATCATACTTCCTGTCATTGAAGGCATCATGTCAGACGAAATCATCATACTTCCTGACATTGAAGGCATCATCATACTTCCTGTCATTGAAGGCATCATGTCAGACGACATCATCATACTTCCTGTCATTGAAGGCATCATGTCAGACGACATCATCATACTTCCTGACATTGAAGGCATCATCATACTTCCTGTCATTGAAGGCATCAAGTCAGATGACATCATCATACTTCCTGACATTGAAGGCATCATCATACTTCCTGTCATTAAAGGCATCATGTCAGACGACATCATCATACTTCCTGACATTGAAGGCATCATCATACTTCCTGTCATTGAAGGCATCATGTCAGACGACATCATCATACTTCCTGACATTGAAGGCATCATCATACTTCCTGTCATTGAAGGCATCATGTCAGAAGACATCATCATACTTCCTGACATTAAAGGCATCATCATACTTCCTGTCATTGAAGGCATCATGTCAGA
Source organism: Candidula unifasciata (assembly GCA_905116865.2). NCBI lineage: Eukaryota > Metazoa > Mollusca > Gastropoda > Stylommatophora > Geomitridae > Candidula > Candidula unifasciata. The sequence continues at coordinate 624,945 of CAJHNH020006556.1, read as the reverse complement.
CGACATCATCGTACTTCCTGTCATTGAAGGCATCATGTCAGATGACATCATCATGCTTCCTGACATTGAAGGCATCATCATACTTCCTGCCATTGAAGGCATCATCATACTTCCTGTCATTGAAGGCATCATAATACTTCCTGACATTGAAGGCATCATTATACTTCCTGTCATTGAAGGCATCATCAAACTTCCTGTCATTGAAGGCATCATCATACTTCCTGACATTGAAGGCATCATAATACTTCCTGTCATTGAAGGCATCATCATACTTTCTGTCATTGAAGGCATCATGTCAGACGACATCATCATACTTCCTGACATTGAAGGCATCATCATACTTCCTGTCATTGAAGGCATCATGTCAGACGACATCATCATACTTCTTGTCATTGAAGGCATCATCATACTTCCTGACACTGAAGGCATCATCATACTTCCTGACATTGAAGGCATCATCATACTTCCTGACATTAAAGGCATCATCATACTTCCTGTCATTGAAGGCATCATGTCAGACGACATCATCACACTTCGTGACATTAAAAGCATCATCATACTTCCTGTCATTGAAGGCATCATGTCAGACGACATCATCATACTTCCAGACATTAAAGGCGTCATGTCAGATGGCATCATCATACTTCCTGACATTGAAGGCATCATGTCAGACGACATCATCATACTTCCTGACATTGAAGGCATCATCATACTTCCTGACATTGAAGGCATCATCATACTTCCTGACATTGAAGGCATCATCATACTTCCTGACATTGAAGGCATAATCATACTTCCTGTCATTGAAGGCATCATGTCAGACGACATCATCATACTTCCTGACATTGAAGGCATCATCATACTACCTGTCATTGAAGGCATCATGTCAGACGACATCATCATACTTCCTGTCATTAAAGGCATCATCATACTTCCAGACATTGAAGGCATCATGTCAGACGACATCATCATACTTCCAGATATTGAAGGCATCATGTCAGACGACATCATCACACTTCCTGTCATTAAAGGCATCATCATACTTCCTGACATTAAAGGCATCATGTCAGACGACATCATCATACTTCCTGTCATTGAAGGCATCATCATGCTTCCTGACATTGAAGGCATCATCATACTTCCAGACATTGAAGGCATCATTATACTTCCTGACATTGAAGGCATCATCATACTTCCTGTCATTGAAGGCATCATCATACTTCCTGTCATTGAAGGCATCATCATACTTCCTGTCATTGAAGGCATCATCATACTTCCTGTCATTGAAGGCATCAGCATACTTCCTGTCATTGAAGGCATCATGTCAGACGACATCATTATACCTCCAGACATTGAAGGCATCATCATACTTCCTGACATTGAAGGCATCATCATACTTCCTGACATTGAAGGCATCATCATACTTCCTGTCATTGAAGGCATAATGTCAGACGACATCATCATACTTCTTGTCATTGAAGGCATCATCATGCTTCCTGACATTGAAGGCATCATCATACTTCCAGACATTAAAGGCATCATCATACTTCCTGACATTGAAGGCATCATCATACTTCCTGAAATTGAGGGCATCATGTCAGATGACATCATCATACTTCCTGTCATTGAAGGCATCATCATACTTCCTGACAGTGAAAGCATCATCATGCTTCCTGTCATTGAAGGCATCATCATACTTCCAGACATTGAAGGCATCATCATACTTCCTGACATTGAAGGCATCATCATACTTCCTGACATTAAAGGCATCATCATACTCCCTGTCATTGAAGGCATCATGTCAGACGACATCATCATACTTCCTGACATTGAAGGCATCATCATACTTCCTGTCATTGAAGGCATCATGTCAGACGACATCATCATACTTCCTGACATTGAAGGCATCATCATACTTCCTGTCATTGAAGGCATCATGTCAGACGACATCATCATACTTCCTGACATTGAAGGCATCATCATACTTCCTGTCATTGAAGGCATCATGTCAGACGACATCATCATACTTCCTGACATTGAAGGCATCATCATACTTCCTGTCATTGAAGGCATCATCATACTTCCTGTCATTGAAGGCATCATCATACTTCCTGTCATTGAAGGCATCATCATACTTCCTGTTATTGAAGGCATCATGTCAGAAGACATCATCATACTTCCTGACATTGAAGGCATCATCATACTTCCTGTCATTGATGGCATCATGTCAGATGACATCATCATGCTTCCTGACATTAAAGGCATCATCATACTTCCTGCCATTGAAGGCATCGTCATACTTCCTGTCATTGAAGGCATCATAATACTTCCTGACATTGAAGGCATCATCACACTTCCTGACATTGAAGGCATCATCATATTTCCTGTCATTGAAGGCATCATCAAACTTCCTGTCATTGAAGGCATCAGCATACTTCCTGACATTGAAGGCATCATCATACTTCCTGACATTGAAGGCATCATCAAACTTTCTGTCATTGAAGGCATAATCATACTTCCTGTCATTGAAGGCATCATGTCAGACGACATCATCATACTTCCTGACATTGAAGGCATCATCATACTTCCTGTCATTGAAGGCACCATGTCAGACGACATCATCATACTTCTTGTCATTGAAGGCATGATCATACTTCCTGACATTGAAGGCATCATCACACTTCCTGACATTGAAGGCATCATCATACTTCCTGACATTAAAGGCATCATCATACTTCCTGTCATTGAAGGCATCAGCATACTTCCTGACATTGAAGGCATCATCATACTTCCTGACATTGAAGGCATCATCAAACTTCCTGTTATTGAAGGCATAATCATACTTCCTGTCATTGAAGGCATCATGTCAGACGACATCATCATACTTCCTGACATTGAAGGCATCATGTCAGACGACATCATCATACTTCCTGACATTAAAGGCATCATCATACTTCCTGTCATTGAAGGCACCATGTCAGACGACATCATCATACTTTTTGTCATTGAAGGCATGATCATACTTCCTGACATTGAAGGCATCATCACACTTCCTGACATTGAAGGCATCATCATACTTCCTGACATTAAAGGCATCATCATACTTCCTGTCATTGAAGGCATCATGTCAGACGACATCATCATACTTCGTGACATTGAAGGCATCATCATACTTCCTGTCATTGAAGGCATCATGTCAGACGACATCATCATACTTCCAGACATTAAAGGCGTCATTTCAGATGGCATCATCATACTTCCTGACATTGAAGGCATCATGTCAGACGACATCATCATACTTCCTGACATTGAAGGCATCATCATACTTCCTGATATTGAAGTCATCATCATACTTCCTGACATTGAAGGCATCATCATACTTCCTGACATTGAAGGCATCATCATACTTCCTGTCATTGAAGGCATCATGTCAGACGACATCATCATACTTCCTGACATTGAAGGCATCATCATACTTTCTGTCATTGAAGGCATCATGTCAGACGACATCATCATACTTCCTGACATTAAAGGCATCATGTCAGACGACATCATCACACTTCCTGTCATTGAATGCATCATCATACTTCCTGACATTGAAGGCATCATGTCAGACGACATCATCATACTTCCTGTCATTGAAGGCATCATCATGCTTCCTGATATTGAAGGCATCATCATACTTCCAGACATTAAAGGCATCATTATACTTCCTGACATTGAAGGCATCATCATACTTCCTGTCATTGAAAGCATCATCATACTTCCTGTCATTGAAGGCATCATCATACTTCCTGTCATTGAAGGCATCATCATACTTTCTGTCATTGAAGGCATCATCATACTTCCTGACATTGAAGGCATCATCATACTTCTTGTCATTGAAGGCATCATGGCAGATGGCATCATCATACTTCCTGACATTGAAGGCATCATGTCAGACGACATCATTATACCTCCAGACATTGAAGGCATCATCATACTTCCTGACATTGAGGGCATCATCATACTTCCTGACATTGAAGGCATCATCATACTTCCTGTCATTGAAGGCATAATGTCAGACGACATCATCATACTTCTTGTCATTGAAGGCATCATCATACTTCCTGACATTGAAGGCATCATCAAACTTCCAGACATTGAAGGCATCATCTTACTTCCTGACATTGAAGGCATCATCATACTTCCTGTCATTGAAGGCATCATGTCAGACGACATCATCATACTTCTTGTCATTGAAGGCATCATCATGCTTCCTGACATTGAAGGCATCATCATACTTCCTGACATTGAAGGCATCATCATACTTCCTGAAATTGAGGGCATCATGTCAGATGACATCATCATACTTCCTGTCATTGAAGGCATCATCATACTTCCAGACAGTGAAGGCATCATCATGCTTCCTGTCATTGAAGGCATCATCATACTTCCAGACATTGAAGGCATCATCATACTTCCTGACATTGAAGGCATCATCATACTTCCTGACATTAAAGGCATCATCATACTTCCTGTCATTGAAGGCATCATGTCAGACGACATCATCATTCTTCCTGACATTGAAGGCATCATCATACTTCCTGTCATTGAAGGCATCATGTCAGACGACATCATCATACTTCCTGACATTGAAGGCATCATGTCAGACGACATCATCATACTTCCTGACATTAAAGGCATTATCATACTTCCTGACATTGAAGGCATCATCATACTTCCTGACATTGAAGGCATCATCATACTTCCTGATATTGAAGACATCATCATACTTCCTGACATTGAAGGCATCATCATACTTCCTGTCATTGAAAGCATCATGTCAGACGACATCATCATACTTTCTGACATTAAAGGCATCATCATACTTCCTGACATTAAAGGCATCATCATACTTCCTGTCATTGAAGGCATCATCATACTTCCTGTCATTGAAGGCATCATCATACTTCCTGTCATTGAAGGCATCATCATACTTCCTGTCATTGAAGGCATCATCATACTTCCTGACATTGAAGGCATGATCGTACTTCCTGTCATTGAAGGCATCATGTCAGATGACATCATCATACTTCCTGACATTGAAGGCATCATGTCAGACGACATCATCATACTTCCAGACATTGAAGGCATCATTATACTTCCTGACATTGAAGGCATCATCATACTTCCTGTCATTGAAGGCATCATCATACTTCCTGTCATTGAAGGCATCATCATACTTCCTGTCATTGAAGGCATCATCATACTTCCTGTCATTGAAGGCATCATCATACTTCCTGACATTGAAGGCATCATCATACTTCCTGTCAATGAAGGCATCATGGCAAATGGCATCATCATACTTCCTGACATTGAAAGCATCATGTCAGACGACATCATCATACTTCCAGACATTGGAGGCATCATCATACTTCCTGACATTGAAGGCATCATCATACTTCCTGACATTGAAGGCATCATGGCAGATGGCATCATCATACTTCCTGACATTGAAAGCATCATGTCAGACGACAACATCATACTTCCAGACATTGAAGGCATCATCATACTTTCTGACATTGAAGGCATCATAATACTTCCTGACATTGAAGGCATCATCATACTTCCTGTCATTGAAGGCATCATGTCAGACGACATCATCATACTTCTTGTCATTGAAGGCATCATCATACTTCCTGACATTGAAGGCATCATCCTACTTCCAGACATTGAAGGCATCATCATACTTCCTGACATTGAAGGCATCATGTCAGACGACATCATCATACTTCTTGTCATTGAAGGCATCATCATACTTCCTGACATTGAAGGCATCATCATACTTCCTGACATTGAAGGCATCATCATACTTCCTGACATTAAAGGCATCATCATACTTCCTGTCACTGAAGGCATCATGTCAGACGACATCATCATACTTCGTGACATTGAAGGCATCATCATACTTCCAGACATTGAAGGCATCATGCCAGACGACATCATCATACTTCCAGACATTGAAGGCATCATGTCAGACGACATCATCACACTTCCTGTCATTGAAGGCATCATCATACTTCCTGACATTGAAGGCATCATGTCAGACGACATCATCATACTTCCTGTCATTGAAGGCATCATCATGCTTCCTGACATTGAAGGCATCATCATACTTCCAGACATTGAAGGCATCATTATACTTCCTGACATAGAAGGCATCATCATACTTCCTGTCATTGAAGGCATCATCATACTTCCTGTCATTGAAGGCATCATCATACTTCCTGTCATTAAAGGCATCATCATACTTCCTGTCATTGAAGGCATCATCATACTTCCTGACATTGAAGGCATCATCATACTTCCTGTCATTGAAGGCATCATGGCAGATCGCATCATCATACTTCCTGACATTGAAGGCATCATGTCAGGCGACATCATTATACCTCCAGACATTGAAGGCATCATCATACTTCCTGACATTGAGGGCATCATCATACTTCCTGACATTGAAGGCATCATCATACTTCCTGTCATTGAAGGCATCATGTCAGACGACATCATCATACTTCTTGTCATTGAAGGCATCATCATACTTCCTGACATTGAAGGCATCATCATACTTCCAGACATTGAAGGCATCATCTTACTTCCTGACATTGAAGGCATCATCATACTTCCTGTCATTGAAGGCATCATGTCAGACGACATCATCATACTTCTTGTCATTGAAGGCATCATCATGCTTCCTGACATTGAAGGCATCATCATACTTCCTGACATTGAAGGCATCATCATACTTCCTGAAATTGAGGGCATCATGTCAGATGACATCATCATACTTCCTGTCATTGAAGGCATCATCATACTTCCAGACATTGAAGGCATCATCATACTTCCTGACATTGAAGGCATCATCATACTTCCTGACATTAAAGGCATCATCATACTTCCTGTCATTGAAGGCATCATGTCAGACGACATCATCATACTTCCTGACATTGAAGGCATCATCATACTTCCAGTCATTGAAGGCATCATGTCAGACGACATCATCATACTTCCTGACATTGAAGGCATCATGTCAGACGACATCATCATACTTCCTGATATTGAAGGCATCATCATACTTCCTGACATTGAAAGCATCATATCAGACGACATCATCATACTTCCTGACATTGAAGGCATCATCATACTTCCTGTCATTGAAAGCATCATGTCAGACGACATCATCATACTTCCTGACATTAAAGGCATCATCATACTTCCTGACATTGAAGGCATCATCATACTTCCTGACATTGAAGGCATCATCATACTTCCTGAAATTGAGGGCATCATGTCAGATGACATCATCATACTTCCTGTCATTGAAGGCATCATCATACTTCCAGACATTGAAGGCATCATCATACTTCCTGACATTGAAAGCATCATCATACTTCCTGACATTAAAGGCATCATCATACTTCCTGTCATTGAAGGCATCATGTCAGACGACATCATCATACTTCCTGACATTGAAGGCATCATCATACTTCCAGTCATTGAAGGCATCATGTCAGACGACATCATCATACTTCCTGACATTGAAGGCATCATGTCAGACGACATCATCATACTTCCTGATATTGAAGGCATCATCATACTTCCTGACATTGAAAGCATCATATCAGACGACATCATCATACTTCCTGACATTGAAGGCATCATCATACTTCCTGTCATTGAAAGCATCATGTCAGACGACATCATCATACTTCCTGACATTAAAGGCATCATCATACTTCCTGACATTGAAGGCATCATCATACTTCCTGTCATTGGAGGCATCATCATACTTCCTGTCATTGAAGGCATCATCATACTTCCTGTCATTGAAGGCATCATCATACTTCCTGTCATTGAAGGCATCATCATACTTCCTGACATTGAAGGCATGATCGTACTTCCTGTCATTGAAGGCATCATGTCAGATGACATCATCATACTTCCTGACATTGAAGGCATCATGTCAGACGACATCATCATACTTCCAGACATTGAAGGCATCATTATACTTCCTGACATTGAAGGCATCATCATACTTCCTGTCATTGAAGGCATCATCATACTTCCTGTCATTGAAGGCATCATCATACTTCCTGTCATTGAAGGCATCATCATACTTCCTGACATTGAAGGCATCATCATACTTCCTGTCATTGAAGGCATCCTGGCAGATGGCATCATCATACTTCCTGACATTGAAGGCATCATGTCAGACGACATCATCATACTTCCAGACATTGAAGGCATCATCATACTTCCTGACATCGAAGGCATCATCATACTTCCTGACATTGAAGGCATCATGGCAGAAGGCATCATCATACTTCCTGACATTGAAGGCATCATCATACTTCCTGACATTGAAGGCATCATCATACTTCCTGAAATTGAGGGCATCATGGCAGATGACATCATCATACTGTCTGACATTGAAGGCATCATAATACTTCCTGACATTGAAGGCATCATGTCAGATGATATCATCATACTTCCTGACATTGAAGGCATCACCATACTTCCTGACATTGTAGGCATCATCATACTTCCTGACATTGAACTCATCATGTTGGATGACACCATGTTCTGTGGCATTGATGACATCTGAGTTATCTCCATCATGATATTACTCATGGTGGAAGGTCGTAATGTTGATGATGAAGGTGTATCATTTCTACACGTCCCATCGTCATTTTGGTCGCAAAGAGTCGTTTTTTCGACCTTTAAATTCGATATTTGTCCTTGATTAACTGCTTGCTGCAAGTTGTTTAGTGTATTCTGTTTCAACTTCTCTTCTCCTCCTGGGTTGCCAGGTTGTCCTGGGAAGTACAGCCCAAAAAAAGAAATCGTGCTGCCATTTCTGTGGATGTGAGGACAGAATCATGTCAATGTAAAAATCTTTGAATCTACGCCAAATTTACATAAATACAATTTTTGGTGATTTTTACCTAAGTGCATTTAACCATAATATGGCACAATCTCTTTCTAAAGAATGAGGAATTTTCTGTCGAGAGCGTTATATAAAGCACCAACCCTTTGGTTTAAGTGAAGATCATGACAGAGCTCTCTAAAAACTGAACTGGTGAACAGAACAGCGCATTCGGTGAAACAATCTCACGATCTTTAGAGTATGAGGCAAACAGCTAAATTACTGAGCCACAGGGGCGACTTAATTAGTAACTATTATTGGAAGACATTGGAACCCCAGGATAAGAATTTAATCCGTTCCATGCATAAGCTCGTGTGGTAAATAATTAGTATCCTGAAACTATTTTTCCGATTAAAAATAATGTAATTAATTGTAATTCGTTCCAGAGCTCTATAATAATCTTAACACTGATTACACGTACTGGTAAAAAAAATCACACCGGAAAACAGGGTTAGTTGCTATCATAATACTACAGTCCATCACCTCACCGTGTGGGTTCTGGGGCCCCATTGTGAGGAAAACAAGAACAGACCAACTGTCTACCCAAAAGCATGTCGTAAGAGTCGACTAATTCCGGGCTTTCTTCGAAGTCGGAGTGCGTCTGCTTGAGAGGCAAGGAAAAACAGTGTGAGGAAAACAAGAACAGACCCACTGTCTACCCAAAAGCATGTCGTAAGAGTCGACTAATTCCGGGCTTTCTTCGAAGTCGGAGTGCGTCTGCTTGAGAGGCAAGGAAAAACAGTGTGCATACAAAAAAGTCAGAGCTGTAAAACGTGTACTCAAGACCTGATCTTCACACTCACACAGATGAGTGAAAAGTCCTAGAATATAAGAGTGAGATGCACTTATGTTTCCTGGATCTAGATAAAGCATTTGATAAGGTTCCTGGAGCAAACCCTGGGACTTCTTGGCAGGGACAAGCATCACAACTTTTCACCACCCCTGATCAGTACAATACAAAGTTTCTACAAAAACTGCATTCATAATGTAAGAACAGAAAACCAGAAGTCAGAAGAAGTCAGTGTGCTTGTTTGTGCTGGTTAAATATGCAAATTTGAGTCACATGTCGTTGCGCTTTTTCGACGTCTTTTCCTTTTTCTTCTTTGACTTCATCTTCGTCCTCTCTCCTTTGCTTTTTTCTTCATATCTTTCTACTTCGTCTTCTTCTTCGTCCACATTTGTTTTTTGGTCTGCTTCTCCTTCTTCTTCTTCGTCGACTTTTCTTTGTCTTTTTCTGCGTCTTCATTGCTTTGTCTTTTGCTTTACTTAAGAAGCCAGGACACTACTTAATAGATTATGTAACCTATACATTATTGCCTGGTTATTTATTGATTTACTGCCTGGTGATAACCCAGTTAAATGGACGAAACAGCTGACTTACTATTTTTTAATAAAATTTAAAAACTGAACGATTTCTGTAAATAATAAATCTATAATAGCTTACTAGGCACATTTATAAACAAGTGGGAAACATGTTTGGCTGTAGAAAGCTGTAGTACCACCCCTATAGTCTCGTTATCTTATCAGTTCAGGATCGAGATAGTGGTGGTAAAAAAACTCGTCACGTTCAACCATCATCCCAGAAGGGAGAGCTTTAGGTTATAATTATGACTAGGTAATGTGCGCCATATAAAATGGCTTAGCATTGTACGCCACCAAGAAGAATGAAAAGGAAACCTGCAGTGTTGATGCGACAGACCCAAATACTGTCTGAACGGCGACGAAGTCGTCCCCCAGTAAGCCAGTGGGCAACCCTGTCGCCGATGATTGAATTAGTCATGCACTCAAAGTACACAAGTTCTTGCAGCGAGGCTATGTCGTCATTGGGAAGTTCCAAATATGATTCCTGATAGACTAACTAAGGCTTTTGATGTTTGTGTTGTCTAATGTGTACTTCTGTCTCTCATTGAGAAAATTTTCAGAAAAAAAAAAAAAAAAAAGCGTACAAACATTAAACGAAAAGTAAATGGAAGCCTCAAAACAGAAAGGAGTCATTTGAGATGCCCGAAACCGTCTTTTGAGAAACAAATATGAAGCACTGAAAGCAGCAAATGACAAAACATACTTACACAAATTTGTCCACCTTACAGGTTGTCGTATTTGGAAAACTGCTGTCCTTTTCCAGTTCGTCTAACAACTAGGTGAAAAAACAAAAACAACAGCAACAATGACATAACACGTAATCATAAGTATTTCTCAGTGAATTATAGTTAAAACGAATATTCGTTATGGAAAAAGTTAGGCGATCATAAATACTTAGGTTCAAATCTTCCATATCCTACAGACAACTTTAAATTATGAACCGGAATCATTAGAACAAACTGTTTGCTATATATTTGTAACTCTGAGGACCAAGGAACTCGCCCTGAGTTTGCTACTAGGGAACTTGAAATAGAAACTTTAAAAGTGTGAATGAAATGACAGTAACTATGTCATTGTCTTGTAACCTGTCAGTTTTGTTGTTAAAGGTATCAATACCGTTAAGCACGCGATAACAGAACGCTCCTCCTCTCTGGTGCATGCTAAAAGTGGGCGGCATCCTTAAGCTATCATTATGACGTCGCCGTGTTTGTCTGCACTGTGATTTCACGCGCTTAAAACGCTCTTGACATCCTTAACAATATTGACAGGTTACAAGATGATGTCTTGGTTATTGTAATTGCTCTCATACTATTATGGTTTTCATTTGAAGCCAACTCTTAGTTAGTAGTTAGTTTACATGGTAAATTTATCCGACCCCTATGTGCTCCATTCACTCGTTATATTAACTTACTCTAACCCATTAGTGTTCTAACTCTTCTGCTTCCTAGTATTATATTTTTTTTCACTCCTTCAAACCTAGAATTTGTTAAGTTAAAGTATGAATTTTTTTAGGTTATAGAGACTTAACATTGAAGGGGACTGAAGAAGACTGTCTGTCTGTGTGCGTGCGCGCGCGCGCGCGCGTGTGTGTGTGTGTGTGCGTGCGTGTGTGTATATTCCTAAATACAGTACAGACAGAAAAAAGAGAAAACTGGAGTACATAATGACGGTAGGAAAGTTACAGGGGAAGAGAGGCAGAGGGAGACCGAGAGAACAGATGCTGGACGGTTAGACATCATGGTATGAAGGATCATCTGTGTCATACATACATACATACATACACATTTCAGTGAGGAACAAAACAATTACAATAAACATTCAGTGTTATATGTTCACATTCTGGAATGAATATATTTTGTTTCAATGCATGATTTGGAGGTATGTTTATTTTCCCACAGTTAGTGCGGCTGTGTGTCTGGTTTCCCCGTTCATGGCGCTAGTTGAAGATATGACCAAACATTTTATCTTGGGTAGCAGATCAACAAAGGCAAATGGAAAATATCCTGTTCAACCTCCAACAAAGTTATCTCTGGGACACTGGTAACGGTTACATTAACGTTGGGGGTACCACATGCAGCCATGTTCGGGTACGGCTGTGGTCTCCAACACGGCGGGCACCAGGCGGTTTCACGGAGGCGTCAAGCATTGAGTGAAATTGTATTTGTAATTTTCATCATCAGTATCCACTTCTGACATTCTGATAAGAGCTTTAGTTAACAGGTATGTTAACTTATTTAATGTTAACATTATCGAACATTTTAGACCAACTGAAAATAGTCGCCAACACCAGAGCACTTTGCGTCGCTGGCTGTCGACAAAAACTAGTGACCACAAACTTTATGAAAGTGGTGACTACGATATGAAATATCACAAAGGATTCCTGATGGTATCATGGAAGATGACCCACCTTCCAAATTTAAGGTTTGAACAACGGATCAACATCATGGCACACGGGTAGTAACCCATAAGTGATCCGTCTTCTTCTAACTCAAGTCTGATTCCGAAGAAGCTCAGCACAGTGCACAGGTTCTGTTGCACCGGCGAGGATTCTGAAATACTTTGGGTATTTTTTTTTAACTCAAAAATTTTCCCGGGCAGCGCTGTTTGGCCACTCTTTTTTTTAATTTCCAACTGCCAAGAGATTTTTTAAGTGCGCAACAATGCACACTAGCTTCCAATCTTACTAACCAAAGACCAGGGGGAAATTACTTAAAGTCCAAGCCCATGTGAAAAAATCCCAGCTCTTACCGGGGATTGAACCACAAACCTCTAGCACCCCTTACTCACCTTCCAAACAGTAATCTCTTTAAATATCCCTTCATGCTCCTACTTCCATGTGCTATGTCACTATTTTGATAAAGTAATTATTTATTTATGTTTGTACTCAAATATAACCACCGTGTGTTATTACATTGAACTGTATTTCTTGTTCTTCTATAGGTCCCTGTCGTGTGCTACTCCTAGCCCCAAGCTTCTGTCTCGTAAACTTTCAGTCAACTCTAACACAGATGATCCTCCGTGCCATGATGCCAGACTGTTTAGCATCTGTTCTCTCGGTTTCCCTCTGCCTCTCCTTCCCTCCAACTTTCCTACTGTCACGATGTACTCCAGTTTTCTCCTTCTCATTACATGAACAAAGAATGTAGATTGTCTCTTTCTGAAGTGGGCAATCAGTTCTCTTCGTGAGTAAGTATTTTGCAAAGAAAAGTTATGCCTTTCTGCACTGTGTTTTTAGGAAAATACATTTTAACATTTGAGTTTGTTGGGCTCTGGAACGGACAAATTTAGTTTTCATTATTTACAATTGGAAAATTTACCTTGAAACTCCAACGATTTGGAGTTCGAATGTCTTCTCGGAACGAATTATGTTCGAATTTTGAGGTACTACTGTTACACTTTTTTAATAAGTTTGAGAACTTTCTCCTTGAATCACATATCACTTTATGTATTTGATGTTTGCCGGATATGAGATCCCCGAAGGCACCGTGAGAAGATTATTAACAGCTTTTATAATGGATTGGAAAACAATAACAGTGATTGTTTCACAGTCTGTTGGAGATCACTTGATGTCTGGAGAAATGATCGCCCACGCCAAATGCCACGGTCTCTCCTTCTCATCAATGCCTATGTTAAAACTATGTCCAGCAAGTTTTTCACAAACCCACGATACATGTTGTATAACTGAACAATTTGCAATTGTCTTACCGCATCACAAACTTCCTTCTCTAAAGCTTTGAACTCAGAACTGTTAGGATCAGCTAATGTGGAGTTGTAAGTTCTGTCTAACGTCAGGCTGGACTTGAGTACTCGGTTACCTTGAAAAGATAATGTAGTAATACATAAAGATGACGCAGAGAAAAGCAACATAGAGTCAGAAGACATTTAGTAAGTGAAGACTACAAATAGAGAGTGCAGTTTTTATACGGACAGTAATGTAAAGATTGGGGAACAGATAAAGATATTAAATAGGAAAACAAAACACCACAGGAGCTTTCATTGCACTTTCATTGCGCTTGGACATTTGTGTAGGTCAAGAGAAATTAAAACTAATGCAAAACGTAATATTTTTAATTCTAATGTCAAATAAATACTGTTGTGTGGAGCGGAAACACGGAGAACAGCTAAGGCAATTACTAATAAACTACAAATATTCCTTAAGTAATGCCTGTGCAGAATAAAGGGAATTAGATGGTATGATAGAAACACTAATGTTGAGTTCTGGGGGGGGGGGGGGGAGAAACTAGTTACTGTAGACCAAAAAGAAGTGAAGAAAGAACGTTGGATAGGACACACGATGAGAACAATATAAATAACATGTTTTTGCACTGGAACACACAGGGTTATCTAAATAAATGAAGAACAAACAATAACAGCAAACACAAAGGCGGGAGCTAGAGAATTAAGTTGAAAAGATGGGGAGGACATAGTAAAAGCTGCATACGATAGCGAAATATAGAACGACTTAATGTTAGTTGGTTCAGGGTCGATGCTCCGCTGTGGGGGATAGAAGGAAGAAGAAGAAGAAGAAGAAGAAGAAGAAGAAGAAGCAGAAGAAGAAGAAGAAAAAGAAGAAGAAGAAGAAGAAGAAGAAGAAGAAGAAGAAGAAGAAGAAGAAGAAGAAGAAGAAGAAGAAGAAGAAGAAGAAGAAGCAGAAGAAGAAGAAGAAAAAGAAGAAGAAGAAGAAGAAGAAGAAGAAGAAGAAGAAGAAGAAGAAGAAGAAGAAGAAGAAGAAGAAGAAGAAGAAGAAGAAGAAGAAGAAGAAGCAGAAGAAGAAGCAGAAGAAGAAGAAGAAAAAGAAGAAGAAGAAGAAGAAGAAGAAGAAGAAGAAGAAGAAGAAGAAGAAGAAGAAGAAGAAGAAGAAGAAGAAGAAGAAGAAGAAGAAGAAGCAGAAAAAGAAGAAGAAAAAGAAGAAGAAGAAGAAGAAGAAGAAGAAGAAGAAGAAGAAGAAGAAGAAGAAGAAGAAGCAGAAGAAGAAGAAGAAAAAGAAGAAGAAGAAGAAGAAGAAGAAGAAGAAGAAGAAGAAGAAGAAGAAGAAGAAGAAGAAGAAGAAGAAGAAGAAGAAAAAGAAGCAGCAGTAGCAGTAGGAGGAAAAGAAGAAGAAGTGTTGTTGGTAGTTTTCCGTCTCTCCTGACGATAGTGTTGTCTTGTTCTATAGGTAGAGATGAGAATGAACTGCCTCCTCTCCATAGCACAAAGCATGGGCAGTATTGTAGTGTTCACGTGGTGTCCGTGCATCACGATCCTTAACCTTGTCTGTCTTGTTTGTTCCAAAGGAAAGGTAACACAAATACGTATAAAACACAGCACGGGCCAGAGGAGCAGTACTTTGTCTGAGCGTCTATCAGTGGAAAGTTTTGGTTGTTCGTTCACTTGTGAACTTTAGTTATGTCCGAGAACTTGAGTTTTGCGTGCACATTCGTTTTACATATTTGTTCTATTTGCATGCAATGTGTTTGTTCCTCAGCTCTCATGCAGATGCACCCGATTTCAAAGAAAACAATCCATATTACTCGACTTTTGCGAATTACGTGTTAGGGGTTCAGTGGGTCTATTCCCCCCTCCCCACCCCCACACCCAAACTCTCTGATACAAAACAGTTATATGATGTGGGAAGCCAAGAGCTAAGGCGCCTTGATAATCACATCACTTATCTATAGGCGATTCTTCCAACACCAATACGCCTTTATGTTTTAAAGTGGACCGGCTACTTAAAAGTGATAAAAGGTTAAAGTAAAGGACCCTCTTCCACGCTGTTAGCCGTAAAGGGCATATAGGGCTAGACCTATATTTTATAGACCAATCGGCACAAGATGAGTGATGTGGTCATCATCATGCCGGCCGACTTTACTTCCCGTATCTACTTAAAAGTGATACGAAAGTGATTTATTGCCAACTGGCCAGCAGCGGTTGTATCAGAGGATCCAAGTACGCTCTTTTCCAAACAGAACTGCACTGAGGCCTACCAAGCCAATAACAATAATATTTATATAAAACTTTTGAAAATTGTTTCGGAGGAGAAATGCGGAGAGAACGAAAACTGGACGTTGAAGAATTCAGTAATGAAAAAAAAAAGTATCCACAAATAGCCGAACAGTATCATCTTGCAAGGTATTGCCTTTCTAGGCATGGTGTCCGCCTCGAGTGCTGGAAGTTCCGGGTTCAGGCCCCGGTGAAGGAAATGATTTTTTTACGTGAACTTCTAATAATTTCCTCTAGTCTCTGGGTAGTAAGCTCGGACGCCCGTGCGTACTGTTGGCAGTTGAAAATTCACAAGAGTAGCCTATCGGTGCTGTTCGGGCAAAAAAAAATTGAGTTAAAAATCTACTCAAAGTATTACAGGATCTTCGCTGGTGCTACGGAGTTCATGCAATGCGCTGAGATTCTTCGGACTCTAGACTTGAGTTAGAAGTAGAATGAAGCACTTACGGGTTACTACCCGTGTGCCATGACGTTGATCCGTTGTTTAAACCTAAACCTTCCTCAGAACAGGGTGGAGAAAATAGGGCAGCAGCGGGAAGTAACCGAGCAATGTGTCCGATAGTCTGCAGTTTCCGCCAGATTTATCGCCATCTTTTTTCACTTACTGTTTCAATTTTCGAAGGCATTTGTTTTTGGTCGGCGTCTGTGGCTTAGAGGTGCCGGAGTGCCGAGTTCAATCCCAGCTGCAGGCGATGTGGCAGCAGACTGCCTTGCAATGGTTTTGACAGTGGTACTGAGAGCCAACCATCTAGAAAGCAAAGGCACACTTCTAGACGTAAATTTGCCTAGAAAAACCATACAGCCAGCAATTGCTGCGGTTCTACAATGTCCTGTTAAGGCTACGCAACTGACTTGTTGAAAGTATTTAACTTTCTTCCTTAGTAGGGGCTGCGGGGTCTCGATGCATGGTGTCCGCCTCGAGTGCTAGAGGTTCCGGGTTCAATTCCCGGTAAGAGCTGGGATTTTTTTTCTCCACGGGGACTTGGACTTCTAGTAATCTCCCCCCCCCCCCTGGTCTCTGAGCAGTGAGATCGGACGCCAGGGTGTATTGTTGCGCACCTAAAAAAATCCCTTAGCAGTTGGAAATGGAAAAAGAGTAGTATACTGGAGCTGCCCGGGCAAAATTTGGAGTTAAAAATCTACCCAAAGTATATCAGGATCCTTGCCGGTGCTACAGAGTCTGTGCACTGTGCTGAGCTTTAACACAGAGAACAAACACAGCTACTACTGGTAAACTACAAACTACAACGAGTGCTTGCGCAGAACAAATGCAATAAAAATGGTAAGATAAAATCACTAATCCAAAAATTAGGGAGAGAGATAAACAAGTTTTCGTGAATCCAGAGGTCAGCTGCTCTGTCACCAATTGAGAAAACATAACCATATAACTAGAATGCCATTGCACTGAAACCCACACGGGTAAAAGAATTAAAAAAAAAAAAAATGCACACGCACAAAGAAATGGGGACAGCTGCGTGTGATAGCAAAGGATAAGACGATTTGCCATTGGGTAGGTGACGGTCCCTGGGATAAAAAGTAAAAGTATTAGCTGTAGAAGCATTAGTATTAGTAGTACAGTTGTAGCAACAGAAGCAGAAGCAACAGCAGCAGAAGCAGCAGCAACAGCAGCAGCAGCAGTAATAGTAGAAGTCAAGTAGACGAATAAGAAGAAGACACCATATCAGTGTTTTATTATTTAAAAAAAAAAAAAAAAATGCCAGCAGACGATGGATGTACGAACATGCTAAAGAAAATTGTTAGAGCGAAAACCTACTTGAGGATGTAGCATTGTCGTTGTCAGAGGTACTGGGCATCATAATGCTAGGCGATACTGAGGACATCATTGCAGTCATCATCACGGTTTGTGAGGACATACTTCCTGACATTGAAGGCATCATCATACTTCCTGACATTGAAGGCATCATCATACTTCCTGACATTGAGGGCATCATCATACTTCCTGACATTGAAGGCATCATCATACTTCCTGACATTGAGGGCATCATCATACTTCCTGACATTGAGGGCATCATCATACTTCCCGACATTGAAGGCATCATGTCTGAGGGCATCATCATACTTCCCGACATTGAAGACATCATGTCTGAGAGCATCATCATACTTCCTGACATTGAGGGCATCATCATACTTCCTGACATTGAGGGCATCATCATACTTCCCGACATTGAAGGCATCATGTCTGAGGGCATCATCATACTTCCTGACATTGAAGACATCATGTCTGAGGGCATCATCATACTTCCCGACATTGAAGACATCATGTCTGAGGGCATCATCATACTTCCTGACATTGAAGGCATCATCATACTTCCTGACATTGAGGGCATCATCATACTTCCTGACATTGAGGGCATCATCATACTTCCCGACATTAAAGGCATCATGTCTGAGGGCATCATCATACTTCCCGACATTGAAGACATCATGTCTGAGGGCATCATCATACTTCCTGACATTGAGGGCATCATCATACTTCCTGACATTGAAGGCATCATCATACTTCCTGACATTGAAGGCATCATCATACTTCCTGACATTGAGGGCATCATCATACTTCCTGACATTGAGGGCATCATCATACTTCCTGACATTGAGGGCATCATCATACTTCCCGACATTGAAGGCATCATGTCTGAGGGCATCATCATACTTCCCGACATTGAAGACATCATGTCTGAGGGCATCATCATACTTCCTGACATTGAGGGCATCATCATACTTCCTGACATTGAGGGCATCATCATACTTCCTGACATTGAAGGCATCATGTCTGAGGGCATCATCATACTTCCTGACATTGAAGACATCATGTCTGAGGGCATCATCATACTTCCCGACATTGAAGACATCATGTCTGAGGGCATCATCATACTTCCTGACATTGAAGGCATCATCATACTTCCTGACATTGAGGGCATCATCATACTTCCTGACATTGAAGGCATCATCATACTTCCCGACATTGAGGGCATCATCATACTTCCCGACATTGAAGGCATCATCATACTTCCTGACATTGAAGGCATCATCATACTTCCTGACATTGAGGGCATCATCATACTTCCCGACATTGAAGACATCATGTCTGAGGGCATCATCATACTTCCTGACATTGAAGGCATTATCATACTTCCTGACATTGAGGGCATCATCATACTTCCTGACATTGAAGGCATCATCATACTTCCTGACATTGAGGGCATCATCATACTTCCTGACATTGAGGGCATCATCATACTTCCTGACATTGAGGGCATCATCATACTTCCTGACATTGAAGGCATCATGTCTGAGGGCATCATCATACTTCCCGACATTGAAGACATCATCATACTTCCTGACATTGAGGGCATCATCATACTTCCTGACATTGAGGGCATCATCCTACTTCCTGACATTGAGGGCATCATCATACTTCCTGACATTAATGGCATCATGTCTGAGGGCATCATCATACTTCCTGACATTAAGGGCATCATCATACTTCCTGACATTGAGGGCATCATCATACTTCCCGAGATTAAAGGCATCATGTCTGAGGGCATCATCATACTTCCCGACATTGAAGGCATCATCATACTTCCTGACATTGAGGGCATCATCATACTTCCTGACATTGAGGGCATCATCATACTTCCTGACATTAAAGGCATCATGTCTGAGGGCATCATCATACTTCCTGACATTGAGGGCATCATCATACTTCCTGACATTGAGGGCATCATCATACTTCCCGACATTGAAGGCATCATGTCTGAGGGCATCATCATACTTCCTGACATTGAGGGCATCATAATACTTCCTGACATTGAAGGCATCATCATACTTCCTGACATTGAAGGCATCATCATACTTCCTGACATTGAAGGCATCATCATACTTCCTGACATTGAGGGCATCATCATACTTCCTGACATTGAAGACATCATGTCTGAGGGCATCATCATACTTCCCGACATTGAAGACATCATGTCTGAGGGTATCATCATACTTCCTGACATTGAAAGCATCATCATACTTCCTGACATTGAAGGCATCATCATACTTCCTGACATTGAAGCCTTCATCATACTTCCTGACATTGAGGGCATCATCATACTTCCTGACATTGAAGGCATCATCATACTTCCTGACATTGAGGGCATCATCATACTTCCTGACATTGAGGGCATCATCATACTTCCTGACATTGAGGGCATCATCATACTTCCCGACATTGAAGACATCATGTCTGAGGGCATCATCATACTTCCCGACATTGAAGGCATCATGTCTGAGGGCATCATCATACTTCCTGACATTGAGGGCATCATCATACTTCCTGACATTGAAGGCATCATCATACTTCCTGACATTGAGGGCATCATCATACTTCCCGACATTAAAGGCATCATGTCTGAGGGCATCATCATACTTCCCGACATTAAAGGCAACATGTCTGAGGGCATCATCATACTTCCTGACATTGAGGGCATCATCATACTTCCTGAAATTGAAGGCATCATCATACTTCCTGACATTGAGGGCATCATCATACTTCCTGACATTGAAGGCATCATCATACTTCCTGACATTGAAGGCATCATCATACTTCCTGACATTGAAGGCATCATCATACTTCCTGACATTGAGGGCATCATCATACTTCCCGACATTGAAGACATCATGTCTGAGGTCATCATCATACTTCCCGACATTGAAGGCATCATGTCTGAGGGCATCATCATACTTCCTGACATTGAGGGCATCATCATACTTCCTGACATTGAAGGCATCATCATACTTCCTGACATTGAGGGCATCATCATACTTCCCGACATTGAAGGCATCATGTCTGAGGGCATCATCATACTTCCCGACACTGAAGGCATCATGTCTGAGGGCATCATCATACTTCCTGACATTGAGGGCATCATCATACTTCCTGACATTGAAGGCATCATCATACTTCCTGACATTGAGGGCATCATCATACTTCCTGACATTAAGGGCATCATCATACTTCCCGACATTAAAGGCATCATGTCTGAGGGCATCATCATACTTCCTGACATTGAGGGCATCATCATACTTCCTGACATTGAGGGCATCATCATACTTCCCGACATTAAAGGCATCATCATACTTCCTGACATTGAAAGCATCATGTCTGAGGGCATCATCATACTTCCCGACATTAAAGGAATCATGTCTGAGGGCATCATCATACTTCCTGACATTGAGGGCATCATCATACTTCCTGACATTGAGGGCATCATCATACTTCCTAACATTGAGGGCATCGTC
Organism: Candidula unifasciata; assembly: GCA_905116865.2. Lineage (NCBI taxonomy): Eukaryota > Metazoa > Mollusca > Gastropoda > Stylommatophora > Geomitridae > Candidula > Candidula unifasciata. Next base: position 603,332 of record CAJHNH020006556.1, on the reverse strand, counting down.
ATTCTTCCTGTCATTGAAGGCATCATCATACTTTCTGACATTGAGGGCATCATGTCTAAGGGCATCATCATACTTCCTGACATTGAAGGCATCATTGAAGGCATCATCATACTTCCTGACATTAAAGGCATCATGTCTGAGGACATCATCATACTTCCTGACATTGAAGACATCATCATACTTCTAGACATTGAAGGCATCATGTCTGAGGACATCATCATACTTCCTGATATTGAATACATCATGTCTGAGGGCATCATCATACTTCTTGACATTAAAGGCATCATCATACTTCCTGACATTGAGGGCATTATCACACTTCCTGACATTAAAGGCACCATGTCTGAGGGCATCATCATACTTCCCGACATTGGAGGCATCACCATACTTCCTGACATTGAGGGCATCATGTTAGATGGCATCATCATACTGCCAGACATTGATGACATCATATCAGATGGGATCATCATCATACTAGCAGACATTGAGGACATCATTTCAGATGGGATCATCATCATACTCCCAGACATTGAGGACATCATGTCAGATGGCATCATCATCATACTCCCAGACATTGAGGACATCATGTCAGATGGCATCATCATCATACTCCCAGACATTGAGGACATCATGTCAGATGGCATCATCATCATACTCCCAGACATTGAGGACATCATGTCAGATGGCATCATCATCATACTCCCAGACATTGAGGACATCATGTCAGATGGCATTATCATCATACTCCCAGACATTGAGGACATCATGTCATATGGCATCATCATCATACTGCCAGACATTGAGGACATCATGTCAGATGGCATCATCATCATACTGCCAGACATTGAGGACATCATGTCAGATGGCATCATCATCATACTGCCAGACATTGAGGACATCATGTCAGATGGAATCATCATCGTACTCCCAGACATTGAGGACATCATGTCAGATGGCATCATCATCATACTCCCAGACATTGAGGACATCATTTCAGATGGCATCATCATCATACTGCCAGACATTGAGGACATCATGTCAGATGGCATCATCATCATCATACTGCCAGATATTGAGGGCATCATGTCAGATGGCATCATCATCATGCTCCCTGACATTGAAGGCATCATGTTAGATGACATCATCATGCTTCCCGACATTGAGGGCATCATGTCAGATGGCATCATCATCATACTTCCTGACACGGAGGCCATCATGTCAGATGGCATCATCATCATGCTGCCAGATATTGAGGGCATCATGTCAGATGACATCATCGTCATGCTCCTTGGCATTGAGGACATCATGTCAGATGACATCATCATCATACTGCCAGACATTGAGGACATCATGTCAGATGGCATCATCATCATACTCCCAGACATTGAGGACATCATGTCAGATGACATCATCGTCATGCTCCCTGGCATTAAGGACATCATGTCAGATGACATCATCATGCTCCCTGGCATTGAGGACATCATGTCAGATGACATCATCATGCTCCCTGGCATTGAGGACGTCATGTCAGATGACATCATCATGCTCCCTGGCAATGAGGACATCATGTCAGATGACATCATCATGCTGCCTGGCATTGAGGACATCATGTTAGATGACATCATCGTCATGCTCCCTGGCATTGAGGACATCATGTCAGATGACATCATGCTGCCAGTCACTGAAGGCATCATGTTAGATGACATCATCATCATGCTCCCTGGCATTGATGACATCATGTCAGATGACATCATCATGCTCCCTGGCATTGAGGACATCATGTCAGATGACATCATCATGCTTCCCGACACTGAAAGCATCATGTTAGATGACATCATCGTCATGCTCCCTGGCATTGAGGACATCATCATATTCTGTGGCATTGTTGACATCATCATATTCTGTGGCATTGACTGGATCACTTTATTACTCATGGTGGCTTGTCCAGATGGTGATGTTGATGATGAAACTGTTTTCTCTTTACACGTTCTGTCGTCATTTTGCTCGCAAAGAGTCGTGTTGACAACCTTGAGTTTTGACACTTCTCCTTTTCTCACTGCGCTTTGTATGCCTTTCAGTGAGTTCTCTTTTAACATCTGTTCTTGCTCACGGTTTCCAGGTTGTGTTGGGAAGACGATCTTAAAATATGAAATCGTGCTGCCATTTCTGTGGATCCAGTTAGAGATAGAACCTTTAACATGATGGTACATATCATCATCATTATCATTATCATCATCATCATCATCATCATCATCATCATCATCATCATCATCATCATCATCATCATTATCATCATCAACCATTTTCTGCCGTTAAGCATCGTGGGAGGAATTATTTAACCCTGGGTACCAGACACTGACGCTTGTCTGCGGAAATGAAGGTTGTGGGTTGCGGACCCAGGCGAAGCCCAACTTCTTTTCAGAAATAACCTTGGCTCCTAGGTCGACTCATCCTGGAATGGGTACCAGGTATATATATATATATATATATTCCTTTTCTTTTACTAGACAGTTATTTCTTCAACACTTTCTAACTCAGGGTACACGATCAATCCATTACCAGACAGTTATTTCTTCAGCACTATCTATGTCAGGGAATACGTACAATTCATTACCGGACAGTTATTTCTTTAGCACTTTCTAACTCAGGGTATACATACATTTCATTGCCATACGCATAGTTCATTACCAGACATTTATTTCTTCACACTTCTTAACTTAGTGTATACGTACAATTCACTTCCAGTCAGTTATTTCTTCAACACTTTCTAATTCAATGTATGCGTCCAATGAACTAGCAGCCTTTCAGTCGACAGGATTAACTTCATTGCACCAGATTGTATCCCATATGACTCGGTTTTCTTCCCGTAGAATGTCTAGCCGCTGACTGATGGCGCAGCACAAAGCACGAACCTCTTAACTCCAGTGACAATCCCCACGACATTCAGAACGCAGGGCAAAAAGGCTTGAACACTTCGCCAAGAAGACCTGCGATTTCGGTCTCAGTAAAATACAATAGTAGAAATATAGAATGAAATGTAAGATATCGGGAGGAGAATCAGCACAGAACCAATACTGAACTTTATAGGTAGACAACAAATCAAATGGTTTGGCCATGTAACAAGATTAGCAGCAGACAGGGCACCACAGAGAGCAATGTTATACAGATACAGTGATGTCCGGGTCCTGTGTGGCTATGAGATGATTGCATATGATGATAATAGTGAACTTATGACTGAACAAAAGCGACGAAGAAACGTTGGTTAATTGTGTTTAGGATTGGACCTTTTCTGTCATGGATCTGCCAACAACCTTTTTTGCCCTGACTGCAGTAAAGTAGGTCTCTGATAAGTGATAACAGACCCAGAGGTCGACCACGTAGAATTTGGACCACAGAAATATCAGACACTGAAAAGTACTATATACGAAGCGAATAGAGGGGCCCGTTCTAGAGATCTCTTCCTCCCCTAACGAGGCATTCTAGGAGTAAAGAAAAGAAGAAGAAGAAGAAGATGTAAGATAATTCCAGTGTAAACGACGAACGTAACATAAGGATAGACTAAAATAAATTGGGCAATCTATCCAATATACAATGTAATTAGAAAACGTGTAATATAAATAAATAAACGATGGCAATACTGACAAAGTATAGGTATCCCAAGGGATAATTAGAGACCGGGTTTCTGCACTTGACTGTAGCCATTATTCCCGCATTTTTAAGGTCCTCCATTTATTTCACGCGTCGTTGAGTTAACGTATACAATGTTTAGAGAGAACTCTGGGGATCGTCACTAGAGTTACGGAGTTCTTGTTTTATGTGATGTTCTCGGCAGATATTCTCTAAAGAGAATGACGAACTCGCTGCTGATAAAATGAAACATGAAGCACGGAAAAAACAAAAAGAATACTTACTGAAATTTGTTAATATTACAGGTTGTTCCGTTGACATAGTTGCCATCCTTTTTCAGCTGCTCTATCAGCTAGTGAAAGTAAATGTAAGGCAATTATAAGTATAGCTTATAGAAATGGGCAGAATGTACAATCTTTCATTGCTATCTATATTACTGTATAAACTACAATACATGTAGCTATCATTATCATCAAGTGCTTTGCTGACTGGAGTGGGCAATCTTGTCTGTCCGTAATCTGAGATCTCCAACAGCATGTATTAGATCATGTGCTGCCACCACTATTTGCCATTAACAAATGGCTGTCAAGAATCTTCTTACAATGTGTTTGTTTATTTCTCTTTTTTTTCCCCCACAAATCTTTGCAATGGTCACATCATATTCCAGTTTTCTGCTTCTCATAACATGGCAAACATGATGAAATTTTCCTGATGTTTGTGATAAAGTGTCAGGACCCCAGAAACCCACATACATTCACAGCTATTCTAGGAATGGAGCCTATTATTTATCTTTTTTTTCTCCGGTACATATCATGAACCTTGCCGTATCTCGTCGGGGACGAGATTTCGTGTCGGCTCCCATTGATGCTGTGGCCGTTCCCACGGTCTGTCCTATGTTCTAGGTGTGTTAGCATATGCATTCATTCCCTTTCGACGTCTATACACACCTTGCGAAATACCGGCTCCCATTCGTTCGAGGCTCAACACGAAAATGCGCAGCTCTCTTTCGTGGCAGGCGACAGTGAGCGACCGTTTTGTATTGTGTGCGCATGTATATATATATGTGTGTGTGCGTGCGTGTGTGTGTGTGTGTGAGCCAGCGAGTGTTTAACTCGTTTTCTGTTCTCCGTCAGCTATGTGTTTTGTCCAGCCGACACTGGCTTGAGAACTGGTGGCATTGTGGCGCAGGTCGTAAAGCTAATAGCTAAAGGAAATTCATCTCAAAGTTCAAATCACCAAGTAAGGCCACACTGATAATGATGAAGAGCCATCGAATAACGCTGTAACACATATAGTGCAGCCCACTTTCAACGTGGAAAATAGAAAGTGCTGCCGTTCACAGCGCGGAAGATAAAATGCTTACAGTGTTGAAAATAACATACATGGCACCCCTAGAACATAGGACAACCCGTGGAAACGGCCATGACATGTATGGGAGCCAACAAAAAATCTCGCGCCCGGCGAGATGCGGTGGAGCAAGTGATATGTACCATTTTTTTCAGATCTCAGTTGAGTCCCATTCAGAGGGTTAATTATTTTTGTACATAATTAACCTAAGAGATAACGGCTGCGAGAGAAGATTATTGACCGCTTTGAACATGGTATGGGGCAGTATCATCATCATTACGTGTCTTGTCGGTAAGAGTACACTGTCATCTTTCCTCATCTCATACGATCACCTGAATCACGGATGGGTTCAAAGTTTTGTCTCGCCCCATCCACGCTGACAGGTTATTCAAATATTTATCTCTTTGTCTTCTTTTTGTTTTCTTTCCATCAATCTTGCCAGGTGTTGACAAGTTCCCAAGTCCAATTGTTTTCTCACAACACGCCTAACAGACACTGAATGTTTATGTGTATTTGAACGAGTTTTCGCCTTTTAGCCTTGTCGACGAGGACTGCTTCGTTTTTTGTCTATTCCTCCTTGATATTCTCTTAAAAAAACACACACACACACATCTTTGTTGCAAGTAAACGTGTTTTTTTTTTAGCTTGTCTGCTCACTGGCCATGCCTCACATGCGTATAAAAAAAATAGGTTCTACATAGCACTTTAACACTATTTACCTCACGGTAACTAACATCTTCTTAATCTAACACATGATAATCAGTACATAAGAAAAATGTTAATAGAAACATACAAACATTTACTCAGATGGGAACGAATGTAAAAGGTTTGAGCCTCTAGGAAATGGATACCAGAGTTGACACTCTGGGGTAAATGGAGGAACGTCGCTGTAGCTACAGAGTTACGCGCGAACGGCGACACAGGCGGACAATTCTTATCAGTTGTCCGTACTGGTGGCAGAGCATTTATGGTTTATAACCGTGTGCAATGACGCTGGTTCCCATCTCCCAACTTTACCTTTATTTTTATTTAAGAACCACAGAGCGCTAAAACAGTTAAAGCATTTTGAATGCATGCAGAATGTTATTAACGAAACTCCTTGGTATACTCCTGAATATCAGCATAGTATATGAGTATGTCCACCGACAGTAGGTAGCTCAGAGGAAGGCATCGATGTAATTTATGAGGTAGACGATGAATCAGTGTAACTGATTTAAATGAAACTGATACCTGGGGATTTCAACAGCGGTAAATAAACTGTGAAATTGCTGATGGCTGTGGCCTGTGTGAAAGAACTAAGGCGAAAGGTTAATAGCTTGGGCTGTCATAGAAGATTCTTGACAACCTTTTGCCGTGTAATGGGTTGGTGTCATCAAAGTTGTTAGATTTTTGCCCTTTAGGTGTTATAAATGAGCAGATGCCCAGGAGCAGGAACAAGAGCCCAGGAGCAGGAACAAGAGCCCAGGAACAAGAGCCCAAGAGCAGGAACCCAGAAGCCTGAGCCCTGCAGGCATTGCGACCTTCTGCCGACGCCTAACTCGTTGTATCTTGTATATTTAAAATAAAAAGGGTGAATTAATTTGGATATCATTTTTGATTTTCCTCCTCTATAATATAACAATTTTAAAAAGTCACAGCACCTATGTCTTAACCCCTCAGTGACATGTAAAACTCCTCATGTACCTAGGCAACGCAGCAACTTGATCTCCTCACTGATCCACCGGCACCTAACACGACATCCCTTCCGTTTTGTTATAGTTATCTTTGTCTTGTTATATCAAAACGTCATAGTACCGGACCACACCACCTGCGGCACCCATACCACCCGCGTTATCTGCTAAACCACCGATGCTAACCACACCAAACCGCGCTACTCGCGGAACCACGCCGCGCTGCCCACACCACCCACAACTATCGTGGCATCCACCGATGATAACAGGGTCACAAACAGCCTATGCTCACAACAGTAATACTCCTACGAAATGCTTGACAACTATATAACAGACCACTATATAACAGACCAATTTATATCAGACCATTTTTATTTCACAGTTTAGCTACCGCTTAAACTATGAACCACCGGCACCTAATCTCGAGACAACACACCCGCCCCCTTTGCCATAATTATTTCATTGTATCATGTGTCGTGACCCACTCGAGGACCCCTAGATCCCCTCAGCTAACACACAAGTACGACGACTGGACCCCACAACTTCCGTCTTTAAAATATAAATAAAAGTTTGTCAAATTATATCTAAATTATCTCTTTAAAATATATACAAGACACAACTCGGCAACAGGTAACAATGCCCGCAGGGCTCCCGAACTCCTGTTCTGTCATAATACCTAAAATAAACATAGATAAATATTGATCAGCTTAACTGATACATGCTGTTTGAAATAGAAGATTGTTGAACAATATAATCATCCATGCCAGTCGGCAATGCAATGATCTTGATGATGGTACACTCTGTTGAAGATAGCTAGACATAGGGAACAATTATCTGTCGGATGTCTAAGTACTAAATAGCAAAGAAAAACTCTTCAGTATTCAGTATCTTTCGACTTCTTTAACAACGTCTATGTTCAAACAATATGCATATTACGTATTTCTTACATCAATGTTCCAACACTGTTCAGTATGTTTTTATTACATATATGTTAAAACACTATGTACAGCATGTATTTATTACACCTATGTTCAAACACTATGTACAGTATGTATTCATTACATCTATGTTCAAACGCTGTGTACAGTTAAATTCACAGTAAGCATTAATTACAATCTGAGTAATGAAACTGAATAGCTACAAGTGTCTTACCGCATCACAAACTTCCTTCTCTAAAGCTTTAAACTCAGGGCTGTTAGGATCATCTAGCGTGGAGTTGTAAGGTCTGTCTAGCGTCAGGCTGGACTTGAGGACCCCATCACCTTGAGAAGCGAATCATAAATATTATAAATGTGAGTTTACAGTGTGAAGTAACAAGTGTGGGGCGAATGAACAATGTGTAGCGATTCCAGCCACTCGAGTATCTGATAAGGACACTTACTTGTACGATATGCTATGTTACTGCAAATTTTTTTTTTCATGTTGCGTATCCTTTACAAGATGTTACAGAACCAATTCTAGCATCTTTTAGCTGTTGTGGTTTTTCTAGTCTAATTTTACATACAGTAGTTTGCCATTGCTTCATGAACTATCATAATATATGTCATTCAAAATTAAGCCTCTATCACGCATGCTCAGGTTTCTGATGCACTAGGAATTCTAAGGAAGCTCTGATTACTGGTCCCATTAGAAGCTTGTAACAAGATCTCCTGTTTTGACCTCGGAGACTTCACCGATGTGATTTAGCAAGCGTCAACCCGAGGTCATGTCATCGTGTTAGCGTCAGAGATTGGAAATTATCCTCCAGCTATGTTATGTTGTATTAAGCAGTTCTGGTCTTTATCCTGACTGCAGTGACCCACTATTTACCTTGTCCCAACAACGTGAATAATGTCAGCTCTGTCCATGCTTCTTCCTGCATCCAATGATGCAAAAATTTACATTTGGTCCGCTCATTCATTACGTTTAACTCCAGCAAAGCCCAAATGTTTTGATTCAGGAGCTAGAGTGCGACTGCCGATTGATGTCTGGCTGTTCCGAGCAGAGGTTTGTCTGTTGGCGATTCTCTGAATTATGTTGCTAGAATATCACTGCTTGTAGATACTGAAGTGATACGCTGTCATGTACTTTGGGTCATGCATAATGAGGTGAACTAGAACACCGCTTTGCATCGATAGTACGGATTTTATTGTTTACTTGGGCTTTTAGATAGACCAAGTACAAAATAAGTGTATAGATTTTTTCCTGAAAATTAAAGGCGACTGGCGTGATAACCATTTCCTTCAGCGAATGTCAGTTGATAAAGTCTAGCCTTATATACCCAGTCTGCTAACACTGTGAATAAACAGAGGGGGGAACCATTTGAAGCCGTTAAATATTATGAATTAATCAAGTAACAGAAAGTATTGTGAACGGCACTCATAGAAAGAAGTAGAAAGATAGAAGAACACACTAGACAACATAAAAATCGAAAGCTATAGTTACCGTGCCGGGAATTGAACCTGTCACCTCCAGACGGCGTCTGCGCCTCGCCATGAATACAAGTGCACTAAGATACATGGTCAACTCGGCACCCCCAAAAAAGGTGTCTCATTGGCCATGTCTATCGTACAGCTTGAAATCCACGACTATGGAATACGGACAGAATTCATTTCAAGCCATTGAAATGGCACCATAGGTTACAGAAATTTATATTAACGAGGCAAATGTCAAATAACAATCACAGCAACAATTTACGTACACAGTAGACCTTATTGCCCTGTCTAGAATACACAAACATTTAAGAAAGGTATTTGATTGGTAGGTTCCGGTGTGTATACGTCATTCCTATAAATAAACAGAGGGGGGAACCATTTGAAGCCGTTAAATATTATGAATTAATCAAGTAACAGAAAGTATTGTGAACGGCACTCATAGAAAGAAGTAGAAAGATAGAAGAACACACTAGACAACATAAAAATCGAAAGCTATAGTTACCGTGCCGGGAATTGAACCTGTCACCTCCAGACGGCGTCTGCGCCTCGCCATGAATACAAATGGTTCCCCCCTCTGTTTATTTATAGGAATGACGTATACACACCGGAACCTACCAATCAAATACCTTTCTTAAATGTTTGTGTATTCTAGACAGGGCAATAAGGTCTACTGTGTACGTAAATTGTTGCTGTGATTGTTATTTGACATTTGCCTCGTTAATATAAATTTCTGTAACCTATGGTGCCATTTCAATGGGTTGAAATGAATTCTGTCCGTATTCCATAGTCGTGGATTTCAAGCTGTACGATAGACATGGCCAATGAGACACCTTTTTTGGGGGTGCCGAGTTGACCATGTATCTTAGTGCACTTGTATTCATGGCGAGGCGCAGACGCCGTCTGGAGGTGACAGGTTCAATTCCCGGCACGGTAACTATAGCTTTCGATTTTTATGTTGTCTAGTGTGTTCTTCTATCTTTCTACTTCTTTCTATGAGTGCCGTTCACAATACTTTCTGTTACTTGATTAATTCATAATATTTAACGGCTTCAAATGGTTCCCCCCTCTGTTTATTTATAGGAATGACGTATACACACCGGAACCTACCAATCAAATACCTTTCTTAAATGTTTGTGTATTCTAGACAGGGCAATAAGGTCTACTGTGTACGTAAATTGTTGCTGTGATTGTTATTTGACATTTGCCTCGTTAATATAAATTTCTGTAACCTATGGTGCCATTTCAATGGGTTGAAATGAATTCTGTCCGTATTCCATAGTCGTGGATTTCAAGCTGTACGATAGACATGGCCAATGAGACACCTTTTTTGGGGGTGCCGAGTTGACCATGTATCTTAGTGCACTTGTATTCATGGCGAGGCGCAGACGCCGTCTGGAGGTGACAGGTTCAATTCCCGGCACGGTAACTATAGCTTTCGATTTTTATGTTGTCTAGTGTGTTCTTCTATCTTTCTACTTCTTTCTATGAGTGCCGTTCACAATACTTTCTGTTACTTGATTAATTCATAACACTGTGAAAGGGGTCCCTCTCTCATTTGTTACTATAATCAGGTATTTATAAGCATCGTCATACATGATGGCAGTATAGACAGAGACTGATACAAGAATCGTTCTCCTATGGGTTCCGGGGCCCGTTGTCGGGACAACAAGTCGAAGTAGGAGTGCATTTGCCCCAGAGGCAAGAAACTAACAGTCTGCATACTACAAAAGCCAGATCTGTAGAATGGACAAGCACGCAAAAGTTAAATTCTGGAACAAAGCTAAAGTCCAGAAGTCAACAAACAACCAAAAATTGTTCACCGGAGTTAACAGCCTGTGAATGCCAAGAAAGAAAATAGAACACTGAACCAGCTTAATAATAGTGGATCAACATAAAAGGTCACTAAAGGGGGATCCTCTCCAATGCCCCGGGACGTATGAGGCATAAGATGCCAGCCTTCTATGTGTACGGATCCCCAACTAAACTCGATAGCTGATGCAGTTTACTTCACAACAGTGGCATTTATTTTCGGGAATATTTTTGTGGTGTCTTGTATAAGCTAATCCGATCTCGAAATCTCCGCTTTCAAGCAAAAGCATCTGACGAACGTTGATGAGAGGGGCGAAGAACTCACATGAGGAATAACAGATAACATCATAGACATCAAGGAGCTGACTATCCACCTTTCCCCCCAAACTTCTTCTTCTTCTGCCTTTCTATCCCCCAATGGAGCATAGGTCCTCAACCAACTCAGGCCAAGTCGTTCTATCCTTCGCCATTGCATCGAGCTCTCCCCATGTCCTCCCAATCTTTCTAACCTCGTTCTCCAGCTCTCTTCTCCATGTGTTTTTTGGCCTTCCTTTTTTCCTATGCCCCTGTGGGTTCCAATGCAAAGACATTCTAGTTATGCTGTTCTCCTGTTTTCTCAGTGTGTGCCCTATCCAGCGCCAGCGTCTTTTCCTCACCTCCTGATCCACTGGAGCCTGTTTAGTTCTCTCCCAAAGTTCTACATTAGTTATTCTATCATACCATTTTATTCCCTCTATTCTGCGCAGGCACCAGTTAATGAATGTCTGTAATTTATTAGTAATTGCCTTGGTTGTTCTCCATGTTTCCGCCCCATACAATAGTACTGATTTGACATTAGAATTAAAAATTTTTAGTTTAGTATTTCTTTTAATTTCTTCTGACCTCCACAAATTCCCTAGTGCTATGAAAGCCCCTCTTGCCTTTTGTATTCTAATTTTAATATCTCTATCAGTTCCTCCATCTTTATCTACATTACTGCCTAAATAGGTGTACGACTCCACGTCTTTGAGTGGGGTGCCATTAAGAGAAACAAGATTACTATTTGCCTGATTTATTCTCATTATCTTTGTCTTTCCTTTATGGATTTTCAGACCAAGCTGCTGTGATCTCGCATTAAGTATATTTAATTTATCTTGTATCTGATTCCGTGAATGGGACAGAAGAGCAATATCATCAGCGAAGTCCAGATCATCAAGCTGTTTTGTAGGGGTCCACTGAATTCCATTCTTGGTGTTAGCAGTTACTGTTTTCATAGTCCAGTCTATAGCCAGTAAAAATAAGAGAGGCGACAAAAGACATCCCTCTCGCACACCTGTTCCCCCCACCCACCCATTTCAATTTTTTTGTCTGAGGGAAAAAAAAGGGGGGGGGGGGGAGAGAGAAATTCACGTGCTTAAACAGCAGTTTTCCAGCAGCCTTAGTGAAAAGAATTAGCATTCATCATCATGTGCCCTGCCAACTGGCGTAGGCGCTTATGCGTCTCCACAGATCACGATCCCTGGTTGCCTGGAACAGCTCTCTTGGTGATATCCCTCCATGCCATCGTTTCAGCCCATCCAGCATCATCTCTCTTGGTCTGCCTCTACCCCATTTCCCACTAGTCTTTCTAGTTGTCATGATGTTCTCCAATGTCTCTCTTCTCATTATGTGGCCAAAGAACAGTGTTTGTCTCTTTCTTATTGTTGTATATAGAGATCTATATCCACAAAGTACGCCTGCTATGTCAACAACTTTCACGCTACTTACAAAAAGACATCACTGTAGGACACTCCTGTAAATGACTAAAAATCTACAGCTAGGAAGGTTTATGTTTTTACTAGATACTTACTTGAGCTGGTAGAATTGTCGTTGTCCGGAATCATGGACATCATCATGCTTGCTGACACAGTAGACATCATTACCGACATCATCTTAGTTTGCGACATTGAGGGCATCAGCATACTTCCCGACATTGAGGGCATCATTATGCTTCCTGACATTGACGACATCATGTCAGATGATATCATCATACTCACTGACATGGAGGGCATCATCATACTCCCTGACATTAAAGGCATCATGTCAGATGACATCATCATACTCCCTGACACCGAGGGCATTATCATACTCCCTAACATTGAAGGCATCATGTCAGATGACATCATCATATTCCCTGACATTGTGGGCATCATCATACTCCCTGACATTGTGGGCATCATCATACTCCCTGACATTGAGGGCATCATCATACTTTCTGACATTGAGGGCATTATCATACTCCCTGACATGGAGGGCATCATCATACTCCCTGACATCGAAGACATCATGTCAGATGACATCATCATACTTCCTGACATTGAAGGCATCATCATACTTCCTGACATTGAAGGCATCATCATACTTCCTGACATTGAAGACATCATGTCAGATGGCATCATCATACTTCCTGGCATTGAAGGCATCATGTCAGATGGCATCACCATACTTCCTGTCATTAAAGGCATCATCATACTTCCTGACATTGAAGGCATCATCATACTTCCTGACATTGAAGGCATCATCATACTTCCTGACATTGAAGGCATCATGTCAGATGGCATCATCATACTTCCTGACATTGAGGGCATCATGTCAGATGGCATCATCCTACTTCCTGACATTGAAGGCATCATCATACTTCCTGACATTGAAGGCATCATCATACCTCCTGACATTGAAGGCATCATCATACTTCCTGACATTGAAGACATCATGTCAGATGGCATCATCATACTTCCTGGCATTGAAGGCATCATCATACTTCCTGACATTGAAGGCATCATAATACTTCCTGACATTGAGGGCATCATCATACTTCCCGACATTGAGAGCATCATGTCAGATTGCATCATCATACTTCCTGACACTGAAGGCATCATCATACTTCCTGACACTGAAGACATCATGTCAGATGGCATCATCATACTTCCTGACATTGAGGGCATCGTTTCAGATGGCATCATCATACTTCCCGACATTAAGGGCATCATGTCAGATGGCATCAGCATACCTAATGACATTGAAGGCATCATCATATTTCCTGACATTGAAGGCATCATCATACTTCCTGACATTGAAGCCATCATCATACTTTCTGACATTGAAGGCATCATGTCAGATGGCATCATCATACTTCCTGACATTGAAGGCATCCTCATACTTCCTGACATTGAGGGCATCATGTCAGATGGCATCATCATACTTGCAGACATTGAAGGCACCAGCATACTTCCTGACATTGAAGGCATCATCATACTTCCTGACATTGAAGGCATCATCATACTTCCTGACAATGAGGGCATCATCATACTTCCTGACATTGGAGGCATCATCATACTTCCTGACATTGAAGGCATCATGTCAGATGGCATCAGCATACTTCCTGACATTGAAGGCATCATTATACTTCCTGACATTGAAGGCATCATCATACTTCCTGACATTGAAGACATCATGTCAGATGGCATCATCATACTTCCTGACATTAAAGGCATCATCATACTTCCTGACATTGAAGGCATCATCATACTTCCTGACATTAAAGGCATCATCATACTTCCTGACATTGAGGGCATCATCATACTTCCTGACATTGAATGCATCATCATACTTCCTGACATTGAAGGCATCATCATACTTCCTGACATTGAAGGCATCATGTCAGATGGCATCATCATACTTCCTGACATTGAAGGAATCATGTCAGATGGCATCATCATACTTCCTGACATTAAAGGCATCATCATACTTCCTGACATTGAAGGCATCATCATACTTCCTGACATTGAAGACATCATGTCAGATGGCATCATCATACTTCCTGACATTGAGGGCATCATCATACTTCCTGACATTGAAGGCATCATCATACTTCCTGACATTGAAGGCATCATGTCAGATGGCATCAGCATACTTCCTGACATTGAAGACATCATCATACTTCCTGACATTGAAGGCATCATCATACTTCCTGACATTGAAGACATCATGTCAAATGGCATCATCATACTTCCTGACATTGAAGACATCATCATACTTCCTGACATTGAAGGCATCATCATACTTCCTGACATTGAGGGCATCATCATACTTCCTGACATTAAAGGCATCATCATACTTCCTGACATTGAAGGCATCATCATACTTCCTGACATTGAAGGCATCATGTCAGATGGCATCATCATACTTCCTGACATTGAAGGAATCATGTCAGATGGCATCATCATACTTCCTGACATTAAAGGCATCATCATACTTCCTGACATTGAAGGCATCATTATACTCCCTGACATTGAAGACATCATATCAGATGGCATCATCATACTTCCTGACATTGAAGGCATCATCATACTTCCTGACATTGAAGGCATCATCATACTTCCTGACATTGAGGGCATCATCATACTTCCCGACATTGAGGGCATCATGTCAGATTGCATCATCATACTTCCTGACACTGAAGGCATCATCATACTTCCCGACATTGAGGGCATCAGGTCAGATTGCATCATCATACTTGCTGACACTGAAGACATCATGTCAGATGGCATCATCATACTTCCCGACATTGAGGGTATCATGTCAGATGACATCATCATACCTAGTGACATTGAAGGCATCATCATACTTCCTGACATTGAAGACATCATCATACTTCCTGACATTGAAGGCATCATCATACTTCCTGACATTGAGGGCATCATCATACTTCCTGACATTGAACTCATCATCATACTTCCTGACATTGAAGGCATCATCATACTTCCTGACATTGAAGGCATCATGTCAGATGGCATCATCATACTTCCTGACATTGAAGGAATCATGTCAGATGGCATCATCATACTTCCTGACATTAAAGGCATCATCATACTTCCTGACATTGAAGGCATCATCATACTTCCTGACATTGAAGACATCATGTCAGATGGCATCATCATACTTCCTGACATTGAAGGCATCATCATACTTCCTGACATTGAAGGCATCATCATACTTCCTGACATTGAGGGCATCATCATACTTCCCGACATTGAGGGCATCATGTCAGATTGCATCATCATACTTCCTGACACTGAAGGCATCATCATACTTCCCGACATTGAGGGCATCAGGTCAGATTGCATCATCATACTTGCTGACACTGAAGACATCATGTCAGATGGCATCATCATACTTCCCGACATTGAGGGCATCATGTCAGATGGCATCATCATACCTAGTGACATTGAAGGCATCATCATACTTCCTGACATTGAGGGCATCATCATACTTTCCGACATTGAGGGCATAATCATACTTCTCGACATTGAGGGCATCATGTCAGATGGCATCATCATACTTCCTGACATTGAAGACATCATGTCAGATGGCATCATCATACTTCCTGACATTGAAGGCATCATCATACTTCCTGACATTGAAGGCATCATCATACTTCCTGACACTGAAGGCATCATCATACTTCCTGACATTGAAGGCATCATCATACTTCCTGACATTGAAGACATCATGTCAGCTGGCATCATCATACTTCCTGACATTGAAGACATCATGTCAGATGGCATAATCATACTTCCTGACATTGAAGACATCATGTCAGATGGCATCATCATATTTCCTGACATTGAAGACATCATGTCAGATGGCATCATCATACTTCCTGACATTGAAGGCATCATGTCAGATGGCATTATCATACTCCCTGACATTAAAGGCATCATCATACTTCCTGACATTGTCTCCTCGGGACAAACAGGAATGTCAGATTCTCCCAGGTCACAGACATATGTTTTCTGAACCTCTAATCTTGACACTCTGCCCCTGTTTACCGCATCCTGTATGGAAGCCTTTATTTTCGCTTTGGACTGCTTCAGGGCATCAGGGGGCATTGGCGGGAACGTTAGCCTGTATACAGGAATGACACTGCCGTTTCTGTGGAATATTGCAGAGACAAGGCTTCATTATGAGATTCTAATTAATACATGCGTGTGCATGACACATTCTAATTCTGTCTTTTTTTTCGCTTTCACTGGCGGTAAACTCAGTTGTAAAGTTCTGGTTGTGTGTCCACTTCTGGACTTCAATCTCGTCCCAGAACCTAAATTTTGCGTGCACATGAATTTTATAGATCTGGTTTACTTGTGTGCAGACTGATGGTTTTTCGTTCAGCAGGCAGATGCGTTCAAACTTTGGAAGAAAACAATCCGTATTTAGTCCGTTTTTTCGTCATGCTTGTTGGAAAGGCAGTGTCTAATACCCCCCCCCCCTTTTTTTTTGCGTTCCACCCCACCCCAAATACAGCTCCGGAACTGGGACACACAGGGGGAATTTTGTAATTAAGGTAAAGGGTCATGAGAATGACTGAAATGATTTTGAACTGTTATTATGAAAGAAATATTTAGTGGATTTACAAGCCTGGCGTCTTAAAATATTCTGAAAAGTTTGAACGTTTGTGTCACATCGCATGGACGTGAGGCTTAAAACTTCGCTGAGTAGATAAGGAACATGTTATCACCCCAAAGACCGGGTCACTACAGCAACTGCAACTGTCAACTCTAGACACGATTCAGAAGACGTAGCAGGAGATTGAAAACCGTTTAGACGCCGTCAGAGTTACACATGGAGCCTATTTCAAAGAATACTAAGGAAAGATAAAACATATCTAAAACGTAGAACTTTCCTGAACATTTTAAGATATGCACGTATATTTGCATTACATGCTTCTTCAATAATAACAGTTTAGAATTGCGGCAATCATTCTCAATGGCTCTGTATATGTGTACATGACACATTCTTACAGAGGAAAGGCAAGATGGATATACAGTCAAACTGTTAATTTCGCGCGTTTACAAAGTGGTGCCGATTAAAAAAAAAAAAAAAAAAAAAATATATATATATATATATATATATATATATATATATATATATATATATATATATATATATATATATATATATATATATATATATATATATCAGCTGTAGTGGAATATTAATGGGTGAAACTGCACATAAATATTGACTCCATTCTCAACGTTCTGTCAGATTTTTTCCCCCGGCATAAAATAAAAAAAATAAAAATTAGAAAGCATTTTTGCTTTTTCTGAGGTATATAAATATGTATGCTGTTATCATCCCTGCTGGTTGGCCTTTTAAGAGCTATATCGCACAAAGTTCAAATGTAACCATTCGACCTTTAAAAAAGTTTCTTGTGTTTGACGTAAATTCCACCACTGTTGCGCTGAAAGTGTCTCCGCGCGCTATAAATTATTGTTTTCCGTGTATCTTTCGAAGTCGGAATTCATCTTCCTGGAAGACCAGGAACCAACAGTCAGCACACAAATAAAACAGATCTAACAATCTTTTGTGCACGCAACATTCAGGTTCTGAAACAAGACCGAAGTCCAGAAGTGGACGAACAACATGCTATTCAGAGAATATTTTTACATTTCAGCACAAAAGTCCCTATTTTCTTCTTTAATGACAGCCACGATAGTCCACGAATCACATTCGTATGTTGATACAGCGAAGATGTATGTTGCTAATATTTTGACTAATTTCTTTACTGCTGCTTAATCATATACTCTTAATTTTGTTTAATACCAGGAGCTCAGCGTAGACGATAACGCGTTGGACGTCAGGTGACAATCCCCATGGGTGTTCGGTCTCGGGTTCCAGCTGGGGGATGGCAGACAAGCCACATACTCCCCAGATTAACGATCTACGTGGCACCGAGGCTGAAGAGCTTTGATGCTCACGACACTGAGCAAAATGAGCTGTGCTCAAGTGCTTCTGTTTAAAAAGTTAAATCTATGCAGTACTACTGTCATCATCCTTTTGACTTCTGTTGTTGTTGTTGTTATCGATCCAGCGGCGCATGAGCTTCCGCCCTTTGGCCCAATGCCATGTAGTGGAATTTGCATGTTTTCACAAGCTGTTCTTTTCCTCCGTACAAGGTGTTCCACTTGTCTGGTCTCGGAGGGAGTAGCGTTCTTCTGGTCTCACTGAGTTTTGGGCACTCAAAGAGATGGTGTTCAACAGTTTCGTAGGGGTAGTTACATAGCTGGCACTCTGGGGAGTGTTGTGGCTGTATTCTGTTTAGGTGTCCATTGAGTGGAGTATGTTGCGTTCTAAGTCTGAAGATGGTGGCCTGGTCCCTTCTTGTTAGATGGTTAATGCTGTCATTAGGATCAGGGCCAGACATATGTCTATAAACCTCTCTTCCAGTGTCTCCCATGGCCCATCTGTTCAACCAAGTCTCTTTGTTTATAGCTCTTATCAGTGTTTTTGCTGTCTGGAGGGTTGTCGCTGTAGGTGGTTGTTCTTGTGTTGCTCCTTTCTTTGCAGTACTACTGTCATCATCCTTTTGACTTCTGTTAAACAGTCTCCATTGATATTGATTACAGAGCCTAGATACCAAAAGTTTGTGATAATTTCAACTTGTTTCATCATTTATTGATATTTTGATGAAGAAAGAGTTTACAGCACTAGCTATACATATTATTACTTAAACTGTGCTTCAAAATGTAAAACACAAGTGTTTGTTGTTTGAAAGCCCCACCCTGGCTATATCCCGGGGCGCTAATATAACCCAGCTTAAGAACGGGGTTTCTGGGATCTGTCCGCCGGTGATCCTCATCCAAATGGTGAACACTTTGTATCACCGTGTGTTTATCGCTCGGTGTGATGTCCTGGTGGGGTTAAACGTCATCATCACCATACAGCACTAATATCTTTACCCACATAGAACTGCAACTTACATCTGGCTGATTTAACCGTTAGGGGTGCCCTAATTATAACTTTTATAGGAATTGAACGGGATATCAAGGATCTGCCTTGTTGGTCTCCCATCTAGATTGATTTTCTAAAATCTTAGGTTGGTATGAGAAAACTACTTAGCATCCCAGAGGGTGCAACCCGATCGATCGACCAATAGAGTCCTTATATTGGTTAAAACAGGCAGTGAAGATTTTTCAAAACAAATGAACGCAAAAATGAACGTAACTACTCACAGAAATTTGTCCACTTTACACTCTGTCCCATCTGGATAACTGCCATTCTTTTTCAGCTCTTCTTCCAGCTAGGAATATACACATGGAAATATATATGACTGACAGTAACAGTATGCACTGACAGTAACAATATGTTGATGGAGGTGGTCAGTACATCGTGACAGTGGAAAAATGTGAGGGGAGGAGAGACACAGGGAAACCGAACGAGGGAAGATGCTGGACAATTTGGTATCATAGCATGGAAGATCATCTGTGTTAGAACTGTCAGACCTAATTGAAAGTTCATAGGGCAGAAGGCTTTGGGGATAATTAGGATGTCCGCATTTTGCGGGGCGAGAGATTTAACACAGGCTGTTGTGTGGTGTAGGGGTGTCACCTTTTGTTATCCTCAACACTATAACTATAAGTATTATATATTCGGCGTTGTAAGCGGCCAGCGCGTTCTCAGGCCTCGGCATGAATTGGAGTCCGCGCGAAATCTCCAGGCCTGCGAGATGTGGACACCTTCGCGATACGTACGGGCTTTGAATTGACATGCGTAGTCTCGAGGCATGGCGTCCGCATCGATTGCTGGAGGTCCTGTGTTCAAGCCCCGGTGAAGGCTTGAAGGGTGCTCTCTGGGTCATAAGCTCGGACGCCTGTGTGTATTGTTGCGCATGTAAAAAAAATCACATGCCAGTTGGAAATCGAAAAAAGGTAGCCCTGCCAGGGCAAAATTTGGAGTTAAAAATATGCTCAATGTATTTCAGGATCCTCACCGGTACTTGGAGTTAGTGCACTGCGCTGAGGTTCTTCGTACTCAGACTTGAGTCAGAAGTAGAAAGGAGCACTTATGGGTTACTATCCTTGTGCCATGATGTTGATCCGTTGGATAAACCTGAACCTAAACTCATAACTCATAACTCAGGCCCTCAACCAAACCAAGCCAAGTCGTTCTATCCTTCGCCATTTTTTTTTCAACTTAACTCTTAAGCTCCATTATCCATGTGTTTTTGTTTAGCTAGTGAAAGTTGCATGGCTGCGGATGCAACACGGAGTCAATGGTGAACACTGTATCAAACTCTGAAAAGTGCTCCTGAGACAGCTGCATTTACGAGGTAAATTGATGAGGATCAGTGTTTATCAGGAGCAGATATCCACCATTCCTAACTAGTTTGGATATATTAAAGACGAAGCTGGGCTGTTCGTTATATAAAGACAACTCATTGCTCGGACAGAAAAAGGATACGCGATGGCCAATGTATGACTATGAAGATACTGGTGGATGAATATGATGTTCAGTTTGAAAAACATTGATTATCATGAAAGACATTTTTGTTTTGGTCATAATAACACCAGTACTGTGCATATGCGTATTTGAAATAATATAGAATGCAAAAATAAATACTTAAAAAGGTATCTTTTATACATGGCTTAAAAAAAAAAAGGGGGGGGGGGATTTGGCTTCTTTGCAGTTTTGCTAGAACGGGGGCTGGGGGGGGGGGGGGGGGAAGTAGCAGGGACTCAACTTCCTAACAGTAATTAGGAAAGGTTGGGGTCCATGGTGTCTAACTACCAGATTTCGGCGCCCCTGTCACAGTGACGAAGGAAAAGGTGAGGGGTGTGGACGGGGTGGGGTGGGAAAGGGGAGGGTGTGGACTGCTCTGGGTGTCATCACTTAGGGGGAGTGGGAGGGGGTGGGGGTCACAGATTGGCAAAAAATGTGTTTTAATATATATATATATATATATATATATATATATATATATATATATATATATATATATATATTGGGGGAGGGGAAGAATGGGGTGGGGGGGGGGGGTAGGTAAGTGACCTTGCTACGCCACTGCTCTGTGATCACCAATACCTTCCCGTGTGGGCTGTGGGGTCCCGTTGTGGGAAAAACAAGAATAGGCCCACCATCTACCCAAAAGCATGTCGTAAAAGTCAACTAACTGCGAGCTTCCTTCGAAGTCGGACTGCATCTGCCAGAGTAGCAAGTCCGTCCTTCCGTCCATTTATGAAAAAAAATAGTCTACGCTTCAACCTACTGCGAGCAGTATCGGCTACAATTGTGGTCTGATGTCTTTGTGCCAAATTTGTTTGCCAAGAGAGGCAAGAAACAAACTGCACACAAATAAGCCTGTAAAACGAATGTGCACGTAAAAATCAGGCTCTGGCACAAAGCCAAGGTCCAAATGGACGAACAACCAGGACTTTCCGCCAGAGCTTGCAGCCAGTGAAGAGAGAAGAAAGAAGAAGAAGACCAGTTCAATAGCAAGGACAACAGCAACAACAAGAGCAACATTAACAACACGAACAACAGCAAGGACAATAGCAAGGACAACATCAACAGCATCCGCAACAGCATCGAGAACAGCAGCAACTAGATGTGGTAACATGCCTTACCGCTTCACACACTTCCATCTGTAACGCGTAGAAATTATCACTACTGGGATCCGCCAACTTGCTGTTGTACGGTCTGTCCAGCTTCAAAAATGACTTGAACACTCGGTCGTCTGGCCATGGAACAAAGAATGAATATCGCACTTGTAAGTAAAAGTAAAGTACCCTTTTCACACCTCCAAGCGTATTGGCAGATAGGGCTAGGCCTATAAGTTATAGACCAATCAGTCACTCAATATATGGGTGATATGGTCAGTATCACACCGGCCGCCTTCACTTCACAGGACTGCTCCTGGTACCCATTTAGGCTGAGTCGACCTGGCAGCAAAGATCATTTTTCAGAAACATCCGGCTCCGCCACGAGCCGAACACACGCCCCGCAGATCCGCAGGCGAGTTTCTAGCCACTACACCACGGCCACTCCATCGCATTTGTAATGATGAATAATTAATTTAAAATATGATGGTCTCTTTTGTTCATTCCGGAATCTTGTTATGGGGAAAACAGGAATAGACCCAATGCCTCCCCAACAAGCGTGTCGTAAGAGTTGACTAATTGGGAGTTTCCTTCGAAGTCGAAGTACATCTGTCTGAGAGGCAAGGGACCAACAGTCTGCATGAAAATAACCCAGACCTGTGAAACGGCTGTACACGCAACACTCAGTTTCTGGAACAGGACTAAAGTCCAGAAATGGACGAACAATCAGAACTTTTCCGCTGGAGTTTACAGCTGGTGAACGCAAAAAAGAAGACTACCACGACCACCACAATCATCATCCTGTTGGGACATTATAAACTATAAAGGAAAGGACCGACAGCTTTTTTCTCCATTCAGTTCTCTCCCGGACAGGTCTTACAATAGCATGGATGAAGTCCAGTCCAGTATCTTTGGCTTCTCTCATCAACGTTCATCTGGTTTATTTATTGGACGCCCTCGTTTCCTCATCACATCTATTTTCCTCACCAGTGTCTGTGGAGAGGTCCCATATATCGCCATAATCCTTATTTGAGTTGAGTTGAGTCAAGAATTGACATCACAGCACTCGGGGCATTCCCATGCATGCTCCGTCAGACTGTACTAACAATCACTATCACACTATACTATCAATCCCAGTCTACACTATACTAACAATCACTATCACACTATACTAACAATCACTATCACACCATACTAACAATCACTATCACACCATACTAACAATCCCAGTCTACACTATACTAACAATCACTATCACACCATACTAACAATCACTATCACACCATACTAACAATCACTATCACACCATACTAACAATCACTATCACACCATACTAACAATCCCAGTCTACACTATACTAACAATCACTATCACACCATACTAACAATCACTATCACACCATACTAACAATCACTATCACACCATACTAACAATCACTATCACACCATACTAACAATCACTATCACACCATACTAACAATCACAATCACACCATACTAACAATCACTATCACACCATACTAACAATCACTATCACACCATACTAACAATCACTATCACACCATACTAACAATCAATATCACACCATACTAACAATCACTATCACACCATACTAACAATCCCAGTCTACACTATACTAACAATCACTATCACACCATACTAACAATCACTATCACACCATACTAACAATCACCATCACACCATACTAACAATCACTATCACACCATACTAACAATCCCAGTCTACACTATACTAACAATCACTATCACACCATACTAACAATCACTATCACACCATACTAACAATCACTATCACACCAAACTAACAATCACTATCACACCATACTAACAATCACTATCACACCATACTAACAATCACTATCACACCATACTAACAATCCCAGTCTACACTATACTAACAATCACTATCACACCATACTAACAATCACTATCACACCATACTAACAATCACTATCACACCATACTAACAATCACTATCACACCATACTAACAATCCCAGTCTACACTATACTAACAATCACTATCACACCATACTAACAATCACTATCACACCATACTAACAATCACTATCACACCATACTAACAATCACTATCACACCATACTAACAATCACTATCACACCATACTAACAATCACTATCACACCATACTAACAATCACTATCACACCATACTAACAATCACTATCACACCATACTAACAATCACTATCACACCATACTAACAATCCCAGTCTACACTATACTAACAATCACTATCACACCATACTAACAATCACTATCACACCATACTAACAATCACCATCACACCATACTAACAATCACTATCACACCATACTAACAATCCCAGTCTACACTATACTAACAATCACTATCACACCATACTAACAATCACTATCACACCATACTAACAATCCCAGTCTACACCATACTATCAATCACTATCACACCATACTAACAATCACTATCACACCATACTAACAATCACTATCACACCATACTAACAATCACTATCACACCATACTAACAATCACTATCACACCATACTAACAATCACTATCACACCATACTAACAATCACTATCACACCATACTAACAATCACTATCACACCATACTAACAATCACTATCACACTATACTAACAATCACTATCACACCATACTAACAATCACTATCACACCATACTAACAATCACTATCACACCATACTAACAATCACTATCACACCATACTAAATCACACCATACTAACAATCACTATCACACCATACTAACAATCACTATTACACCATACTAACAATCACTATCACACCATACTAACAATCACTATTACACCATACTAACAATCACTATCACACCATACTAACAATCACTATCACACCATAGTAACAATCCCAGTCTACACTATACTAACAATCACTATCACACCATACTATCAATCCCAGTCTACACTATACTAACAATCACTATCACACCATACTAACAATCACTATCACACCATACTAACAATCACTATCACACCATTCTAACAATCCCAGTCTTCACTATACTAACAATCACTATCACACCATACTAACAATCACTATCACACCATACTAACAATCACTATCACACCATACTAACAATCACTATCACACCATACTAACAATCACTATCACACCATACTAACAATCACTATCACACCATACTAACAATCACTATCACACCATACTAACAATCACTATCACACCATACTAACAATCACTATCACACCATACTAACAATCACTATCACACCATACTAACAATCACTATTACACCATACTAACAATCACTATCACACCATACTAACAATCACTATTACACCATACTAACAATCACTATCACACCATACTATCAATCACTATCACACCATACTAACAATCACTATCACACCATACTAACAATCACTATCACACCATACTAACAATCACTATCACACCATACTAACAATCACTATCACACCATACTAACAATCACTATCACACCATACTAACAATCACTATCACACCATACTAACAATCACTATCACACCATACTAACAATCACTATCACACCATACTAACAATCACTATCACACTATACTAACAATCACTATCACACCATACTAACAATCACTATCACACCAAACTAACAATCACTATCACACCATACTAACAATCACCATCACACCATACTATCAATCCCAGTCTACACCATACTAACAATCACTATCACACCATACTAACAATCACTATCACACCATACTAACAATCACTATCACACCATACTAACAATCACTATCACACCATACTAACAATCACTATTACACCATACTAACAATCACTATCACACCATACTAACAATCACTATCACACCATACTAACAATCACTATCACACCATACTAACAATCACTATCACACCATACTAACAATCACCATCACAATGTACTAAGAATCAAAATCACACCATACTAACAATCACTATCACACCATACTAACAATCACTATCACACCATACTAACAATCACCATCACAATGTACTAAGAATCAAAATCACACCATACTAACAATCACTATCACACCATACTAACAATCACTATCACACCATACTAACAATCACCATCACAATGTACTAAGAATCAAAATCACACCATACTAACAATCACTATCACACCATACTAACAATCACTATCACACCATACTAACAATCACCATCACAATGTACTAAGAATCAAAATCACACCATACTAACAATCACTATCACACCATACTAACAATCACTATCACACCATACTAACAATCACCATCACAATGTACTAAGAATCAAAATCACACCATACTAACAATCACTATCACACCATACTAACAATCACCATCACAATGTACTAAGAATCAAAATCACACCATACTAACAATCACTATCACACCATACTAACAATCACTATCACACCATACTAACAATCACCATCACAATGTACTAAGAATCAAAATCACACCATACTAACAATCACTATCACACCATACTAACAATCACTATCACACCATACTAACAATCACCATCACAATGTACTAAGAATCAAAATCACACCATACTAACAATCACTATCACACCATACTAACAATCACTATCACACCATACTAACAATCACCATCACAATGTACTAAGAATCAAAATCACACCATACTAACAATCACCATCACAATGTACTAAGAATCAAAATCACACCATACTAACAATCACTATCACAATGTACTAAGAATCAAAATCACACCATACTAACAATCACCATCACAATGTACTAAGAATCAAAATCACACAATACTAACAATCACTATCACACCATACTAACAATCACCATCACAATGTACTAAGAATCAAAATCACACCATACTAACAATCACTATCACACCATACTAACAATCACTATCACACCATACTAACAATCACCATCACAATGTACTAAGAATCAAAATCACACCATACTAACAATCACTATCACACCATACTAACAATCACTATCACACCATACTAACAATCACCATCACAATGTACTAAGAATCAAAATCACACCATACTAACAATCACTATCACACCATACTAACAATCACTATCACACCATACTAACAATCACCATCACAATGTACTAAGAATCAAAATCACACCATACTAACAATCACCATCACAATGTACTAAGAATCAAAATCACACCATACTAACAATCACTATCACAATGTACTAAGAATCAAAATCACACCATACTAACAATCACCATCACAATGTACTAAGAATCAAAATCACACCATACTAACAATCACTATCACACCATACTAACAATCACCATCACAATGTACTAAGAATCAAAATCACACCATACTAACAATCACCATCACAATGTACTAAGAATCAAAATCACACCATACTAACAATCACTATCACACCATACTAACAATCACTATCACACCATACTAACAATCACCGTCACACTATACAAACAATCACTATTAAATTAAACAAACAATCACTTTAGAAAACAATCCCATACTACAGTAAGCAGCTATCTATTACTACATTAGGCAGCTAGTCATTACTACATTAGACAGCTAGCCATTACTAAATTAGGCAGCTAGCAATTATTATATTAGGCAGCTAGCCATTATTATATTAGGCAGCTAGCCATTACTACACTAGGCAGCTAGCCATTACTACCTTAGGAAGCTAACCATTACTACATTAGGAAGCTAACCATTACTACATTAGGAAGCTAACCATTACTACATTATGAAGCCAACCATTACTACATTAGGAAGCTAACCATTACTACCTTAGGAAGCTAACCATTACTACATTAGGAAGCTAACCATTACTACATTAGGAAGCTAACCATTACTACATTAGGAAGCAAACCATTACTACATTAGGCAGCTTGCCATTACTACCTTACGCAGCTAACCATTACTACCTTAGGCAGCTAGCTATTACTACATTAAGCAGTTAGCCAGTACTACATTAGGCAGTTAGCCATTACTACCTTAGGCAATTAGCCATTACTACCTTAGGCAGCTAGCTATTACTACATTAGGCAGTTAGCCAGTACTACATTAGGCAGTTAGCCATTACTACCTTAGGCAATTAGCCATTACTACCTTAGGCAGCTAGCTATTACTACATTAGGAAGCTAACCATTACTACACTAGGCAGCTAGCCATTACTACCTTACGCAGCTAACCATTACTACCTTAGGCAGCTAGCTATTACTACATTAGGAAGCTAACCATTACTACACTAGGCAGCTAGCCATTACTACCTTACGCAGCTAACCATTACTACCTTAGGCAGCTAGCTATTACTACATTAGGCAGTTAGCCAGTACTACATTAGGCAGCTAGCCATTACTACCTTAGGCAGCTAGCGATTACTACATTAAGCAGCTAGCCATCAGTAAACAGTAAAATATACCATAAATGCATAAGAAACAGAGTTTAGAAACAACTTTAATGAATACTTACTGGAGACTGTTGCATTATTTGTCACTGTGGAGACACATGGACACATATTATTAGTGCATCTTTCCATTGTTAACATAGGCACAATATTGTTAACACAGGTACACATTATTAACAACTATTGCAAACATTGACTCTCAATAATTGACACTCACAGATACACACGTACATTATTAGCATGAATACAGTAAAGTTTACTCGAAAGCAAATTGTTACCTTATAAAATGGACACATTTTGTTAACACTGAAATGCGTTAACAATTAACTATAGTCGTATATTATAAACATATATTGTAAACATGAATACATATTGTTAGCATAAACACTTAGTTAATGTCTATTATTGTCAAAGAAACAGACATATTGTTAACATGGACAAACATTGTTCACAATGACACAAATTGTTAACACAATAGCCCAAATTGTAATACATAGATAAATGATATTATTTAAACATCGTAAAACAACATCTATAATGAAGCATTATTTAGTAACATCTATAATAACATAGTTTAGAGACATGTATATTAATATATTACACAACAATATTTATAACGAAAGATTACACAGCAACATAAATAAAAAAATTTAAAATAATAACATTAACGATTAAACATTACTTTACAACATTTATAATAAATACTTAAACTGCAACATCTGTAATAAAAGATAGTTCTTCTTCCTTCTATCCCCAAAGATAGGAGGGGGAGGGGGGGGGGGGGGGATAAACCCTCTACCAACGCGAGTCAGATCATTCTATCTTGCCTTCTACGTGTGTGTACGTGTGTGTACGTGTGTGTACGTGTGTGTACGTGTGTGTGCGTGTGCGTGTGCTTGCGCGTGCGTGTGCGTGTGTGTGTGTGTGTGTGTGCGTGCGTGCGTGCGTGCGTGCGTGCGCGCGTGCGCGCGTGCGTGCGTGCGTGCGTGTGTGTGTGTGTGTGTGAGAGAGAGAGAGAGAGAGAGAGAGAGAGAGAGAGAGAGAGAGAGAGAGAGAGATCGTGTTTGATCGTGTGGGTTTTGGTATTCCTTTATGCCCCTGTAAGTTCACGGGTATTTTTTTGGGTGACAGCCAGTTTTATCTGTGGACATTATTTTCGTTTTCTTTAAATTCAAGAACAGATGTTGATCTCCACTGTGCTTTTGGGCAGACAATATTAAATTTTCTATTCCCTTTACGCTGTTCGAAAGGAGGACTGTTTCATCTGCGTAGCGGAGTTCCGGAATAGGGTTGCCACCAATTTTGAGCGGATCATAACTGTCACAAGTCTGGTCATTTTTAACATTTCTCATTATATTTTCTGCGTATATATTGAATAGGTATGGTGAGAGAATGCACCCCTGCCTCACCCCCTTTTGCACCTCGTACCAATCAGATGTTTCACCAGCTGCTCTGATGGCTGCTTGTTGTTAGAGATTTTCAATTAATTGCACTAAATGCGCTAAACGAAAATGTTGATAGCTTTCCTAATTTCCTCTTTAGATGATATCTCACAACTAATATCTAGTTCCATCTCTAAAGGCTGGATATCTGGAGAAACCTATGGGACTGGTCTATTTAAAAGTTTTTCAAGATATTCAGCTTATCTATCTATCTGATCTTTAGTGTTGGTGAGTATTTTTCCTTGACTATCTTTGATTGATCCAGTTTGATTCTGTGTATTTTCGGTTAGCTCTAACTTTAGCAGCTCTAGTTTTGCTATTGTATCATCCAACATTACATTACAACAACAACACAAATAAAAATACAATCATTTGCCTGCCCTTCACAGGACGTTGCAGAACCAATCCCCGCATTTGTTGTTTGTCTAGGCATATTGACGTTAAGTAGTTTGCCATTATCACTAAACCAAAGCAAGGTGGTCTGCTGCCCAATCTTTGGCAGCTGGAATCGAACCCGTTACCCCTGCAACGTCATTCGCAACGCTTAAACCACAGATGCCAACAAACATTACATAACATCTATAATGAAAACTCACTGGGGCCTTGTGTGCCATCGCTCTCAGACTTTGTTACTGTGGAGACAAATAGACTTCCTTTGTAAATACGGATACGAATGATAATTTTAGACATTTATTCTTCAAATGGGCACTAACTACTTTTCGTTTTTTTTAAAGCCCCATCCTGGCTTTTGCTAGGGACAGCAAATAGCTCGGCCATAAATATGGTCTAATGGCTGAACGCGGCTTCCAGGACCTCTCCACGGGTGATCCTCATCCTCATGATGGCACTTTGTGTCATCGGGTGTTTATCCCTTGTGTGAAGTCCTAGTGGGGTAAAATGTACCACTAGTAAACCATGGATCGATTGATAGAACGAACGAAAGATAAAACATATAAATACAGATATTTATTTTTACTATATTTTTGTTTTGTTTTTAGTGTCGTTATTAATTATTATTGGTATATTGCAGTATAAAACATTACTTGAGTTCCCCCCCCCCCCCCTCCCGCCCTCATAAAATAATAGGGACGGAGTGGACTGAAACACACATCACCCCCTTCCCCACGCCTCCCATGCTCCATCTGCGGCGTCACGCAAGCTAACAGATACAGTGGTGATGTGTGATATTAGTTTATGTGATTTGCGAAGAGTCACGCTGGCTGCTTACTGATGCCGCCTTCAAAGCCTCAGACGAGTTGGTATTGCTTAATGGGAACACAGATGGTGATATGGCTGATGTTAACGTTCATAGTGCCGTAGTTACTAATGCTACTGTTCATAGTCTTATGGATTATGTTATTTTTACATGCAGATATTGTTACTGGTGTTATTGTTCCTGATGGTATAGATGTTGTTGTTACTGATATTATTGTGTCACGATTCTGGATTTTGTTATTTTTGGTGTTACTGTTTATAGTGATATGGATGTTGTTATTGTTTACGACTCACTGTTTATTACTGTCGTTGTTGTTCACGGAGATGGCTGCTGTTATTGTTAGTGTTGTTGTACATATTCCTATATTTCTTGTTATTGCTGTTATTAGTCATATTGCTATATTTGTTATTATTGTTTTTTTTTTACTGTTCTTGGAGATAGGGATGTTGTTACTGTTGACATTATTGCTCCTGATTGCGTGTTGCTGATATCAGTGTTAATTGTGATTCAGATGTTGTTATTTCTCACGCCTCCTTTTTTGTTTATTGTTGTTACTGTTGTTTTTATTAATGGAGATATGGCGGCTGTTATTCGTATATTTGTTGTTTTTGCTGTTGTTGTTCATATTGCTATTTTTGTTATTATTGTTTTTACTGTTCATGGAGATGTGGATGTGTTTATTGTTGATGTTATCATTACTGATATTTTATGTTATTTTGATGGTATTATTCGTAGTAAAAAAAAAAAAAAAAAAAAGTAAAGATCCCTTTACACGCCCTTAGGCGCATCGGGCATATGGAAAGAGCACCCATATTTTTACAGACCAATCGGCCCTCGGTGGGTAATGTGGTCAGTATTACGCCGGCCGTCTTTACTTTCCCAGGACAGCCCATCCTGGTACCCATTTTGAGGCTGGGTCGACCTGCGACGTCCCGTACCAGGATAAAATCCACGCAGCCCACGCATGTTTCGATCGCGGTACGTTGGATTACGAGTCAGACTCGCAACGCCTTGGCCACGGACGCCGCATTGAATAATACTATACATTTATTAACGTTGATATACTTGTTCATGATACTGTGTTTGGTAATACTGGTATCATCGCTCATTTATAATACAGTTGTTGTTATTGTTCATATGATTGTTCCTGGTGTTGTAGCTGTAAGACGGAAACTGCAGCAGCGCAGTGGCCCCGAAGGACTTGGGTTCTAATCCTTCCAGCTTGATTCGGCTCCTTTGTCAATCCATCTTAAAATAGTTACCGGTAGCGATCCCATGAAGCGAAGGCTCTAGTGTGATGCTGAGAACAACACCAATCGAGGATGATCAGTTGATCTACACCAGTGTTTCCCAAACTGTTCTTAGTCGCAACGCCTTTTTTCAACTAAAATTTTTCCACGGCACTCTAATCTAAGTAAAAGTATGACAATTCGTATGCAAGAGATCAAAACAAATAAAACTCGTCTGTTTTCGAATATTTCGCGGCGCCACTGCGAAGAGGTCGCGGCTGCCCCGGGCGCTGCGGTGCACAATTTGGGAATAACTGATCTACACAAATAGAAGTCTGGTATCACCAAAGTTCCACTTTACAAGAGGGGCTCCCGTAAGCAAATAATTTCTAAAATACTGGCAATGCACGGCTGTGGAGAAATATCTATAGAATACTGAACATGGCTATAGATAGATATTTAATATATGTGGATAAAGATGGGGGAACTGACAGAGATTTTAAAATACGAATACTACAGGTAGAAAGAGATTTCATAGCACTAGAGAATTTGGGGAGGTCATAAGAAATTAAAACTAACACTAAATTAAAAATGTTTAATTCTGATGTCAAATCAGTGCTGTTGTATGGAGCGGAAACATGGCGAACAACTAAGGCGATTACTAACAAATGACAAACATTAATTAACTGGCGCCTGCGCAGAATAGAGGAAACTAAATGGTATGATATAATCGCTATTGTAGAGCTGTGTGAGAGAACTAACACGTTCCAGTGGGCCAAGGGGTGAAGAAAAAACGCTGGCTTTGGATAAGGGACATGTTAAGAAAACCCAAGAACTATATAACTAGAATGTCTTTGTACTGGAACCCACAGAGGCATATACATAAAGGAAGACCCCAAAACACAAGGAGAAAATAGCTAGACAGTGAAGTTAAAAATATGGTGCATGCGATAGCGAAGAATAGAACTACGTGGAGTGAATTGGTTGAGCGCCTATGCTCCATTGGTGGTTCGAAAGGTAGAGTAAGAAGAACATGGACAGATGAAATGAGTTTTAAAATACCCAACATGGCTATATGAAAATAGTTGCAAAATACTGAACATGGTTATATGAACATAATAAGCAGCTACACGTTCAGTATTGGTATCAGTCTCCATGGACAGGCTCCAGAAAACTGCAACAGGCAGTATGCGCCCTGAATGGATTAAAAGCATACGAAAAATTGCACTTAACCTCCCTCACCTGGATCTACACATGTGGTCATGCCGTCCTGGAAGGTAATGAGCAAGTGGGCCAACTGGCAAACAATGTACCAACGCATGTAAGAAAACAGCATGGACAGAGCAGATACCATCAGTGCTCTGCGAATTGGGCTACTAGATAATGAAACATCTCTGACATTAACACCATTGCATGATCTGGGAGTACAAAGTGACGAAGCACGTTCACGCCGCCTTCGAGACCGAGATAGGGGAGACACTATAACCAACTCATGTGAACAGTCAGTAGCGGTACCTTGGAGTGGCTTCTGCAGAACTGAGCACGCAGTGACGTCGATTGTGATAACAAAAAAATAAAAGTTGATAAGCTTTTAAACATTACTTCAAGAATAGAGTCTGACCATATTTAACAAGACTATGTGAAAAGATGGGAGTCGTCACGGTGTGGAGACTAGACGCTTACCTGCGGATCGGAAGGTTGTGAGTTCGAATCCTGAAGAAACCGGGCTTTCTTAAAAAATAACCGCTCCCAGTTCGACCCAGCCTTGAGTGGGTATCAGGTGCAGTCTTGGGAAGTAAATTTGGCCGGTGTGATGTTGACCACATCACCCACCAAGTATGTATTGATCTATAAAATGTGGATCTAGCCCTATTTGCCCAATACACCGGAAGGTGTGGAAAGGGGTTCATTACTAACTGTACTTATATGAAAAGACTGATAAAATACCGAGCGATGCAAAGCGAAGAGATTTAAAAAAAATACTTACATTACTTGGCTAAAGAAAGATATGTATAAAATACTGACATTACTTGGCTATAAAACGATATAAAATACTGACATTACTTGGCTATAGAAAGATATGTATAAAATACTGACATTACTTGGCTATAGAAAGATATGTATAAAATACTGACATTACTTGGCTATAGAAAGATATTTATAAAATACTGACATTACTTGGCTATAGAAAGATATTATAAAATACTGACATTACATTGATTCACGGAGAATTTTGAAGGATACTTACACAACACTGCCAGAACTATGGCAGCCACAATGACACAAATCAGCAAGAGGACAAGAGCAACGAAAGCAATGATTCTGCGGGTGGACTGTCTCCTGAAGGACGACGTGGTGGGGTCGTCGCTGACGCTGCCATCCTCTGACTTGGATTTGGTCTGTAACACAAATAAACCATTGGCGAGAGAAGTTAGACGACGATTTAATAACTGCTAATGTCCTAAAAGGAGTGGCCGTGGTGTAGCGGATAGAGGCTCGCCTGTGGATCGGAAGGTCTGGAATTGGGTCCTGATGGAGCTGGGCTTTCTTTAAAAATGACCTTAGGTCCAGGTCAACCTAGCCTTGTGTGGGTCACAGGTGCAGTCCTAAGAAGTAAAGGCGGCTGGCGTGATGTTGATCACATTACCCACCAAGTGCCCATTAGTCTATTTCAATATAGGTGCAGCCCTATATGCCTAGTACGCCTGGAGGTGTGGACAACTTTATCTAACTTTACTATGGGGTCCTAATGGCGCAATTAGAGTTATCAATAAATCAGCAGGCCCTTTGACGGAACGCCGCTGTCCTCAGGTCACGCCTGAAAGCCTGTCTTTATCTAGCCAGTTCTGCAGCCCTATGTGCTATGTATCTACAGTGTCTTGTGTCACTTTTTGTAGAAGTCTGCATCAGTCTCGCTTTCGGGAAACGGTATTCTACATCATGTTTCTTTCTAGGCCACCTATGGTGTTTAAAATAGCTAAAATATCCCATCGTCTGAGACAGGATGCTGCTTATGAATTAATTGCCCCAACTGCTCAGATCATTTAGGATGTTTTTCTTCTCCTTGATCCGTTATATTCTAAGAATTGTTCTGTAGCATTTCACTTCAAATGCTCCGATATTTTCTTCTTCATTGAATGAGTAAGAGTTGCTGACTCACATCGCTAAGTTGTCAGAAGAAAGACGCATGATTTCCAAATGTTTAACTCGCTTTCAGGTGCAGTGATATAGGTTCTCTTAATACTCTATACAACAGGAACTGGCGGCCCGCGTGACGCCTGCGACCCTTCACAAGCACACCTGCAGCCCGCACAAATAGTCCCCCATACTTTTTGCTATGAAGAAGAGGAACTCATGCCTTCATATAGCACAGTATAACACTATCGTGTGCAAAGAGGGAAATGTGCCAACAATATTACAGGGATAATATTTTCATTATCCTTCTAAAATTTAACTCTGGTATCCAGAACGTTAGCCGTAGATATGTCAATATACCATAGAAACATCGGTAATCATATCTGCAAAGGTCTACGACTGCACATAGTCATAAATTCTGCAACTGTCCGCTCCTAATGTTATCAGTCTAGAACTTTCTCTGTCTCTAACCTCTTCTGTTTCCCGTTTTGCTCTGAATAGTGTCCTTCGAGAAGATGCCATGGCGTGCGATCTTTCTAAAAGGACATGACATGTGATCTTTCTAAAAGGTCATGACGTGATCTTTCTAAAAAGTCATGACATGTGATCTTTCTAAAAATCATGACATGTAATCTTTCTAAAAGGTCATGGCATGTAATCTTTCTAAAAGGTCATGGCATGTGATCTTTCTTAAAGGTCATAACATGTAATCTTTCTAAAGGGTCATGACATGTAATCTTTCTAAAAGGTCATGGTATGTGATCTTTCTAAAAGGTCATGACATGTAAACTTTCTAAAAGGCCATGGCATGTAATTTTTCTAAAAAAGACTAATTTTTGAAGACAGGTCTCCAGCAATGGTTATTTATATATATCCTGCTTGTGTATTTCTGTAGTTATAAGTTTAAGAAACTTAGCACAGAAAGGCGACAATACAACAGGAGCTTGTCAGAAAACATAGCAACCTAAAAGTAAATTATCGTAAACCGTTTCCTCATGCCTGTAGCTCGTTACTTTGTATTTAGAGAGAGAGAGAGAGAGAGAGAGAGAGAGAGAGAGAGAGAGAGAGAGAGAGAGAGAGAGAGAGAGAGAGAGAGAGACTGGAAGAGAAAGGGAGAAAAAGAGAGGGAAAGAAAAATAAACCGACACAGGCATGGAGACATTAGCAGACCAAAAATAACAACAACACAAACACAGAAAAAAAAACATGGACAGAGAGAAAGGGAAAGACACGGAATGAAGATAAAACGACACACACACACACAAACAGCTAACACATGAGAGAGAGAGAGAGAGGGAGAGAGCAGGACACCCACAGACAGTTAGGAGAGAAAGACACACCCGCATGCACACAAAGAAAGATACACTCTCCTACATACGCGGACACATACTTAGAAAGATGCACACACATATACATAGAGAGGAGAGAAACGCACATACAGACGGAGAGAGAGAAAGAGAAAGACAGAGACAGTTAGAGAGAGAGAGAGAGAGAGAGAGAGAGAGAGAGAGAGAGAGAGAGAGAGAAAGAGAAAGCACAACAAAGATACAATAACAACAACAATAAAATAAACTTTACCTGAGAAGAACTGTAGTAGCTCTTGGCTAGGATGTTGTTGTCCCGTGGGTTCGTGGGGTCGTACTGGGTGACCATGATGTCACCTTTGCCCCCAGGTTCTGCGTCAGACGCCACATTGTCGTACAGGGCCGACATGTATGGCCACTGTTGAAGACAAAGGAAAGTAGCGATTAGGGGGGAACTCATTTATCTTCACTCAATAAAATATACAACTTTATAGTTGGGTGAACAGTCGTTTACGAAAGCAGTCAAGTCGTTATAGGGGCGACGCTTGCTAGTGGATGTAATGTCCTAAGTCCCTCCCCCAGCTAATAGTGAGTGTATTGCTGGGGTGACCGTTTATTAACCTTCACACAATGCTTCAGGTCAAAATGGACGCTAGGCTGTTATGAGCTGCGGCAATTTTTTTTGCTTTTGCCATACAGTGGCCGTTGCATTTTTGCTCCATTTGTAGACTAGAAGTGTATAGTTTCGTTGCCCAGCTTCTGAGTTGAGTGCATGGCGTGATCTTGCGTCCTTTTTAGGACGAAATTTTTTGTTCTTTGAAGCCCCACCCTGGCTTTTGCCAAGGGCCGCAATATATATATATATATATATATATATATATATATATATATATATATATATATATATATATGGCCAATTGTCTGAACGCGGTTTCTGGGACCTCTCCACGGTGATCCTCATCCGCATGGTAGCACTTTGTGTCATCGGGTGTTTATCCTGGTGGGGTAGAAAGTCAGTCAGTCAGTCGGCGTGACACGTGCGCGGCGGATATCATTTAGAATGTTTTTCGTGGTGGTGTGAATTGAAGATTCAGAAAATGGCGTGATGCTGGTTGTCGCAATATTTTTGGTGCCATTATGTGATTTAAATTGATCGCGTGTGCAACTGATGATCTGTTGGTGACTTCTGCTAGTCTCTAGTGCTACCATCAATGATGAACCGCATTTCTAATATCGGACTGTTTGTATTAGCACTTCGGACGGCGACAGTATGCTTTTAATGCGTATGTATGCTAGTGCATATGCTGAGACGGCAGTCTGTTAATATTCCAGCAAGGGACAGATACACATTCTATGTGTTTTTTTCGTTGGCACAGGAGCAGAGCAACTATGGGGTGACCCGTTTGCTCTGAAGATGAAACTAAGATTACCAGATTACCAGATAGAACTTGATGAAAACCATCTTACAGTAAAAGAAAAACAAAATAGTGAATTCAGAGAAGTGATAAAATTAGTTTTGTTTTCTTCTTCGCGTTCGCTGTTGTAAACCAAGGGAAAAAAGTTATGTTGTTAGTCCACTTCTAGATTTAAAGTTCATTTCAAGAACTTCAGTTTTGAGTGCACATCCGTTTTACATATGTGTTTGCAGATTCTTAGTTCCTCGCCACTCGTGATGATGTTGTCTGCGATTTCTAAGAAAACCTTCCGAATTAGTCGATCCTTACGACATGCTTGCTCAGGGGCAGCGGTTCAATCCCCCCACAACCCCCAAAAGGGACTGGACCCTGGAACCCACACAGGAAAATGGAAGCAATAAAAAGCATTCAATACTTAGTGGAACAGAGAGCGTAAGGTGGTTTGGTCATCAAAGGAAAATGACAACTACAAAACTGCTATTGTAGAGCTGTGGATAAATAATTAAAACAAAGTCAAGATCATCATCATCATGATCCTCCTCCTCCTCCTCCTCCTCATCATCATCATCAATATCATCATCAGGTTCTTGCCAGCTGGCGTAGGCGTTCAAGCATCTCCACAGATTTCGGTCTTTGGTGTTATGGCTCAATTCCACTGATAATATTCCCCAATTTTACTGTCATAAGCCATCCAAGGCTGGGTCGACCTGCAAGTCAATACCGTTTTTGAAAAACAAGTCCGGCTCCGTGAGTACCCGAACCCACGACCTTCTGATATGTTCCACTCTACCCGCTACTAAACTGAGCACCTCTCTGACTTTTGAGAGTTGCTTCTTCGATGATAATCCTCTTGGGGGGGGGGGGGGGGGGGGGGAGGGGGGGGGGTTGGGGGGGGGGGGGGGGGGGGGGGGGTTCAGGGTCAAATTTGAGGGGGGGGGGGGGACCATTGCAAAGTACTGGCTTCCAACAAGCATGTCGTAAAAGGTGACTAATTATGGTGGGGAGGGGGTCTCCTTTGATGTCTCATCCGCATGGTAGCACTTTGTGTCATCGGGTGTTTATCCTGGTGGGGTAGAAAGTCAGTCAGTCAGTCGGCGTGACACGTGCGCGGCGGATATCATTTAGAATGTTTTTCGTGGTGGTGTGAATTGAAGATTCAGAAAATGGCGTGATGCTGGTTGTCGCAATATTTTTGGTGCCATTATGTGATTTAAATTGATCGCGTGTGCAACTGATGATCTGTTGGTGACTTCTGCTAGTCTCTAGTGCTACCATCAATGATGAACCGCATTTCTAATATCGGACTGTTTGTATTAGCACTTCGGACGGCGACAGTATGCTTTTAATGCGTATGTATGCTAGTGCATATGCTGAGACGGCAGTCTGTTAATATTCCAGCAAGGGACAGATACACATTCTATGTGTTTTTCGTTGGCACAGGAGCAGAGCAACTATGGGGTGACCCGTTTGCTCTGAAGATGAAACTAAGATTACCAGATTACCAGATAGAACTTGATGAAAACCATCTTACAGTAAAAGAAAAACAAAATAGTGAATTCAGAGAAGTGATAAAATTAGTTTTGTTTTCTTCTTCGCGTTCGCTGTTGTAAACCAAGGGAAAAAAGTTATGTTGTTAGTCCACTTCTAGATTTAAAGTTCATTTCAAGAACTTCAGTTTTGAGTGCACATCCGTTTTACATATGTGTTTGCAGATTCTTAGTTCCTCGCCACTCGTGATGATGTTGTCTGCGATTTCTAAGAAAACCTTCCGAATTAGTCGATCCTTACGACATGCTTGCTCAGGGGCAGCGGTTCAATCCCCCCACAACCCCCAAAAGGGACTGGACCCTGGAACCCACACAGGAAAATGGAAGCAATAAAAAGCATTCAATACTTAGTGGAACAGAGAGCGTAAGGTGGTTTGGTCATCAAAGGAAAATGACAACTACAAAACTGCTATTGTAGAGCTGTGGATAAATAATTAAAACAAAGTCAAGATCATCATCATCATGATCCTCCTCCTCCTCCTCCTCCTCATCATCATCATCAATATCATCATCAGGTTCTTGCCAGCTGGCGTAGGCGTTCAAGCATCTCCACAGATTTCGGTCTTTGGTGTTATGGCTCAATTCCACTGATAATATTCCCCAATTTTACTGTCATAAGCCATCCAAGGCTGGGTCGACCTGCAAGTCAATACCGTTTTTGAAAAACAAGTCCGGCTCCGTGAGTACCCGAACCCACGACCTTCTGATATGTTCCACTCTACCCGCTACTAAACTGAGCACCTCTCTGACTTTTGAGAGTTGCTTCTTCGATGATAATCCTCTTGGGGGGGGGGGGGGGGGGGGGGTTCAGGGTCAAATTTGAGGGGGGGGGGGGACCATTGCAAAGTACTGGCTTCCAACAAGCATGTCGTAAAAGGTGACTAATTATGGTGGGGAGGGGGTCTCCTTTGATGTCTCTGCCCGAGAGGCGAGGAACCAACAGTCTGCACATAAACAAGCCAGATCTGAAAAACAGATGCTTACTCAAAACTCAAGGTCTACGACAAGACTAAAGCCCAAATTAGGACGGAGAATGTAATCGCGTCGGTTATTGGTGTGTACACGGGCTAACTGACTGACTTTCTACCCCACCAGGACATCACACAAGCGACAAACACCCGATGACACAAAGTGCCACCATGTGGATGAAGATAGCCGTGGAGAGGTCCCAGAAACCGCGTTCAGACAATTGGCCATATTTATGGCCTGCCTATATTGCGACCCCTGGCAAAAGCCAGGGTGGGGCTTCAAATAACAAAATATTTCGTGCTAAAAAGGACGAAAATGGATGAAGGTACACGGGTTGTGGAATAAAACAGTTTAATAGAAAGGTAGTGATTACGTATGAAAAATGTATGACTGAACGACTGAATGAATTAAGCAATAAATAAACGACTGGTCGAATAAATGAATGGAAAAATAGAGAATTTAATTATTAGAGAAAATTAACTAATGAACAAATGAATGGATGAATGGACAAACAGAGGGTTTAATCATAAACGGATATATGTAACTAACTAACAAACGAATGAATAAATGGAAAAAAATATAGGATTTAATCATTAGAGGAAATAAGTATTTAACAAAAATGAATAAATGGTGACATAGAAAATGTAATCATTAAAGGAATTAACTAACAAAAGAACAAATGAATAAAGTAGAAAAAAAAACGTTAAGTGATTCTTTTCACTTTTGTGACACATTATGCAGATGCTGCTAGCCAAAACAGCCTTACCATGGCCGCCTTTGTGTCCAAGAACATTTTCTAGTACACATTTTAGTCAGTGTAAATATTATTTTCACAGTGACATCTGGAGTAAGACAGGGGTGTGTCTTATCACCACTGCTGTTTATCACCTACATCGACAGTATATGCAAGAATGCCAAGCCCATGAATGAAGATCTTAGTAAGATCAACGAATTACTCTTTTTTTTATGCTTTAGTTAATTGCATATAAATTTTAACATTTATTGCAATCGTATTAAAAAAAAAAAATTACTGAATAATTATCAACGTACGTGTAATCTCTCTTTGGTGTAATTCTTTCAGTATTAAATGATTTCAAATGATGGGGTTTGAAATAAAAACATTCAAAGTGTGATGGCAATTACAATAATTACATGCCACTGTTATGTAACCTGTCAACAGTATTGTTAAAAATGTCAAGAAAGCTAAGCACATTGCATCACTGCATCACCGTGTAAACAAACCAGATGTCATCATAATGAAAGTTTAAAGATGGCCACCCCACTTTTGTCATGCACCAAAGAAGAGCAACGTTCTATTATCCTAGTTTTTTTTTCCTGGTCAGAGAAAGGTTACATCTATAGATATTCATTGGCGAGTGAAGATATAGTATGGCGATACATTAGAAAACTTATGCTGGATGAAGGAACTTTACCTTTATTAAATCAAACTCATCCATCAGCTCGTCTACTAAGAATAGCGGGTGAATAGGAGCATTGCAAAACGAAATCCTGACAGAGCTGCAGATTCAAGCAGGAATGTACATTGAGCGAAAGGTGTTTGTTTCGCTGCATTGTCATCAAGTGAAGTACGACAAGTATACACAGGATACGTACGACCAAAACTGGAGTATGGCATGGGAGTATACTCCACTGCAACCAGATCAAACCTACATAAACTGGACAAAATACCGAACACTGGTCTCAGAATCATAATTTGAGGTATGAGATGCACATCAATCAATGAGGTGGAGGCAATTTCTGGCCCCCAGAGCTTGAGCCTTCGAAGGGATGAAAAGGGACTTAGGCTAACAGAAAAAGTTAAACGCATGAACAACAACCCTATGCACAGAATAGCAAACAACTAAACAATAAACCGAATGAAAAGACGATCTATAAAAACTATACTACGCACAAAAACAATTACATCCTTTCTAAAGATTTTTCAGTGTGGGAAATGATCCAGGCATACAGCCTAGACATACAGCCTAACTATACAGTCAACAGTCACAACAG
Organism: Candidula unifasciata; assembly: GCA_905116865.2. Lineage (NCBI taxonomy): Eukaryota > Metazoa > Mollusca > Gastropoda > Stylommatophora > Geomitridae > Candidula > Candidula unifasciata. Next base: position 560,346 of record CAJHNH020006556.1, on the reverse strand, counting down.
CAATTCCAGGCCTAGACAGAAAGGCTGAAGAATGTGACCTAGTACTGCATGCAAAGGATCATTGGAGGAAGCAGAACAAAAAAAAAAAAAAAAACCAGAGGAGCTGGATCGGTCATCATGCTGCAAGATTAGACAACAGTAGAAACGTCGTGCGCCTCCGGAAGACTCTCAACAAACTTCATAGCAGCAAACAATTGTTGATTCAGCCAAAAGGCATGAGGCAAGGCAAATCAAAAACAACAAAATTGTTTTCCTTTGTGACTGCCTGTCATTCCTCCAGGCGACTCAGAGGGATCCATGAGACAACATGGGGAGAAAACTGACCCGCCAGCTAAACAAACTCACAGAAAACAATAAAATCGTTATCCAGTGGATTCTGACTCACTGCAGCATACCAATAAATGAGTTAGCAGACAGACTTGCATAAAATTGATCAAGGGAGAAATAATACATCCATTCATTGTCATTACCAGAAATCAGAACACTTATCAAGGAAAAATACAAGGAATTATCGAGAGAACAAACTAACAGTAAACATTCACAAGACCATATCAGTAGACTAAAAAGAAAGCAACATACAACAATTTTCCGTCGACGAACGGGACACTGCAGGCTCAACTACAACATGCATAACATAAATATTGTATAGTACCCACAGCGTATCTGTCAAACAGGTGCACAAACACCTGAGCAAATTCTGCAGACCTGCCTACTCTACATAGAACTTCAAAAAGACACCTGGCCACAAGAGCAAAGTGTGCAGAGCAAGCCATGAGGAACAATGAAGGACCTGCTACTGACATGCGAGTTCATAGAGCCAACCCACCTGATGATCTGATCTGAGCATACGAAACTGAACGCAAAGAAGAAGAGGAAGAAGTAAGTGATTTCCTTATGGGCTGTTCGGGCGCCGAGATTTTGTTAGAATATGATGATGTCCACCATCAGTTTGTTCAAAAAACATACTGTCACATAAGGGATGCGTTCGAGAAGCCAGGTTCCACCATAATTGAATGAACAAATTATCGAACGATGCAGAAAAATAACACCGTAATTGCATGCATGAATGAGAGAAAAAACGGAAATATTACTGAATTAATAAATAAATGATCAAATGAATTTTAAACAGGGCGATTGAGACAATAACTGATATTACTACACACAAAATACGATAACATGACTACTTTTATGTGCCATTAGGATGTTAAGGTTTAGGGCCTCAGGAAGATCATTTTGCAGGAAAAATGTTCACAATTCCGTTGAAGTTGAATTGAATAGTCCATATGTTTTAAAAGTGCCAAAGACTTGAAGACTACTTATCATCATCATCAATCAGCAAGTCCTATACAGAACGTCGCTCTCTCCACGGCACGCCCGAAAGTATCTCTTTCCCTAGCCATCTCTCCGGCCTCAGGTGCTTTCAATGCAACTGCACCCTTAATGTCCTGTATCCATCTTCGCGGAGGTCGACATCTGCCTCTCTTTCAACAAACCATCCATCGGTGTCTTTTCCAAGCCACAACGACTTTTGATGTGGCCAAAATGCTTCAACTTTCGTGACAGGATCCTGTTTATGAGCCAGTTCTCCTTGATGTTTAACTCTTGTAGAATGTCGATGTTTCTCCTCTCCTTGATCCACGGTATTCTGAGAATTTGTCTGAAGCACGATAATTCAAAATAAGTCCACTTCGTGAGTCAAATTCTTTCAAGAGATTCTCAATACTCTTTTGTATCTATGTTATATGTTATTATCTACATCCATGAAATCCCATCTCCGCAGCTTCCAAATGATTTTTTTTTACTAATCTACCAACTTTCCATAAGTCACAAACGTGTATCAAGTTAGTATTTATTAGGGCTGTACCAAATATTCGCTTCGTATTCGCTTCGGGGCCGAATAGTGGACCTATTGACAATTCGGTATTCGGCCGAATAGTTGCGGTCGGGCCGAATAGTAGTTACCTTACACCCGCTTCTGCATTCACGGCCTTAATACTGACAACACGAAACGATTGGTTTTGTTAAAAGCTAATGCAGCTTTCATGCATTAACTAAGCTGTCAGTGACAGTTTCCAACTTTACTTACTTGTTATAATACTTAGGATTCTTTCATTCCTAGTTATTAGTTACTAGAGACTGACTGAAGGATGCAAAACATAAAATGTTTTTAAATGTTTACTATTCTGTACGAATACTAACTAGACATGGAACGAGTATAAACTCCGGCCAGATCCAAGTCAATAATATGAAAATCTAACGAACGGAAACATATAAGTACTTGGGTGCAAACTTTAACTGCTCTAACATGCTGAGAGAAGACAAAAAATCTAGAATACAATCTAGAAATAAAGTATAATTTGCCCTTCGACATCTGCTAAAGTTAAAGTGACTGTCTCGCAACACCAACATCAAAATATATAGAACGTTGATAAGACCAGTCGTTTTATACGACTCTGAAACTTGAAGAAGAAATAAAAGAGATAAAGCCTTATTACAGGTTTTCCAAAACAGTCATACGACAAATCTTTGGACCCATCAAAGATGCTAACAGCGGGGAATGGAGAGTGAGAAACAACAACGTAATACATAATCTGTTTAAATCATCATTGATCACTGGCATCATGAGGCTAAGAGACTAAAATGGTTGGGGCATTTTGAAAGAATGTTATGTGACAGAAAAGTAAACTTGTATACACCTGAGAGAGGAAGGGGCGTAGACCACAAAGAAGACAAAAAAGAAGTTCGAGAGATAATGTCCAGCCAGACCTGCAAACAACTGGTGTCACAAATTGTGAAGAGAAGGCCGGCCAGAGAGATGAGCGGAGACGAGTGATATCTGCAGCAGTAAACCTCAAGGGCTCAGAATGCTAAAGAAGAAGATGACTATTCTGTGCTACTTTATGTGAAGTAAAAGTTCAATTTGATATTATGAATGTGTGTGTGTTTTTTTTAAAAGATATATTTTATACACTATACACTATTCGTTTTAGTATTCGGCTAAATAGTTGGTCCCGTTATTCGTATTCCGCCCTAGTATTTATATAGCTTTTAAGATTTACATTTCTCGTCTCCACAGACAAAATTATCACCAAAGCACTCCAGACAAATCCATAAATACTCCGATACCCTGTGTTGAATAATCAAACTCTTGAGCGCTTGGTGAAATGTCCATCGCTTGCAGCTCCAGGTTGCACTCCAAGTCCGTCGGCCTAGACCGGGATACAGTCACGCACTTTGCAGTATTTATTTTCGCGGTAAGTGTTGAGAATGACACTGGTGACATCATCTCTGTCCAGTACCGGACAAATCATAGCAGCGGCAGAGTCGCCAGATAGGCTGCATGCTCGTTGCCTCGAACATCCACAAACCCAGCATGAAGGTCAATCAATGTTAGGCCAAAACGATTCTTTTACTTTTCAGTATTCAGCCTAATCGGCACACTTCGGGTGATGTGGTTAACATCGCGCCCGCCGCATTTACTTTCCAAGACATTTCCGGGTAACCATTTTAGGTTGGGTCTGACTAGACGCTGAGGTCAGTCTTTGAAAACAATATACCTCGGTGCGGATTTGAACCCCGGAATTTCGGTCGGGAAGGCCAGCCTATTATTTGTAAAACAATCATTATTTTCCCAGTTATTGGCATCAGAGATACCGTACGACCAGTACATCTCATTCCGATTTTCTCTCATTCTCTCTCTCCCCTTAACCCCAATTCGGAGGAATCTTTTCAATTACCACTTTAGAATATCATTGCATGTTTTATTTTCCGTTGCAGAGTAATATGTTTTTATACTGATGTGTCTCAATGCTTCTTGATTACTTCCACACAGCAGTTTTTCTATCCTCTGTGTAATTCTGTTAGATGTAATGAGATTGCACTCTTATGCACATATTCACCCGAGGGGCTTGTTGCTAAATTTTTTATACAATTGCTTTGACCACTTGTCATTGATGTTTGTTGAGATTTAGCTATGAAATGCATTTATTTTTAGTCTGGATCTGTTTTGTTATCCCTGCTGTTGATCTGGTATAAAATCGGTTAAATGTAGTCATTATTATTTTTTTTTTTCACTGCTGCTTCTGCCTTCTCAGTTCCATCATTTTTGTTGGGTTCATTTTTTTGGGTAAGGCTTTTATATGTTCTTTTTCGCTCCTCTTCCGATTCGCGGTCTTCTTCACATTATGGTAACTTGATTTCATCTTCCAACGGCCTCTCAAAAACAGTACTGCAGGGCTCAGCAAATGAAAAAAGTAAAAGAGGCGGACCAAGGAAGACCTGGTTACACAACCTGACTGACTGGACAGGCCTCAGGCATGCAACCATGAAGTCCATCACAACTGACAGCCAAAGTTGGAGAGAGATGATCAGACAGTCAACAGAAACTGGTGACCCAACGACAAGCAGTGTTACGGGATGGTGATGATGGTCACGATGATTGCTTCTGCTTCTCCCGTGCTTCCTTCGATCTTTCTGCCTGTTATTCCTTAATGAAGCCCAATACCACTCACGCCATGTCGTTCTATCCTTTGCGATTGTATATGCAACTCAGCCCATATCTTCCCTATCTTTTTTCTTTTTAAATTTCACTCTCTATCTTCTTCCTTCATGTACTGTTTTTGTTTGTTTGGTCAGCCTTTATTTCTACGCCCCTACAGGTCCCAGTGCAAAGACGTTCTAGTCATAATCTGTCATGTTTTGTCAACATGTGTCCTATCCAACGCCAGCGTCTTTCCTTTACCTCTGGATTCACTGGAATTTGTTTAGTTCTCTTACAAAGCATTACTTCCCTATTTCTTCTTCCTTCCTTGATCATCAACATCATCATCGTCCTCCTCCTCCTCATAATCAAAACAGTCAACCTTTCACATATTTGTCCAATACATCCACATGTAACTGTTATTCCTAAATACGAGCACACAAACTCACAATATATCTATAGAATCGAAATCATGGCATGACTGTTTAATTAGCAGTGAAATACCTACGTAAAACTGTTCAACTGTAACATTACTGTCGATTTAGCAATTTCACAATCTAGCAAACTGTTTATGTAATTCTGTTTTCCACCAATAATGTCAGTGTATCAAATATACCGGAATACGTATAATTAATATACCTGGTTACATATAACAAATAAACCTCGTTAAGAGCATAGCTTGATATAGAACAAATATACCGGATTACGAGCATAGCTTGATATAAAGCAAATTTAACTCGTTACGAGCATAGATTGATATATAACAAATATACCGGATTACGAGCATAGCTTCATGTATAACAAATATACCGGATTACGAGCATAGCTTGATATATAACAAACATACCGGTTTACGAGCATAGCTTGATATATAACAAATTTACCGGATTACGAGCATAGCTTGATATATAACAAATATACCGGATTACGAGCATAGCTTGATGTATAACAAATATACCGGATTACGAGCATAGCTTGATGTATAACAAACATACCGGATTACGAGCATAGCTTGATATATAACAAATTTACCGGATTACGAGCATAGCTTGATGTATAACAAATAAACCTCGTTACGAGCATAGCTTGATATATAACAAATATACCGGATTACGAGCCTAGCTTGATGTATAACAAATAAACCTCGTTACGAGCATAGCTTGATATATAACAAATGTACCGGATTACGAGCATAGCTTGACGTATAACAAAAACACCGTATTAAGAGTACATAAAAAGCAGTGTAGTAAAGGATCGATGTCGTTGTGTGACTATTTAATGACAAGTTCTTTATAAAGTCTAAAGTCCAGGAGTGGACGAACTACAAGAACTTTCTGCCGGAGATTACAACCAGTGGAGGAGATTATGGCCTCAGCATGTAATATCCCAACTCCAGCAGTGTGTGCACTGTAGCCAGCACTGAAGACATTATTAAAACACACACACAAACACACATGCAGGCTCGCACGCACGCACGCACGCACGCACGCACACACACACACTCTCTTTTTGACTTATGCAAAAATGGCCGATAGCTGACGGACCGCTCATGCTTTAAAAATGTATGTTTTTATATCTAGAATTTGCATATCCCAATCGCCTTTTTCTGGTCTTGGAGTCCAAAGGTTCTGTCGTCCAGCTACCAAGTCAAGTGCTTAGTGCGACACTGTGAGCAGTGAATTTCGTGTAGAATGTGTGTTTTTTCGCCTGTTATGCCCGCGACATGATGCTGACTGCACTAAAATGGCAGGGAATTACGTTTAGAATGGCGCATACTTTTGTGGGCGCAATGCCGGCTTTCGTGATTATGCGCCTACCACAACAGTGTGCTGCAATTCTGGTGTGAGACTATTAGTGTTGGCACATCTGATACCTTTTCTATGGATTGTTAATTTGCATGTGCAAGCTTCAAGATGTTGCTAGGACCGACAAGTTCTCACTTGCTTGAAATGGTACAGTGTGTGATTTCCACTGGCTCATAATAGTTTTGGGGCGACGCGTCTACAGTGATTTTAGAACCGCAAGTAACAACTAACACTTTTTTTAAAAAATCCACTCACATATTTTCCTTTTCTTTTTGTGTTTGAATAAATTCCAGATCTTCTTTAGACATTGAAAGCCCTGTTCAGTTAAAACCTGGTAATTGGAAATCTATGCGGGGAATCTAAGCCACACAGGGCTCAGGTTGTGGCAGATAAACGGTAGATCAAACCTGTGACACGACGGTTCTTGATCAAGGGTGCCCAAACCTGAGAGCTTGTACACTTTGAGGCCCCAATTTACTTGAGGGTTGGGCGGTGAACTTCTTAGGTAATTTTGTTTAGGAGGTGGGCTGAACCGCACTTCTACCAGAACATTTCCAAGAGGGCTAAGTATCCCTCCTCTTCCCTACCCACTATGTATATAAGTTTAAACAAAAAATTATTTAAAGTATTTGTTTACACAGTTAAAGAAGCGGCTGAACGACTGTGCGGGTGAGGCGTGACAGCACTATTCAAGCGGCCGTAAATCCTCAGGCTTAAATCCCTGACTACACCGCGAAAGTGGTAAAATAAAGGCAGTATTTAGCAGTTTACCCTGTTTATATAACTGTCAACCTTTTTTTTATTGTATTGACCACAGAGCACACATCTAAATAACTGCTCAATTAGACAAACAGCCCCGATGAAGCCGCCTAGAAATTTATAAAGCATATTGCTCCTTCTTCCACGAATGGCGTGGTGCCGACCACATCACCGAATTAGTGCCGATTAATCTACAAAACAAAAATGGTCCAGCCCTGTATGCCCATTACGTCGAAAGGTGTGGACAATGATGCTTTACTTTACCTGAAGCTTACAGAACAGAAAGGGTATCCATGCACTGAAGGACTAATTCAGCGGAGGTTCTTGAAGACATTCAACGTAGAAGGGGAAATCTAGACGAACATTTAATCATGTTGCCACTGGTACAGTCAGCTTGGCGACCCTACTTTGGCTACTAAGGAAGAAGACGAAGCACGTCTGGGAATGTCATGAGGGTATTATGTTAGTTCTTGATTAATTGATTCATTCATTGCAATCTTATTGTCATCTACTTGATTGATTCATTCACTATTATCTTATTATTCTTTACCTCACTGATTAATTTATTCATTAGTCTCGAAAAATGTGTTGTTTTGTGGTCTGGGGTTTAATTCTTGGCAAGGCCTACTTATGAAGTCTTACTGCTTCCATGTAATCCACTTTGATGGTAATCTTGAAAAGCAGATTTATGTAAGAGTTTTCCAGTTGTTTGCATTATATATGGCAAGACTCAAATCCCCTTTCATGCCCACCAGTTTATGATCTCTCTCTGGTATTGAAACTATTGTTTTACTCTGCATTAACAGCCTTAAACGACGTGCTTGTTAAAGGGCTGTCCGTTTATTCCTTTCGAAAGAAAATCCGGAACAAATGCAGGGTATGTATGTGTGCGTGTGAAATGAATGTTATGAAAGCAGCCTTGTTTTAGTGCGCAAATGTACATTCGCAACTGACCTTAAAATATTCACAAAAAGGGAGAGGGATGCTTCCCTAAAATATTTCAGAGAGAAGAGACACTCACCTCTTTCCCACCATGTATATGCGTTCTCTCTTAAAACATTTATTTAGTCATTTCCTGGTTCTCTATTAAAACATTTATTTAGTCATTTCCTTGTTCTCTAGTAAAGCTTTAGCTTATACATTTCCTATTAACGCATTTGTTCATGCATTTCCTAGTTCTCTATTCAAACATTTGTTTAGTCATTTCCTAGATCTCTATTAAAGTATTTGTTTAGACATTTCCTAGATCTCAATTAAAGTATTTGTTTAGACATTTCCTAGATCTCTATTGAAGTATTTGTTTAGACATTTCCTAGATCTCTATTGAAGTATTTGTTTAGACATTTCCTAGATCTCTATTAAAGTATTTGTTTCTACAATTTCAAGTTCTCTAGTAAAA